>VWZV01010134.1:1394184-1482877 GCA_013397155.1 Irena cyanogastra
TTTTTGGTTGTTATTTTATTGACAGGATTAAGATTCTTAACTCAGTAAGCTATTTTCTTAAAGCTGAAAAATCAAGAAATGGACTGCAAAGCTCACGGTTGTTTGCATGCCCAGGATACCAGCGCAGGGATGCTTTGGTGAGGTGAGGGAATCTCCTCTGCAGGCAATTATCAGCTTGGATCAAGTCATTCAGAAAAACTAATGAATGAGCAGAAGATCCTATTCTAGCCAAATCCAATTTCTGTACCCAAAAAATGCAGGTTTTACAGAGCAGACAGACGGAAATGGAAGAAAATGAAACAGTTCAGGGTTGTCAGGAAACCCTTTTCAATCTATCCCATAATTTATTTTAATAGCACTTTCAGATGAAGACCATGGTATCCCAAAGGCTTTTCCAGTGTTCCTGGGAACCTTCAAGCTGTACTGCCCTCATTTCTCTGCCTCCAAGCCTTAGCATGAAGTTGGAGGAAAATAACCCCAGGAAAATATTAGCAGTTCTCATATGCAGAGATACAGCCCCCTAGTCCTGGAGTCCTAGACTTTCGGAACAACTTACTCAGGAGATGCAAAGCTTCATCAAGCTATAGAGGATTAAACAGAGATAATTTCACCTTTCCAAAGTGCCCTTTTCTCCCCATTTCATCTGTAATGTCTCTCTGACTGCTCCTTACCCTGGGGATCTGAGCACAAGCTGTGTGCTTGGGATGCTGGGCACATCATGCCCTGGGCTCTCTCCCCCCTCGTGAAAAATTGTTTAGCAGGAATCTTTGGCCAACTTAAGGCCCTTAAAGAGCCAATTACAACCTCTCATTTTCCAGAGAGAGGCTCTCAAACTCAAAATGCACAAAGCATCACAAAACACTTTCAATACACTGAACTACTGAAGTGTTCAGATGTCATTAAAAACAGCCTGTTTATTAATAAACAAGTAAGCAAGAGGCAGCTGTCAGACTCTGCAGAGCTTGTCACAGGCAACAAGGCTGTCCCTGTGCTTAATTAACTCTTCAAACTGCAGCTTTCCCTTAAATTCAGATTCTGTTTATATCACCCTAATTGTTACAGCATTAACTAATGGTCAGGATAGAAACTCTGTGCACATCTTTGTATAATAATTACTTTTTTTTGTCATATTTTATTGCCATATTTTGTCCAATATGGCGCGGAACCAATTCTTTTGTTTGGTTTTGTGCTGTTTTTAACATACCATCACTCATCTATGGTTTTTCCCTCAGAGCTGTCTTGACTTGACAGCAAAAGTAAAACTGCAATTTTTTTCAACAACAACAAAAAAATCCAATCTCCCATACTCTTTCTCTGACCCAGTGAACCTCTTCTGTAACTTTACACCAGAGAACAGCCCTGCTCTGTGTTTCAGTCTTATTAAATGCTTTTAAGATTTTAATCATTCATTCATTGGCTGCTAAGTGAATATTATATCCCTTTCCTGTAGGCAATCAGATACCATAATGCTTTAATGTTAAAACTTGTTGCTGCTGCAAACAAAAAGGTAACAAATAGTTTCTTATTCAGTGCTGAATCAGTACTCAGAACACCACTTCACTAGCTGCAAATACCCTGGGGGCACCTTTATTAATAGAGCTGATCCAACAATATCTAAAAACAAAATAGCCAAAGACAATGCTCACAATGAAAAAACAGGCAGAGTTGTAAAACAATAACTTAGGGTTGTGACAACATTTTTATGGGCAAATGCTAAAACTGTATCACTGCTGTCCAATGATATTTTTAAGTCTTAGTGGAAAGCTTCTTTTGGGTCTTATTTTGTTTGTTTTGCAGTTCTCTCAGCCAAGAAACCATTTGGTTGTGTGAATTTTGTCAATTACTCGAAAAGATGGGAGAAAAAGTAGCTGATAACTGTTAGGGTGCTCTGTACTTGCAAGGAGCAGCAAATTGGGAATTTAAGTAATTCTGTGTTCTTTCTTAGGCAGCTATTTTTCGGCAACTGCTAGAGACTGGAAATTGGACTAGATGAATCCTTAGTCTGGCTACTCTGCCATTCCTGAGATTATTTTAAAACAATCTGATAAACTGGTAGAGCATCTGTGCATGACACAAAGTTTTCCACATCATGGTTATCCAGTAAAACTTTCTTTAATGAAAAATGTCAGGGCTAAAATGCTTGCTCTGAACTAACCTATAGTTTCACACAGCAATCAAATGACATAAATTCTTTTTCAAGCCTCTGGGTTTTTTTCTCCTTTCCTGGATTTTTTTTCAAACTCCAAGGATCTGACCTCAAGCATAATAAAGTCAACAAAAATCTTTCCTATATCTTCATCAGATTCTGGGTCATGACCAAAGCTGACTTCCTCCCTTTCCCTTTTCCTTCCATAACAGTTACAGGCCAAACAGACAGAATAACAACCTGTTGACAGGTAACACTACTTTACAGTCATGTGAGAGGCAGAAGCATCACACACAGCTTTGCTGTAAACTGAGCTCAGTGCTGTTTGCAACTTATATAACTTCATGGCTCAGGTTTCTCCACGATCTTAACAACAACTTTTTTCTTGAAAGGCCAAGTATTTCTCCAAATTGATATGTCCTTTACATCACTGGGTATCTTCTAGTCTGTCATCAAACAATAAAAACCACAATAGTTGTATAAAAAGTCAGAAATGGATCCTTTAATGGGCTTTTACCAAGATGGTTCTGTCAGTTTTGCAGCTCAGATCGCACACCAAAAGTTATGAGGCACGTGACAATTTTTGAATTACGATATCTTTAAAAAAATTGTTTGAAAAACCTCCTTGCTACAAAGCCACCAGAGTTTAGAAAACATGGAGGTGGGGGAACAGGGAACAATTCTTGAGCTACCAGGAATTCTCGTGAAGGCTTTTCTTTCAACACTTCCCCAAGCCTGTTAATTCCAACACCATTCAGTATTCCATGAAAACAAACAAAATAATGCATTAGCTGATTGGAAAGTCTCACATATTTCTTGGCTATACTGCATATCCTCAACTACCATTCCTAAATTTCCGCATGCACTACCAAATTACAAAGGAGGTGCTGCTATTCATCATTTTATACTCAAAGATAATGCCCTTCATATTAGATGTATTTTTTTTTTCTGGTAGTGGAGCCCCTTTATCCTTCATAAGCTGTTAAATGATTACCACCAGAAAGGCAGCCATAACTTCTAGGAGAGTCACAGTTTCACTTACAAATATAAGCAGACACCATCAGGCTTCTTCCTTACACCATTATATATATGTTTTTTTTCTAATTTTGATTTCTGATACAGTAACAGATTTTTGTGCATATGATACATAGTTCTGCTGCTTGGAGAGCTGTATATATACATGGAAATCAGGCTTTACAGCCACCAAGATCAGTCTGCTTGACAGGAAAAACTGGCAGGGAGGCTAAGGAAGAAAGCTGAAATACTTCTAAGCTCAAATGTAAACACAACTTCATATCACTGAGAGTCACAAGGCTTTTCTTTTACACCAGGACATTGCAGCAATGTATTCATTTGCATTAATGATCAGAGAACCTTGAATAGGTTCAGAAGCTATATAATGAAATAAGCTATTTGAACTACATGCTGAAAAACCCAAAGTGAAAAAGCCAGCAACATGGAACTAAATCTCACCTCTCAAGAAAAACAGGAAAAGAAGACACCTTTTCAAGGCCTCTTGCCATAATAAAAAAAAATTCTCATTTGCTTTCACCAAGAAAGTTTGAATAAACATTCTCAGCATAGTGTTTGCCTTTCTGGTATCACTGACTGTAATACTTTGAACTTTAACATCCAAACATACAAACATATTTTGGTTAATCAGGAACCATATAAAATCAAAATGAAAATAAATTTGGTGAGATAGTAAGATGGAAACTCTCACCAACAACTACACCCAGCCTGCAAGATACACCAGTGCAGAATTCCAGACAGATTTATTATTTATAACTGAAACTCATCTTGAAACAATGCAAGGGAAAGATGCAAACCTAACCTGAAAAACAGAATTTTACTGAAACACACACTCCACCTCTTCTCTTAGCAAGCTGCTTTTGCAAGACATCCTTCTGTAAAAACTACACCAAACAACTGCAGCAAAAGGGGGCTCAGGAGAATTTTGTGGCTTAATTTTTCTACCTGTAATTGTCAAACTGCCAAAGCAATGGGAAAGGTATGAGCAATTCCCAAAACAGTTGTGTTTTAATTCTGATGCCAAGTCTTTTGGTTATGAAGAATTTTTTTCTGACTGAGTTGAAAGTCTATCACAAGTACACAGAAAGTCCTAGGGCAAGAACAAAGGTGCAGGGCAGAAGCTAGTTTATTCAGGCTTGTCAAGTTAAATCTTGTAAAATATGTACACATTTAATTGTTTTCATCATTTATATATGTTTCAAGCATGGAGGGGGCCTCCTGAATCTTTTAAGTAGAAGGCAAGCACCAATTCTGGAAGTCCTGTTTGATCAGGGAAGAAGTCACTCATTTCTGAAGCTTTAAAAGATTGGGTTGGTTTGGGGTTTTTTGGTCACACTAAACACAGACAATTTGGAACCATTTCACTTATTTCAAGCAAAAACATCTCAAGAGCAGCCTGACCTTTGCAAGCAACCCTAGCAGTGGGTTAGACACATTATAAAGGATTAAACAAAGCAATAAAGTAATGAGGAAGAAAATGAGGGGCAATGAGCATGTGGGAGACCCTGTAATTGAGAAAGCATTATAAAATGAGGTGCCACTTGCAGTAAAACACTTAATGAAAGCACAGCATAAGCCTGGCTTCTCTCTCTTCTTGTCACTTAGTTCTCTGAATGACTGGATGTGCTGCCTCTTCTAAAAAAAAAAGTGAAATATTACAAAAGAGACACCTGGAAAAACACGGATGTGGTCTTTTTAGCTCCAGCCTGCCTTCCTGCTGACCCCCCCACACACACTCACCACTGGCCAGGCTCCTCCCCATCTCCTTTCTTTCCTCAAAAGCAGTTCCCCTCAGCTGCAGGAATGCCAAGCCATTCTTTCAGGTAGCTCAGCCCCACTACTTCTCCTTTCACGTGTCAGGATGTGCCATTCAACAGAGCTTTGTAGGTAAATGTTGGGAGGGGTTTTTTCAGGATCAGTACCAGGAGTGCACACAAATGCTTTAAGAACAAAACAGGGAGATCTCTGTACCAGTTTACCAGGTCCCCTCAGATCATCCTATCACTTTTACAAGTTTTGACCAATTTTAATACTGTAAAAAGTAGGTGGAAAAAAATGCACAACACATCCAGTATGTCCCTTCTGCTAGTTTTTTCAAGATTGACTGTTTTCCACATAAGCCAAAATTCTGCTAGCACCCTCTCTGACAACAGAATGCATTTTAGGTGTGACTTCTCCTATTAGGTATGAAAACAGTGGCCCGACTGAGAATAATTCTGGGACAAGAGAAGCTTCTGTACAACCTTCTGCTCTAACAAAAAAAATGTTTTGGGGAGGTATGATTTAGTGATGATTGTGAAGCAGCAATTAGAAAAGCATCAAAACTTTGCAGGCTATTTTCAGAGCACACTGGAAATTACAACAGCTCACTAAAGATGGTCCTGGGACAGGTGTTTGAAACAAACCTTTAGAAACAATTCTGGCTTTTTTAAGAATTCTAATTAGAACTGAAGGTCTCTGAGTCTCTTCCCAAAAACACAACTCATAGGATTATTAGCATGCCATGTTACACAATAATAAATATCACATGGCAAGCACCAACAGCAGCAGCAATCTCCTGTTAATTGCTCACCTTGCAAAGAAAAAGATGAGTTTGTTTTCTTTTCCAATTTTAACAAAAGAACACTGAAAGAGGATCCTTGTATAATGTCCTTCTTCCAAAATTCAAAACAATTGCCAAAAATAAAATCTGCATATCATTAGTGGGGAAAAAGCTTCCTGGGGGAGAAAGGTAGTGGGCATGGAGTTTCCTCTATCTACCACATGGAATATTTAGGAAACAAACACTCTTTTCCCTGTAATGGCAAAACGAGTTAGGTGAGCAAAAGATGAAATGGTCCACAAGCTTGGGCTTTATTCCAAACCCCTCTACATGAAACCCAAGCATCAGCTGGATCATCCCGCCTGTTTTCTGAAGAATATAATAGATGGAAATCTGCTCCTTAAACTGTTTTTATACAACAGGAAACCGACAAAACAGCATCGCAACAGCAGCGCTCACAGGGGCTACAGAAATACCTGATCCTGGGATCAGAGCCCTTTCTTGCTGAATATTTTTCCCTTCAACAAACATTGGAAGCATCGATAAATTAAAGAGAAAAACTTTCATCACAACCTGCTACACAAGGCTTTTAAACTGGTCTAAACACACAGAGACAACGTATACACAGGCATCCATGTGCAGGAGCACAGACAAGGCTTAAAGTTTTAGGATATTCTAAAATATGTTTTTAAGAAAAGTAGTTGTTGCCATTTAAGATGGAGAAATAGAAATAATTGCTGTATGTTCCTCAGTTTTCTCCATTATTTAAAACTAATTAAAGTCAGAACTTTGATATGTAACATTAAAAATAAAAATGGTTTTCCTTAGAAATTTCATTATAATGGAATCAGGTGATGAAAATATGCCTACCACTGAAAAACACAAATCCACTTGCCCCGAAATAAAAACCGTACAGCGGACAAAGACCAATGAACCTATCAAACACAATCTGGTAACTTCTTCGCCTCAACATTGAAGCTACCAACACTATTACCCTCTTGAACAAACACAGCTTTTGGAAAGGTTAAACCTGTGAGGTCCTCATCGGAAAGTCCCCGAGTAAATTATAACATCTGATGATGACATTCCTGTGTCTTTTGGAAGCAGCCAGGGGAAGTAAGGGTAGGTCATTATAAGCCACTTGCCTTTACAACCGGCTGTAAAAGACAATGAGGACAGGAAGCTTCCCACCGAGATCAAGGTGCACAATCCCCAGCTAAAAATAAACAAGCCCCGAGAGTCACATCTGCTGGAAAATATCACTGGAGCCTGAATTCCCAGGTGCCGAAGCAACGGGAAGAGAATGCCTTGGTACAGCAGGCTCCCAAAGGATCACAAAATAATAATTACAGGGATTGGCAACAATTACTGTTCGTGCTAAAACTGTAGATAAAAATATCAGAGCGTGCTAACTTATTAAACTATGGGAAAAAAGGAAATTAAAATAAAAATCAGATTAAAATAATTTAAATTTACTTTAAATTTATCCTTGCCATCCTTTAGCTCCCAGACACATGGCCTGGAGTTATTCTGAACCAAACATTCTTGTCAGAAACAACTGGAGCAGTAAAAAAATAAAAAAAAAAAAAAAATTCCACCCTTTTTCACCAGGCCTCACCCATTAGACATCACCATCTCCTGCACATGTTCCCCACTCCCAAAGACTCCCAGGCCAATCCCAATTGCTCTGGGGATCAACAGCCATGCCTGTGCCAAGGATATGTACACTTTGTAGAGGGAATTGGGTTGCTGGAGCTGCTGAGATCTCCTCCCATTAAACCAGCCATAGGCATGTACCCAGGATGGGTGGGCAGTTCTAGCACAGCTGATCAGCAGCGGGAAAAAAAACAGACAACCTCATTCCTTAGGGACAGGGAAGCTCTCTGTGCTAGCACAGCCATGTTTTGGAGAATGGAGAAGAGGTTTCTGCCCTCAATATTTATTTTTTTCTCCCACAGGCAGGCTCCCGTGAACAATGCGACGACAACTCGAGTCATGTAATTCTTTCCTATTCTGATTTTTTGGCAGCTCCGTGTGCACAGCAATGCCTGGTGAGAGACCACAGCCTGGAGATTGCAGTGGGAATAACGGAAACCCAGAAAGCTCCAAAACCTAATGCTGATACCATTAATGAGTAAATGTATTGGACTTGAGGCAGTTTCATTTAATTCATAAATAGCCTAGAAAACTTTTAAAAACCGTGGATTGGAAACCATTCCTGACTGTCAGCACTAGGGAAAACTACGCACAGGAACATACTCTGCAACCTGACATGAAGATTATCTAAACAAAAACAAGACCTTGGACTAAAGCACAAACTAAAAAATATTCCAGTTGTGGGAGGGCAGGAGGAGCATCTTGTTTATAACACTTCAATTCCTTACATTTCTTACTGCATGAAGCCTCCTGCTCTAAAGAACAGCTTTTCACAATCTCAGTGCTTCTTCCCTGCAAGCTTGGTGGCTTCACCATTTCTTTTGCTTCTTGAAACAGCTTTTAAAAACCACCCTTTTTTTCAGTGCCACCCAAGGACAGCTACACCTGGTGTGGAAGAACTACTTTAGTGACTGATGGTAACCACACAGTCACTATATAATAATAGAATTGCATAATTATACAGATAAATTCTTCCTTAAAACAGGGTGCCCACATTCTAAGAATCAGCAGGAAGGGGTGACAAACAGAACTGGTGAAGAAAAATAATTAGCCTTCTTTTTTTTACTCTTTCCAGTCAGTAACTATATTTGCAGGACTCATTTCTGTAAAGTGTTAATGGGTAATACATGTTCCTCTCCTGCAGACTCTGCTGCACTCTGTAACCCGAGAGCTATCACGCACTCATTCTCTTGGACACATTTTCCACATTATTTGAGTATATCCTTCCCTTAAAACTACTTTGGCATGACATTAAGGAAGTTGTGGCTCAGGTGGTAAATCCAGGACCATCTTGAAAGGCAAACTGGTGAATTAAGCTATATTCAAATTAAACGGGAAACCACGGTTTATTAAGATTTTATAAAAATACCCCTAAGAACAAAAGGCATTTAAATTTTTTGTTGACTGCCTAATAGAAGGAGTTATAGTCTGGTTCCAAAGCATTCCTATTACAATAGAAGCAGCCCTCACATATTCCCATCTGAGACATAGTTCAAGCTGGAGCAGCTCTAAACCCCAAACTATCTCACATTCAGTCCGCTAAAAATGAAGTATTCCAGGTATTGACCCAAAATGACTGAATCCTTCCATGGGTTTGCTTTTTTCCCCAGTAGCTTTACTTTTGCAGGATTCAAATCTGCTGCATATGAAATGCACAGAGCATCACTTCATTGCTTCCAGCACAGCACAGGGAATGCTCAGATCATTATAGCCTGAACCACAGGTGAGGGAAAACAGAAGAGAAGTTTCATGGCTTCCACAAACCAAATTATTATTATCACTCGAAAAAGAAAAAGCCTGTTGTGTGAAAATGCAAATACGGAAAAACAGGTGAAGTTCTTTTTCTAACACTTTAGATTTTTGCAGCAAAAATCTCTGCTGAATAACTTTATGCATGAAAACTCCTATCCCAGAGTTTTTACAGAAAAACCATCAGAATTTCTTAAAACAGTAATTCATTCCAGTATTTTCATGCAAATCAGCTTGGTTGCCTTCACAGCCCAGTTATCTTTTCAGCGGCTCTCCCCCCTTCTTTTTTACCCCTAATTTTAAAACAGATTAATATTAATACATATTAATTAATATTAATACAGATTAACACAAAGCATGGGCCAGATGCAGGAAGAAACTTTCCTAAGCCAGAATGATTTGGAGGACAGGCCCTTGAGTCAGATTGCTGCAGTGATGGAGATCAGGCATACAGCTTTGGGGGAAACATCTAATTTCACATTTTAAACACCTGCAAGAAAAAAAAAAAAAATCTCACTGTGATCAGAGTAATCAGGGGACTGGGATTTATGAGTAAGACTGTCAAGATTGTAAGAAACAGAATACTGTGTTTCCAGCTCCCTTGCCAAATATGTATCCCGAGTTCAGTTCATTTTACATAGATTCAAGCAAGCAACAAAAAAGGAAAAAGAGAGAGAAATAAAGAAAAAAAAAAAGTTCTTTCGGTCTACAGAAACATCAGGGATTAAATGTCAATAGCATATCTCTCAGTACTTCCTGCCACCACGCCAAATAAAGCCTGCTTCCAAGTCAAACATCTGCTTTGTCTGTCCCAAACAGGAACTCATGAGAAGGAAATGTAGCACCCTGTACAATGTGGTCAAAAGACAACATTTTAAAAATTCTACTCTATTCAAACATTTACCTGTAAAATCTCTGAAAGAGTAAGTATTAAAAAAAAAATATTCTGCTATTTGCACTCCGTTCCTCAAGGGCTTCATGACCAAGGCATCATTCATCAATCACACAAATGTGGCATTGGCAAGAATATTCTCCATGCTAATGCCTTTTACAGAAGTTCCAGTCCCACATACATTAATTCTGAAGGAATATTTCAGACTGACATTTATTATGTGCACATGTATAGAGCACCCTCTCTCTCACTTGCTCTCCAAAACAGGAGATTATACAAAAATCAGGTGTTTCAATGATATCAACACTAGTTTGGAAGTACAGTTTTCTCTGTGACCAATACTATCAAACCTCCACAAAAGCTACAGAGGTTTTACAGAGCAGTCATATTTTCCTGGTCTTCGCTCCAGCTAACAAATAATATTATTGTAAATTGGAGTACCTACTGAAAACTGAGGTGGAAAATTAAAATATACAAACATTTTTCTAGGCCAGGATTTCCAGCTGACAGCATCAGAGCCTTTGGACATCTCAAGTAGGTGAGGCCTCTTGGGAACTGCATTGGAAACTCCCTGCTGAAGGCTGATGACACATTTTGCTGATAATAGCAGAAGGCACCAATCTCTATTTTTACAATTCTAGGTAAAAAATTGCATTCCTACCTTTCAGAAAGAAAATCCTAGTTGGATTGGATGCCAAAACAGGTGCAGGCAAATTTTAAAATCTGGTGTGTATTTTGAACAGTGAGATACAAGAGAAATTGTTCTTCTGCATTTTACAGGGCTAAAAGCATTTCAGATCTATTTCCATCAGGCAATTACATATTTCTTGTAACAAAATGCAAGTTTCTGTTTAGTTCAGCTGAACTGCACCAGCTGAAAATCTTGGTGAAACATTCCCCAGCACCCATGCAACAGTTTGTGTTTGCAGTTAATTAATCCTCACCCCATCCCTGTGAGAATCTCAGCTCAGCCCTCTCCTTTCACAGGCAGCCTAAACTACAGAGCCAGGAAAGGGTAAAACCCAGATTAGCACTTCTTGTTCCTTAATCCTGTGATGGGTCTTACAGATCACAGTGCACTTAAGAGCCTCAGAGAGGAAGGACACAGGAACTCTAGCAGTGCTCAGAAGAGAATTAGCATTCAGAACCGTGTTATTTGTCTAGGAACTTCCAACAAAATTCCAAATGGCGGTGAAAACGCTGCCATGGCATGAGCATTAATATAAGGGAGGGAAACAACACAAAATTGAGATAATCCACATGCGCACACAACCACATACACAAACCCCTCCACAAAAATAAATCCAGAGTATTATCAGCAAGTGAACAAAAAAGTTCAGTACATTTGGCATCTGTTATGACTGCAAGATCTCTTTTAAAAGCAGATACTGAGTTCTCGACCATGGAGGCAAGGGACCAGAAGTTCATGCCACATTATCAGATATGGATATGTCTGTAATTCGGTTTGTTTCAGTTTGGATAAATCAGCAATGAAAAAAGAAATTCTGAGATTTTAAAATATATATAAAACTCAGATTTTTTTTTTTTTTTTTTGTCTCCTAGAAAATAGTACTGGCTTTGTTTTTCAGATCCTAGAGAAGTAAACAGCAAAACAGACTCTAATAGGGAAAGGGTTTCCAATAAACAATAATATTTACTTAGTGTGCATTACTTTAAGAGAGTATTTTGTTAGGACTTGCTGGAGTTTTCAGGTTTTTTATCTTGTAAATCTCTTGTATCAGTTTCAAGCCAAAGTCATGTTTCCACATGAAATTCTGATACTCTCATTTTACACTAGTGGGCATAGTGCATTTCAACAAGCTACAACTTGCTGTCACACAGAGCTTGCATTGTGGGGAAACGTTACATTTGAAAGAAAAACAGCTACTGAGCATCTTTGTGCAAAACACGACCAGGAGATGGTCACCTTCCCTTAAAACATAGCCCCACACTTGTTCATCTTTACACAGACTGAGAATTCAAGGATTACTGGGAGATATTCTGTCTTACTAAGGAACCACTCTCTGTTAATCTATAGGCTGTTGGTGGAAGTTCTTTACTCTTTATCTAGATAATAAAGAAACAGGTAGGAAATAGAAGCTGAGATTTGTACAAGAGCTGTTAAATGATGAAACACAGAGAAAAAAAGTTTAAATCCTTCAGGCCATCAGTCCTGTTTCCTCAAATTTGCTGCTACCATGGACATGGGAACATGGGGGACTTAGCTCCAAGTCAGACCACCTGGAAGGCTGCTGAAAAGCCAGGGAAGCCTGGGAACTTTTGTATCTCAGTGAAATGAAAGCCCTTTTCCCATCCAGCCACCCTTAATTGCTCAGCGTATTTCCTGGTGATCGCAAAGGAAATGAGTTGTTGCTCAATTCACTAGAGCCCTGTTCTATAGCTGACTTTAAAAAAAAATCAACAGAGAGGGGCAAAAAACCATAAAAGAGTAGTTAAGCAAAACTGGTTACCGGGCTTGAAAAAACTTGGATGCAATTCTTAGTTCACTCTGAGTTTCCTACACAGTTTAACCTGTGCTGCCACAGCTGCTCACTGCTTCACCTGTTTCTTAGAGGTACAAACACCACCCATGACTCTATGAATGTGAGCTCCTGAGCAATTTTAGTGAAGAGAACCATCTATATTTTTAGGTATCACTCACAGGCTTTCCATTAATGGTTTGTATCTTTTAAAATCATTTTTTTTTCACAAAGGTGTATTCCAGAATACAGCCCCACAGTTAAGACTGCAAGTATAACAAAAACCACCTGCAGTCTCTTTAAAACCTGCAGGACAAGTGCACAACCTGGCATGTGTTGGAATTAAATCAAGGTGTATTTTGTTTTAGAACCCCAATAAAGTTTTCAAGGCCCAAAGGAACAGAAGACCTCAAGAAAAATCAAGCAGTTAATAACTTACTTTCTGATGTGAGACCAATTTTTATCAACTTACCTTGCCATCAATCAGTTCCCATCTTTTATGGGACCTTTTTTATCACAGCTCATTTTTAACCTGGTCTTTGGAATATTTCCCAAGAGTGGTCCCTCGTAATTAAAAGAAAAAAATAGAAATAAAAAAACCACCACCACAAACAAACTTTGACCAAATTGGAAAATAATGAGATACCATTTATCAGTTCACTGCAAGTGAGAACTAAATTTGCAAATGTGAACAATCAGGAAATTTGTACATCTAAAATGAAATTAATTTCTGTGCACCTTTTCACATGGCATATATGGCAAGACTTCTTTTTAGATGTGCTAAACTCATAAAGAACTCCACTACTACAAACCAAATAAAGAATTTTAAGTGGTACATGGCTACTCCTCTGAAGTATCTTCACATGACGGCAGGTAGGAAGAGTCCATTATTTTCTAATTAGTGTAATCATAAGTTAATTTATTGAATCTGTTTGTAGGAGACAAAAAAACTTCCAAGGAGCAAATCTTTCAATAGGCCTTTGGCACCATTCACTTGATAATTCCTCAAGTGTTTGAGTAAAGTAGCAACCACAAAACTGTTAAATCAAAATCTAACCTGTTGGTGAGGAGAGTAATGAGAGGAAGAGGGAGACAATGGAAGAACATTACAGAATGAGGAGGAGACATAGTGGTAACTTAGAAAACGTATCAGAATAAAATATTCTTAAAAGGGGAAAAATAAAGAAAATGTGAATGTGCTTAGTTAAAGCTAACAAGTAACTTAAACTATGTCACATCCAATCCTTTTCAGGAACAACAGTAGATTCTGACATTCACTTTTGAAGGAAGGGTTTCCTCCAATTGCTATTAAAAACCTGCAACAAATTTAATTTGAGGAACACATGATCCTTCTGCAGCTGGAGTATCAAGAATGCCATGCACTGACTCCATACACATGGCAGAGCATGGATGACACTGAAGTGCAATAAATAGTTAAATATTAGGGTTAGATTCCCCCCTCCCCTGGTGAGTGGACTATATCCCCCTCTCAGTTAACCACCTAAGGCTGAGGGAAAGGGCAGCTTCACATCCTGCACTGTTTAATGACAAGTAATACACATGCAACCCAGGATCATGCACTGAAGAACAGGCACCCTTGCATGGCTGTCTAGAAGTTCTGGATCTGTCTCATTGTCTAAAGGAGAACGGAAATAGTTTTCCTTTATTTGCATCTGTTATTTTTCTGTTAACTGATTGATGAAATTGGAATTAGACATTTTAACAATGTATTTTAATTGGTTGCAAAGAGTTCCAGCAGAAAACTGTGATTTCTTTTGGGCTGCCTCTGTGGTCTGTGTACTGTTGTCAGGAGCTAAAAAAAAGATTTTCAAGCCACTATACAGCAAAGAACAGACCTGTCCTGTGTGATCCTCTAGTTATAGTAATTTCTGAAATACAAATAGAGCTAATCCAGCAAAACATTAAGAGCAGTTTCTATGCATCCTTCCCTCACACAGAGTTAGGATTACATTAATTAGTTCAAGTATTTTTAGTACCCATAGAATATTTCATATTTACTTTAAATCATAGTCAGTATTTAGATGATTAAAGGTACCAGTACTGGATTCAACCCCTGAGCCAGTTTGCCTGTATTATAAATTAGAAGTCCCAACACAAGGGATGGGCATATGAAGTTATCCACTCTCTCCAGCTTCCCTGCTCATATACAGGCTCAAGGAATTCACAGAATAACCAGGAAAAAAGCCAACAAAATTGAGACTAAGGCATGCAGAGCAGGGAAGGAGGAATGGTTATTTTACACTTTAACATCCTTCTAGACTTCAGTTTCTTACCGATAAGCCCACCATGGCTGGACAAGCATCCCTCCCTTAGAGCCACCAAGTGTATGCTTCTACACTTGGCTACCTGCAAAATTACCATAAGGGTAGTCCAAGCTCATCCCATCCATTTATCAGCATTAATTTTGTCATGCCAAAAATAAGGATAGCTGTTTTCTTGGGGCAAGAAGCTTGCCTATGCCTGTACTGATAAGAATCTAGCTTAGTTTTAGGCTTCAACAAAACAGGGAAAAAATAGAGTGGCAACATAAAAATACACATTGAAAACCTAAATTCTATTAATTTACAAGGACTGAAGCGTGTGTCTTTTTTTTTTCCTATGGTACCAGACAGACAAAAACAAGAAAAAGACATATTTGTAAAGATTTAGTTAGTATTTCAGAATAATTAAGATTAATGGAAAACTTCCAAAGTAGCTCACTAATGTATCATGCACAGCCTATTAAGCTTGACACAGCAAGCTTTTTCTCATGGCCTCAGCTGCAGTGACTATTTAAGGTATCTGCTGTGTGCTGTCCCCTAGGACCACAAAATGGACTTTATAAACTGTTAGGACAAACACTGACGTGCATCTAAACTTTGTTTATCGCTGAAGCCAGGCCAAACACTGCTAATTGGAGTTCTTCTGCTAAACAATGTTTACGTGCTAATTAGTCCACTTCCTAAACTGAATGTTCCAAGAAAAACTACGAAAATATTGGCGAGCCGCCACTGGGTTGCAGTCTCATCAAGAAGTTATTCCACAGACAAACAAGGACAGGTAATGGTAAATTGGAAAGGTAAATTCAAAGGGATGAACCAACGCATGTGGCTAAACATCATAAAAAAGGACTCCACTGTCTGAGAGGGAAAGCTGCTCTATGGCTTTTTAATTCAGATGGAACCAAAACATTCAAATGTGGAGAAAAATAGTGTTGTACACAAGGGGACAGAATGGCAGTGGTGATAGGGGCTCCAAGAAAAAAATAACATGCTGTACTTCGATTGCAAACGCATCTTACTAGTATTACTTATAACTTGGCCTGCTAGCAAATATCTGAAGAGGATAGGTCAGCCACAGGATTCAGGAAGCTGTGTCATTCAGACCTTTGAAGCCAGTAAACTGAACCATTCAAGAGACAACCAAAATCTGGTGGGGTTTTACAGACCAACAGCAAGTCCATTTTGCAGGGGAGTGGGGAAAAAGAGCCTAAAAAAAAGATTGAAACTCCAATAAGGGCAAATGCTCATGTCCCTGAGGTAGCTCCTGGGCAAGGAGAGGACAGGGGGTGACGAAGAGAAGCCATTGAGAGGGAGACAAGACTAGAAGAGCACAGTAAAGAGGGAAAAGTCTCAAGGGGAACATCTCCTTTCCTTTCCAGTATGCCTTTGGTTATGAGACAGGGGGCCCTGGAACATACAGGGTTTTATCCACCCTGAGTATGATAAAGGATATTTTTATTAGGTATAATATAGTAATTTTAAAAGAGAGAAAAACAGGGCGATATCATGGTTTTCAGTACTTTTATTGCTTTAAAATATGCCAGTTATCTTGCACAAAATCCCAGGGAATATTGTTCTCGTGCACCAGTTTCAATCTCAAGCAAGTTCTTCAGAGCACAGGCAGCAGTGCAAGGCTGAGTTCAAAAGGATCTGCATCTCTAGAACACTGCATTATCAGTATTCCCTGGTAATCAGAAATGCCTTTTGCTGTGTTTAATAAAAGGAGGAAAAACTTTTGACCTGGAATTTCAAGCTAACTTAGCAATTTTTGTCTTCTGACCCCCTAGTCTCTGACCCGCGTTTCATTTCCCTCTGATGCCGAAGGACTTCCTTGCGCGGCTGCAGCCCAGTGCCAGACATCCAGCCTGATTGGGGCCGGATCTTTGGAAGCCTTATCTCCAGCCAGCAACTTCCTCTGCAACTACAAAGGGGACCTGGGCCATGGCTGACTCCCTGCCTTACCTCCAAAGGGGACTACAAGGAGCAAAACCTGTGAGCACGCCTAACCTGTGCCAGATGGCTCAGGAGTGCCACGGCTTCCTCCACCTGCAGGGTGGCCTCTTGCCCACACACCTGGGGCTAAAAAGGGCTCCCTCCTGCCACCCGTGACTTCACAGCCCGTGGCCATGCCTAGGAAACACACACAAGAGTCCCAAGATGGTCCTTTCTCCTTCCTACTCACAACTTCAAAGGCTTTCCCCTTCTACTGCCATGTACTGTGTGAATTTCTACTAAGAGCAGCTGGCTCTGAACTGTCCCTGTCCTTGAGAGGGAGATGAGAGGAAGAGGAAAGAGAAAAGGCATGTGTCCCCTGAGGAGCTGTGAGGGAGAGGCACCCATGTAACAGGAGATAAAGCACCATGCAGCGAGATAAAATTCCCTTCAGGATATGAAGAAACGCAGGGTGGCAAAGGATAAGGACAGCAGACAGGAGTGAGATAGAAATAAGGTCCATTAGCCAACACCTGATTGTTTCTAGGATGCATCTGGGAGCTGTGTTTGGTTTCCCTATTTAAATTTTCATGTGGCTTTATGCCTAACTTGGCTAAGGAGGCTCACAGACATGGCTGCAAAATATCCCTCCTGCGGTGAACCTTTTTATGCCACTCTAGAAAAATGGGTGGTTTCTCCTCCTCACAGCTTGATATTTTCTAAACCACAGGATCTTCACATGATCTCTCCTAAATCACACATTCCCACTTCTGGAGCTGCCTACTTTTTCACTTCAGTGGTTTCTCAGTTATGAAAAACTAAGGGCACAATATTCTTTAGAGGTTATAACCATAAAAAAACAACAAACAATCACTCCCAACAACTCAGCACTGTCAAAAGAAAGCCAACACCTCATCAGCTATTAAAACTGAAAAGACCAGTAATTTAACTTATTTATTAACTGTTTTTTGTATCAACCCACACTTTCCCTTTAATTCAATCCTTAATCTCCGGTCTCATTAAAGGAATAAATTGCCTTTCCAACAATGGGGAAACCCAAGTAGAACCCAAGGCTACTTGGTTAATTCACAAACACATCATGCTGCTGGGAGAGGAAAACACAGTGTCTGCAGCTTTGTTTATGCTCCTGGATGCCAGAGGATAGACTCAAAAGGTACATGCAATCAACAACCTGCAGAGTATAATAAAGAATAAAGGACAGTGCTCCACACGTGGCGTATGGATTACAAATGGAATCGGCTTCAGAAGACTCCTTAAAACATGAAAACCTGGAAAAAAATACACACCCTCAATGTAACTGAATTTGTCATACAGGTTTTCAGACTGCTCCCATGATTGACAATTGAGGTCTATTCTACCAATTCTTTATAATGCAGGGATATTGTTTTGCCTGTATGTGAGTTTGGAAAAATAATTTAAATTCAAGCTGTTACTGTTAAAAATGTAGTATTCCTAAAAAACTAGTACTTGTGCTCAAATCAGAATGTCAACTATGAAGCAGAGCAGGGACTACTTCAGAATAATAAATGCTCAAAAAGCGAACAGTAAATTCTCCATTAGCATAATTTTAGGAGAGAAAAAAATAAGTAAGAAGGATTTACCAATAAAATACAGCACCTTTTTAACAGTCAGGGTATGATTTTCAGAATTCCACTGAATTCCACAGAACTACTTCTGGAAAAGCCACACTGCTCGCGGAGAATAACAGCAATTAAAAATGAGCAGTAAAGCTGTCAGCAGCTTCCTTCTTATTCAGGCCACTGTGATTTCTGTCCTTAAAAACACATCTGCACTGATGAGCAAAACAAAAAAGCAAGTTGGGAATGACTGTACATGCTAAATAACCCCAAGCTCTGGAAGTGAGGCAGCACAGATCTCATCTTACCCCACCTGAAGCAAGCATTTCCTTCTAGCAGGGTCTGTGACTGGGACAGGTGAACAGCCTGCTGCAGATTTTGGGTGTGAAACCTCTTTGTGATACCCACGGGGCAACAGCAGGTAGGAAAAACACTCACAACGAAGTGTCCCTCAACTCTGAACTTAGCCTCGGGCATGGCAGGGAGTGTTTTGAGCTTCAAAAAGAAAATTAAAGAATATAGACTGTTTTAACTCTCTCTCTCCTCTCAGGCTTCTCTACAGAGACATTAATGGCTATGCTAATCCTGTTGGGACACTTGTATTCCAGGATTAATGCTCCCTACCCTTTTCTGCTTGTGTTTTGTACACAGAAAAGAGGGGAATTTTCATCCTGAAATACAAGTGTCCTCCTAAGGAGTTACACTGGGATAGCCACCACAGGATCAAAGAACTTCCTTGGAGGATAAAGCCTTTATCTCCACACATTTGTTCTTTTCCTGTTAACTTGAAATGAAAAAGAAAAGCCAAGACCAGCAGTTCTCCTGTCTGCTGCTTTGGGAACCACTGGACAGCTCAGGGACTATTCCATCTATCATGAAAATTTTCTTTCTCATAAGATAACACAACTTTTTATGATCAAGTCATGTAGTTTCTGGGCCAAATTCACTCACAGTTTTCAGTGTAGACCCAGTAAATCCAAAAGATCTGGGTGCATAAAACAAAGACTTGGAAATAGCCTTTTGAGTCTGAGAAATACAATGTTTATCTCCTCGTGCTTACAGATTCAAACACTTCCTATAAAATTCTGTAACAACCACAACTTATTTTACAAATTCAGATTGTTGTGGGAAAGAGTTGGATTTTTCCCATTAAATAAAAAGAAAATCACAAAAAACCCCATCCAATAAAATTAACCAAAAATGTATCTCTAACTTGCAGTGGGAAACAGCTACTGTTTCATTCCACTAAAAGAGAGGTTTGATTCTACCATAAACTGACAAGATATAGTTTATTTCTCACCATTGCAGCTCTAATGCTGTATATGTCATATCCATCAGATTCCTGCTGCAGTATCTGTCAGGAACCAAGACATTTACTAACACAGAACAGGATTTGCTTAGCTGGGCCTTAAGCTAACAGAAGTACTGAAATGTAAACAGGCAGTGCTTTAGGACAAAATATGTCACAAGAGCAGAATTTAAACAACGACATGTCAGGAAAAATTAAAAACCAATCACTTGCAATTAGACTCAAAACGTGTTTAACCTCCACTGCCCCCCACCATCAGCTACAATAAACATGAGCCTAAAACCAATTGTAAAAAGTCACATTTAATAGAAGGGGAAGCCTCATTTGATGCAATGGGTACAAGCAAAGTAAGGGACAAAAGTGTTCCATGACCTAAATAACAGGTTATTTTCTCAACTCCCAATGGAATTTAAAAGGGTTTAAACATTAGTTATTTCCATAGGAAACTTGCTCATGGTTTCAAGCTGTCTGTGATTTCAAAGGAGATGAGAGACTTGTTTACGTAGCTGTGGTTGCAGGTTTACATGAAAACTCTTATGTTGGTGTTCCCTGATACTCACTGTTGCAGGCTAAATAACAATTAATAAGCTTTGTCTACATTCACACTTTCTTCAACCATTCAGCTCAAGTTTTAACTTTTTTATTTCTACAAGCAACAGTAGCAGTCAGCTGGGATCCATTTTTCTTTGGGGTTTTTTTTTGTTAATTAAGTACAGCAATTGCTACACATTCAAGCAGAAAAATATCAGGCCTTTAAATAAAAAATATTTAAATATTTAATACTTAGATAAATATTTAATACTCTGACTCGTAAGCACAGAAGTAAAAAGAAAGAAGCATTCACAAACTGAAAATGTTCCTTCTATTCAAATTACTTTCTGAGTTGATTAGATTAGAAAAATCAATGCTTACTTTAATGTTATTATGTTACGACAATATCCAGAAATGCTTCCTCTGCTAGCAAAAATAATGAGTGTAAATAAAAGCAATACAGCTCAATACCTATAGAAGAAATATTGCCATGAAGAAAAGAAAAATCACATTCTGAGAGGATGCACCCTCAAGTACATCTGCAAACAGCACCAAATGTCCACATCAACAAAAAAAGGTATTTAAAAGGTATTTCAGAAGTCACCCTAACAAATTAACAGCCATCATCTCTGCCACTGAATAAATCCATAATATTCCTACCAGGTTTTTAAATAGCTGAGTATCTCAGGTATGAGAAATTCAGCAAAAGCTACAGTAGCAGGAAATAAGTAAAGCAATAAGTAAGACCTGGGATGCTTTACAAAGTGATTTTCATTCTGTGGTTTATTTTTGAAGCAAGGATTTAGCTGTCATTTTAAAATGACAAAATTAAAACTGTAATTTTATTCTTCTCCAACTATACGTATCCTACAGACCAGGAGGGAATCCATATAATACTAATATAGTTTTCCTGATATTTACTTTTTCTTCTATCTTTTTCTCCTTTCAGTGAGAGTCTGTGCTTACTCTCTACAGAGGAGTAGCCGTATTTTCCTCTCCTAACATACATTAGTTCCATTAACACTCGCAGAGCAAGCACAACAGTCTTCTGTGTACCTTTATAATAGGCATTGTCCCTAAGCACTTGTGGAATTAAACAGTGAACTTTACCCTCGGGGCTGTCTCCGATTGGAAGGCAGCCACTGGATACAGAATGTTTTTGCAAACAGGTCAATCAGGAAGGTTAAGAGAGCAGACAAAAAAAAACTCCAGATAGCTGAGAATAACCCTGCAGCCCTGGTGCCAACTTGCAGGAAACCCACACCATATTTTAATGGATGTCATTACTTAAATCTCTTGATGCTCTCATGCCAAAACGGGCAACTTCATTGCTATGGCAACCAAAGCAACACTGCTGCCCACTTGTGCCATCACAAGTGTCCTTTTCCTTGTCTCCCTTTGTTGTAACTTTAATTCACTGGGTATTGCAGGGAGGGGGAAGGAGAATTGGGGTGGCATCGCTGCTTTTGTTACTGAAGAAACCACTTGTCCATTTCAGAAAAGGATCTGAATGGTCAAAAGACAGTGATAATGTGAATTCAAACCACGATGGCTTTGTTTTAGTCAGCACTAGGGAGACATAAGAAAGAAGAGTAGAAATTATAATATAAAGGGAAAAAAAACCACATCAGAAGAGTTTCAGAAAAAATAGAAAGGTTTGCTCTATATAACATAGTAACCATCAGTTCAAAGCAAGAATTAAAAAGGAAAATACAATATAATTGGGTATTTCCTTACTAAGGTGATTGATTTTGCCAGACGTGACAAAACGAGAGGTAGCTGACATGAACAGGAAGGGTGGGACACACTAAGATGGAGAAATACAGTGCCAGGGAAAAGACAAGAGAAGAAGAACAAAAAGAGAGGGAGGAAAAGCAGGCAAAATTTGAAAGCATGAAGTCAAGAAAATGAAGAAAGGTCAAGCTGGGAGCAATGAGAAATTCAGCCTTGAATAGGCCAGTGTTCACAAAAGGAGCAAATCAGAATAAAAAGCATCATTAGTGGTGGAAAAGGGCAAGTTGTGGTTCAGAGAAAAACAATTGAGAAAGATTTGGAGGCGGAGGGGGGGGAAACGCACACAGAGTTTGGTAAAGACTAACTCAAGTGAATGAACTGAATGAGTGAACAGGAGACGCCATCCAGGGAACAGCAAGATGGCTCCAAAAGGAAAAAAAGACAGCTTCCAGAGTCACTGGAATCTAGCTGGTTTTGACCTTGGAAATGGAGAATTTGTTTGGCATATTTGAGAAGAGTCTCAGATAACTTTAGGCGTTAGGAGTACAACTTGACCTCCTTTAAAGGGACGTAACGACATAGTACAATTTTTTTTTTTTTCAAACTTACAAGAAGACAAAGTGTGAAGAAAGACTGCGAAAGAAATTAGATTTAAAATAAATAAAAATATTTATCAACTTTGCATCATCACCAGTATTATTGGCACCTCTAATGTTTCTAAAAGAATTCTGCCACTCCACTACTTTTAGCTTTGCAAGGAAACGTAATGATACAGACCATAAACAGAAAAACAAACAGATTTTGAGTATGTGGGGAAAAGGTGAGCACAATGACAATTATACAATGTAATTACATTTATACATACATAAAAATGTAGCCTCTGAATTTCAGCATTCTGAGAAATGAAATAACATGTCCTTCCACCAGTGCAGTGAGCATCTGATAGGATGGTTCTGAAAGGACAGTGCAATACCAACACTAATTCTTCACTACCTCAGACTGCTGCAGTCATCCAAAATGCAGTTTGTAACTCTCTCTCCAACAGGACACAGGAAAAGCACTATCTTTCATGAATCAGCTGACAAAGGGAAAAAAGAAGGTTCCTGGTAAACACAGCACTCTCTCCAGATCACGGTAACCCGTGCCTGGAACTTCTTCCATTTCTTTCATGTATTTCTCTACAAGCCTGGCCTCTCCTACAGAGCCAGACCATAATGACCATAACAACGTGATTACAGCACAGGACATTACAGTAATTAATCTGCTCCCATAATTTTCCCCAGTCTTCTGTTCTGCATTTGGTACTATAACAATTCTGTGGTTTATCACTGGAAACTGGTATTTTCTGGAAGAAAAAGTAATGAGACTAGTTCACAGCAGTCCTTAAACCATGAGCAATATTTTAGGAAGTGAAATTGCTCTCAAGCACTACTAAGTCTTCTGAGCATGTCACCTTACCCCTGTTTCACAGAAACCTGATGAACTACATAGACAGGCTCTGGAGACAGATAACAAGACTGAGAAAAGGTGTTAGTCCCCAGAACAACATCTTAGTTATCTGTAAAAGAGGCAACTGTAGAATTCTAACCCAATTAGTTCAAACATATCTTTACTCTGCTTCAAAAGCATTTATTGGTGTGCATTGAATACACATATTTAAGATAACCAAAAAGAAAAAAAGCAGATAGCAAAACAACAGACAAGTAAAAGGTAGAGTAGTTGAGGAGATTCTTAGGAAAGAGCTGCAGCAAGAAGTTTGCAGCTAAGATCTCATTAATATTTCTACCTTTTTTTTTCCGCTTGTGAATTCAACATGGCACCAAATTGTGTTTCAGTTACAACCTGCTGCCATTGAGGTGGGCTTTCATCCTGGTGAGCTGCACGGCAGACACAAAGCCCTTGTGAGGATTTCACTTCACTATGAATTAGTGTCTAACACTGAGAACGCCTTTCATCATCGGCTTGTATTGCCTTCAGGTGCCTATAAATTCCTCTCAGTCTTTATGTAGCACTTGTCTATCAGACCATGTCATCAATTTAACTGCAGGCAAGAGGCAGACACACCTCTTCCTGAGACACAGACAACACAACAATTACCACAGCCACTCTTGCATTATCATTTCATATCAGCGCATTGCCAACTGCTAATCACCCACGACTTGCTATGGAAAACACGTCGCACTTTCCAGGCTCCCTTCACCTCACTGGTGCTGAGAGCTGCAAGGTTAAGATGGTCTCATCGTTGACTATGCCAAGCCTCCATGAAAAAAACCCCAGGCATTGCATGCTGTCTGAATAGAAATGAATAGCTAACAAATACTTATAAAAAACAATAGGGACTTTCAACTTTTTTAACCAAGTCTGCACTGCACTTGTGTATAACTTATTTTGTTAAAGAAGAGGTGAGGTGAAATTATGTCTTCTCTTCTGAATTTAAAAAAAAAAAATACATTAGTATACCTATCCCTCCAGGAACCAGGCAGCTCAAGAGGTAAGGTAGGGAGTACCTATTGTTGAAGGTCAGCAACTTATTCTTACCTGTGGTTAAGAGAAATCTAAAGTTGCAACCTCCTCTCAGAGCTGTTTGGTTAAACATGACGGTGCTGAGCTAACATGAGTGGTTGTTCATTCACACTGCCCCTGCCACCAACTCACTGTGAGATTCCTCACTGAGACACCACGGTCAAAGGAGAGGAACCAACCAAAGCACTGGCCAACTGAAGGTTAAAATCCTTCACCTAAATTCGCATATCAGGCCTTCGTTCTGATCCCAGTTAAAGTCTGCACATTGAAACAACGAGTAAAATGAGTTCAGGTAAATCACTTTCATGGCTCAAGTTAAGTTGTTTGGCACAAGAGAACCACCCACTCATAATTCAGTTCCTCCTTCTCAGCAGCAATTCCTGTCTCAGGGGTAGGAAAGTCACACAACCTGGGAACTCTGCAGGTTGTGATTGCTGACCCACACTTTCACCACATTGCCGTAGCCACAAGATGCAGCTAATCTGTGCTGCCAAATGCT
The DNA here is from genome assembly GCA_013397155.1 of Irena cyanogastra. Taxonomy (NCBI): domain Eukaryota; kingdom Metazoa; phylum Chordata; class Aves; order Passeriformes; family Irenidae; genus Irena; species Irena cyanogastra. The sequence continues at coordinate 1,419,090 of VWZV01010134.1, forward strand.
GGTTTTTTTAATGGTATCACAAAGTATTTCAAGGAACTGAGTTCAATGCAATCTCTCACGTCTTAGTAGTGACTGTGTCCCCTGCAGAGATGGAGCATCCTGCTGCTTTCCCATTTCCTGAAGAGCACACCCCAGCAGATATTCCCCTCTGGGTTCCCACTGAAAGAGGGAACAAATGCACAACATTGAATTATTCTTACGAAACACTTCAGTCTTCAAACTGCAAAATCTCACCCAAATGTGTATTTTGCGTGTCACTCCTTTTATTCTGTTTTCATAGGAAGGAAGTAATAATAAACAAATTACTGCACAAAAGCATGCGAGCTCTGGCAGGCAGTTTCAAAGCTATTGACAAAAGCCAGTCTATTCACTGCAAGCGTCCTACTTTTACAATCTCTCTGATCAGGATGCAGAGGACTAATTCAATGGTTCCCGATGGAAAAATACCTAGTGGGCGTGTTCCATTTCCGGAGACAATGGTTTGCCATGCAGAGCTTTTCTCTTCCTCCATTCCTCTAGTCTCCTGCCTTTAGTTTTCTTTTTTTTTTTTTTAAGATCTGAGATTCTGTTTTGAAATACCACAGTAATAGTTCACTTCCACAAAACCCACTTAAAAAAATAAAGAAAAAAAAAGAAAAAATGTGTGGGAGGGTGAGAAGCTTTTCAGGAAGGCTGGGACCTTACTAAGTACTATTTAGTCAGGGCAGGCTGCTTCCCACAGACAAGTCTACATTATGTGGACTACATATGGTAGTATATATCAGAAAGAATCATGTTAATCAGTTCAAAGAGAATCAGGTCTAACATGGGACTCTAAGAATTTCAGATTTCATTCTGGCCTAATAGGCTAAGCACAGCAGACTGTGCAGTAAATACTGCTGAGTCCACAGCCATCCTCATGCCAGCTGAGGGTTGACTCTCTGGCATTAGCAAGTCCATTTGCTCCCTGCTCTTCCAACTATGACAAGGCTTTTATACACGAGCCACCAGGCACATAAAATGAACATGTGAAAACTCAGAGCAGAGATCACATCTTCCAGCGTTTGCATCTCACAATAGCACTGACCACAATTATAGCTTCAGCACCATTCACAGGCCTCTGACAAAGCAAAATTTCCATGTTTTATGCAAAGCTATTCCAGTCACGGATTAGAATCTCATTAAAACAACACCCTCATTGTCCTCTCTAACAGCATTGTTTGTAAGGAATGGAAGAACTATCCATTGCAGTTTATTTATCAATATTTCTCTTTGGTTCCCACAGGTATGTGCCTGCTCTTTCTTTGCAACTGAACTTAACTGACAAAGTAGTCTGAGATTTCAGACATATTCCAGGTCTGAGCCCAAATAAAAAGACCTCTCTCATATTTCTGAAAGCTGTTTAGTTAATTTGTTTGGTTTGGGGATTTTGGGTTTTGTTTTTTTCTCTCTTCCTCCTCCTCTATGGAACTTAAATGCTCTTCTAGTTAAAGTATGTTTCTAGCCATAGTCTGTCCTTTCCTTGGCTCTGCAGGACACATTCTCTGAAAGGTGTTCCCAAGCCCTTCCGCAGTGACAGGTGCTCTGCACCAAGTGAGCCTCACCTCTCTGGAGAAATGTTTGCAACCACAGCATCTACATATTCAACCATGGGGATGGGCAGGCAGAAAAGGCAAATGTAGCAACAACAGAAAATAAAGAATTCTACCAGTACAAAAGCCATGGCAGTCACATCATCCTGGCAATCTTCCTAGCATGTCAGACTTAGAAACACTGAAGACATAAAAAGGCATTTTCTAAACTGTTGTGCATAATTTTGAGATTGTCTTCTTTTCCATTATCTTCATAGATCACCAGTGAGAATCTAACACAGAAGAGCGGTGGTCATGTAGGTATTTCCATAGCATTACTTGTGGGATTTTAGACAATTTTATGTGGGTGGAAACCTGTTTTGGCTGTTTGGCCATTTCAGGAAATGGGCCTGAAAAACAGCCCTTAATCAACCACATATGTAGTGATTCTAAAGAGGGAAAAACTTGTCTTTCTAGTTAAGATTACAGTAATTGGAGGTGGCAAAATTTAATTTATGTTTCTAATGACCTGTGACACAGAAGGAAAAATATGTCACATGTCAAAATTATATTAGCTATCAGTGGAGATACCAGCATTAGGTGGGATACAGAATAAGTTACCCGCCATTTTGAACTTTATTTTTCCCTCAGTTTTGAAATCTGCGGGGACACATATCACACCACCATCAACTCTTCACATTAGCTAAACCAGACCTGTGACTTCATCACCAGAAGAAAAACTGATTTACTTCATGCCACACTATTTTCAGATTGATTTTTACATCCACTTTGCTAGGAAATCCAAAGTTCAGAGCTCTCACAACCACATCTCTGCCCTTCAAACATGCACACATATACACACCGTCAGAGGACTTCTTCCACTTTTTCATCAACAATCTAGATGGAGAAATAACAAAGCTCACTCCTCCCTCCCAAAATGATCTGCTTTTAATCACAAGTAACATTTAAAACAAACATTAGAAAGGAGATGCTGCCCCTTTATAATTACGGAGCTAGATAATTACCTGGTGACTTGTAACAGACCCATTCTCAATGCATCTTCCTTCCTCTCTCCCTTGATAATGTAATCTAATCTCTTGGCTATGCTTTCATCTGGCATCCAATGCTGCACATTGTTTATCAAACAACAATCTTTTCCTAGGTAATGACAGAACAAAGGCAAGGAAGACCAACTATGGTAATACTGCAGCACTTACCACTTCAAAAGTAACTGAATGGGTATAATTTACACTGCCTCCCTGCTTCTTCTCCTCTCTTCCATCCAGTATTATCTCCTCTGTGCAATACCATAACCTGTCTTCACCCTTTGCTGGACACTCTATATCTACATCTTACAGAAGCTATTGTGCAAAATGTCAACAGTGGAAGTCAAAACTAAAAACACACACAGAAAGCTGAGATATTCCATATTCATCTTCATACTCGAAAGCACAGACATTTTTTATGACAAGAAAATCATGTGCCTCAAGTTCCTTTCCTATCACTAAGTCTTAGCAATAACATGCAATGACTACTTAAACACAATAGCACATTCAGAAATCCCGATAAGACTCCAAACACAAATTTCTCAAATTTCTTTAATACCTCAGTGCTGATGAGAGGTCAGGCTGCAGAAACTTTTGCTTGGATTCTCTAGGGCCAATGATCCTGTTTTCTAAAGATGCCTGTACTTCTTACTCCTGTGTGCCTTAACTTCAGTAATTCCTCACATGCACAAATCAAGTCAGGATGATCCCTGCAACATCCCACCTGTGCAAGGTTCAAGACAACAACTGTGATGTAGTGAAGAATGAGGGCCCCAAAACCCCAGTATTTTGACAGTTCACAACTACAAGGACAATCAAGGGCAGCACAGTAGTAAAAAAAACCAAACCAAAACAAAACCTGCCAACAGCAATTAGCAGCTTGGAATCAAAATTAGGCAGAAACAGCTGGGTCCATCTGTATAAACAGTATCTGCACATCTAAAACACCACTAATCACTGAATCCCAAGCCTGATCACCCTCATCATACAGAAAAATGTAAAACAATTATAAAAAAGATCCAAGTAAAGGAGAGATAGATGACTATAAGGTATGGAGATATTTAGTACAATATTAAACTAAGCTTTAAGATTTTTATACCAAAAGAAACTGACTACATACATTATTATAAAAGAAAGCCCCCAAGTACCACTCTCAGAGTCACACCCTTGTATTTATAACTCATTATCAAAGCATAATAGCTTTATGGTGCATGACACTGACCCAAACCAATACTAAGATAATGATAATGTATTTTCCATGTGATTTGTACAGGCTCAGGGAGAAATTCCATCTTCCCTAAGCATAATTTGAAGCACACAGCTCTGGTGATGCTTTCTGAAGACACAGCACAACCACCTACTTAAATAGGTATGAACCAATGGAGGACTGAGGTTAGCAAGTCAAAAACCACAGAAAAATGTGGTTGTGTGGGTGTGAGGATGCTGCCAAGCTGTGATGCTGTTACAGTCTCTGACTGAAAACACTAATCTGTAACAGGCAAATCTGATCAAGGCCAGAGCTAAAGGAAAGGTAAATGGGGTAACAGTATGCAAATCAAGTGTGGGGTTGGTATATATTCCATAATACATTAGAAAATTCTCACTATGTTTTTCATGCTTACTTTGTGAAGTGACAAATAAAGTTGTGAAAAAAGTAATTATTATCCTTCATCACAGTATGATTTCAGAGGACTTTGTAGACATTCACATGGTTGCATGCAAGTTTAAGAGGACAAGGCAAAAAGATTCAGGTGAAAGCTTTGTTTATAGAACAGGATGCAATGAAATGAATAGCTAAATAAATAACTCACAGAACTCCACCCTCTGTGCAGGGGACATTGCTGTGACACAGAACAGGTGTGGAGCTTCGGCTCAACAGCCACACACTACTTCCCTTTACAGACCTATGGCTTCTGGGATCACTTCCACTGTCTTCTGCCACGAGGGTCAGGCTGGAGGTGAGGGGAGCTGTGCCACATCCCATCAATCCAGCACACAAAACATGCCTCTTTACATTTGCTACGGGAAGAAACCCTACAGGTGCTGTCCTTCCCATGCTTTCCTGCTCTGGCCTCTTCTGTTCAAGGCAGGGAGGAAAAAAGGGATAAAATGGGTCACTCTGAGAAGCTTTTAATACACAGGATAGAATTCTAGCCCAAGAATGCTAATAATTTAGTTTCTTCCCAATCACTTGCATAACAGCAGTGAATACTTAGATGCATTAGGCTGCTCCTAATGTATTTTCTTTTAAGCAGCTACACTACCCAGTCAGGATAGCAACAACAGGGCTGCAATTTGGCCTTAACATCCTTGCACCACCATCCTCTCGTAGCAATCTCATGTAGATCCCCTCTGCCAAAACAGTGGGAACCCAGGATGATTCAAACCAAATTAATCCGTGTACCAGTTCGATTAATGCAGCTCTCAGACTAAATAAATTTCTCCACACTCCAAGGGGAGCAGCTCTGCTGTTTTTGCCACTGTACTGTTTATCGAAGAGAAAAACAAAAGTTGCTCATAGCAATCACTGCCATACAGTGTCACTGCCTGGTGTGCCTCACTCAGATCCAGTTTATCTCTCAGCAACCCCATGCCAGGTCAGACAAACACATGGACTGTCCTGCTTTGAAGCCAGCTGCCTCTCCAATTGAACTCTAGCTTCTCACAGTACTGCAGGTAACAAAGTAGTTTATACAATAAGCACTGCCAAGCTATCTGGCAATCAAAAATGCCACAATTCTTCCTAAGTACCCACCTAGTCCAGTGCACTGGTTGCTATCAATAATAAGCCCAATTTTGGAGCAGTTGCAAGTGTTAAAAGTAACTCTGCACCTGTTTCTGCATCTAAATCCATAGCATTTCAGCAGCTCCAGCTTCAGGTCAGTCCTTGGGCAGAGCTGACAGGGTGGGAAGGCAGCTGACACTCTACAGGGGTTCTGCAGCTGCAGAAGCAAAGAGGAGGGACAGGAGGTACCCAGAGCACCCAGATCTTCAACTCCCTTCCATAATTTCATCATTTAAAAAGTTTCTTAGTGATGAAACAATTTCCACAAACATCTCCTATCCAGCAAATCACCGCAATTCCTTGCAGCCTATACAGCTGCCAATAATTCCTGGTAAGCACAAAGGTTAACAAATCTGGAATATTATTGGATAGCTCTTGTAAAAAAGACAAACCAGGAGTGAATCACAGCTTTATCAGCCACTGATTACCCCAGTCTAAAAGGAAACTGCATTAATTAACATTCTCATTGCTGTTTCACACCTTTCTTACCTTCTGTAATGAAATCTTAGCACAATCACTACCTCCATTTTATTATAAAAGTCATACCATGATTTTACAACAAGAGAACATTTATCAGTTAAAGTGTGTGGTTTTAAAAAATTAAAATTGTAGTTATTTTCTCAGTTTTCTAAGAAAGTACTGTAACAGCTGAATAGGGAAAGGTTATTTTAACCTCCAAAGGCTATTGTTCCCTTTTTTCTTCCAAAAATTGTCTGAAGCCAGACAACACAAGGCTGCTGTGCCCTGGGCTAGAATGGAAGGGGGAGGAATGATAGGAGGGGGGTGCCTGTTTACAATTACTCCATTCCTGTTTTTAATGAATCTTTCTGAATGACCACTAAGCGCTGGTTTTGTTCTTTGGAACAAGAGAGCTATTACTGGAGGACTAAAAAAAGGAAGGAAAAGGGAAAGCAAACGGAAAGCTGCCAAACTCCAGGGTGTTTCAAACACTTCAGCTGCACGTCCCGGAGGTAATCTGCTCCACAGGCACAAGGCTGTCCCCACACATTTGCAGCCTCTTTTCTTCCTCTCCCTCGACATGCTAAAATGAAACAGCTGAGATGGGGGGGGGAGGGGGGCAAGAGATGGAACTAAGGTAAGAACCAACAGACAGCGATGAAAATATGAAGAATTACATTATTCAAGTTTGAGTAATTAGAACTTAATCACTGTCTACATTTGTCTACTAATAACACTTGCAAGCCAGAATTCCAGAACCACGTAAGGGGACAGGTCACTCTTGCACCATCATCTGCCTGCCCTGCACAGCACCTGATTGTTACCCTCAAGAATCTGCCAGTCCAGACAGCTACCACTAAGCCAAAAAAAGCAGTTCACCATGAAATCTGGAATTCTGGGGTTTTTTCCTTGGCTGGTAAGGTTGCAACGCATCAGACCTTTTTCTTCAAGAGCAGGCTGGATGGGACTCTGAGCAACCCAGTCCAGTGGATGGTGTCCTTACCTTGGAATTACATGATCTTTAAGGTCCCTTCCAACCCAAACCAGGTCATGATTCTATGATTATTTTAGATATTATTAATTACATATTTTAGATTTACTTCTTCCCATATCTTAATTAAACACTGTCATTTCTTACAAGCACAAAGAGGAGTCAGTCTCACGATTAAACAAAAAGTATCATAAGGGCAGTCAATACGTTTTCATTCAACAAAGCTTTTTCAAAAAATTGTATGGCATAGACATATAAAAATGGCACTACATGGAGGTTTTTTGTGTGGTGTGGTTTAAATACTGTATTGACAGAGATTTAAAGAAAGCTCCTTACAGCCACAGTTTGAGTAATACAACCTACACCAAACTTATACCAGTGAAACCATCACATACCTCAGTAAATTAACAAGTTTTTCCACATGCATGACTAAACCTGACATCAATCCACTTTATTGAAAATGTTGCTTAGAAGAAAATAGTTTTCATCTAATCATCAGGAAAAAAAAGTGCAGCCCTCTATGACTTGCTAAATGGCAGTCCATTTATAAAGCTGGCTGAGGGTGGACAGCTTCAACTAGTTAACTGTTCATCATCTATGACATCCGTTTATTTACAAAAGGCACTGGTCTGCTACTGTGTGTGAAACTATCCAAGTTGCACAGGGATGTTTGAAATCATGGCTGGCCTCTCACCTGTCTGTAGTACTGTTCCTTATGGCACCATTCCTGTATCCTCAAAAGCTGTCAAATAGATCTGGGCACGTAAAAAGGTAACTTGTACACGCCTATACTCTGTAGAGGTATTTGCACCTACAAGTACATGTTAATATTCACCTGCTGCACACAGGGTGGTGCCCAAAGAGGGCAACACTTCTGCATTGCTTTTCTGCTTGCCTATTCACACTGTACAGAAAGAGTTTTCATTTTTGTTCTAATTAATTGACAGCATGGTGACAAATCAACCAAGAAAAATTCCAGTTTACCTTCAGAGTAAAGTGTTGGATTTTTAGAAATGCAACTATAATATTATTTCTACTTCTGTGATAAATAGCAGTCCAAGAGAAAGTTTTCCTTGAACAAAATTAACTGGCATGCACACATGGGATTCCTACCCTATAAAAGTGAAATAATATATATTATTTTGCATTTTGATTAATCCCATGTGTTTTTGCTACAGCTCACCATGAAGGATTTGGCAATATTTCCACAGCCTACACGATAAAACCAATAATAAAAATAAAATAATAATAAAAAAGCTTGCAACAACATATTCCCTCATAAAGAACTGTATAAAGCAGAAAACTGTTCCAAATTAGAAAATGAGCAACCATTATTATACAAAAATTACCTATTTTAACGTGCCATTTCACACATACCTTTGTCAGAGAAGAAATATTACTTGTGTACTCTCCATCCTTCAAGCTGAGCATGTACTTACAGACTTAGAACCACCACGACTCATCTGATGACAAGAAGTTGCATTATTTACACTTTTATATATGGCAACCACATTTTATCTTTCAGGTTCCCTGCCATGGTGGCTGGAACACACATTTTCCTTGAGAGGCAGCGTATGACTCAAATCCAGATGGGTAAATTACCACACATTTGCTGTAGCAAATGAAGAATGTGCTGTGCAAAGGAAGAGTTACCACAACTTTGCTGCTGTTTGTGTGTCAAAACCTTCAGCTCCACTTGGTGAGGACCCTCCAAACTCCAGGAAGCAGAGTGTGAGTAATACAATCAACTTTAAGGACTTAGACAAGACAAAACACATTTTATATACTATATCTTCTTAAAATCTGGATCATTTCATTACCTGAACAAACAGAAAATCCCTTGTGTAATCTGGCTAAGATGCTTACCTCAGTGACACTGCATGGCAGTGATTGCTATGAGCTATTTTTCTCTTTGATAGCTTTTTGAAGTCGGTTCTTTCATTAGCCACTTACCCCTGTTAGTCACCAGGTAGCCGCTTATCCACTCAGCGTAATTATCTCCTTCAACTTACAAGGAATACAAATAGATGTTTTTATTCCATCTTTGTTCCCCATTCACTTTTGCCTTCTTTTTAATTATCCAAGTTTAAAATTGTAACAATAAAAGCCATGTTCCCTTATCTGAGAGTGGCTAACTCCCTGAAAGACTGATGCTGATCTCTGAGCCTCCTCCACAGCATCATGTGGGCACTGGCCACGTTGTTCCACTCCAGAGCAAAACACCAAACTATTTTTATATCATCCCCATACTGCTCAGCATATATCTTAAAATGCTTTGTTTGGGTTTTCATTGTTGCTGTACTCAGAGCAGATATTTTCACTGGCACTGGGCCATCCATAAGTAATCTCTCAAACAAACACTTTGCGCTTGGGAAATCTCTGGCAGGACCCTGTAACACACACATAGGAGAACAAAATCAAGCTGCAGCTGCCCATGCAGGTCTGGTTAACTCCCAGCATCTGCCTTTACAACCATAAAGTGTCTTTTACCAGATTCTGTGCAGGTTTTATTTCTGAAACTTAAAGAAAGCTATCTGCAAGGAAAAGCAGAAAGTCTATCCCATGGCACACTGCTGACAGAAGGACAACTTGGGGTCCTCACCCTCTTAGGGTTGGCAGGGACAGGTTTTTTCCCGTACAGTGCCCAACGTGGTGTTGGTCCAACATCACTGCTCCCACTAGCCTTCCCCATAAATAGCCAATCCACAGCCCAGACACTTCCTATCTGGATGATGAGAACAATTTGTCGTAGCAGGAGGATGTTATTCTGTGCACGGAGCAGCCACCCGAACACCCTACCACAGATACACAGCCTGTGGATAGCACTACTATTTGCAAGGCAGTAGAGAAACGATTTCTTTTAAGACTTGGCTTCTTTTTCTGCCCCTAAGGAAGAATGTGGTGCAGTGGTTACCAGCATCACAACCAAACACAGACTTCTCTCAAAGTCTGGGTGACTAAATGGATGCTATTTAAGAGCTCTGGTGCAGCTACAATTAGACCTCTGCTTCTCCACAAGCATCTAATATGACCACAAGCAACATCTCAATCATGTCATTTGCAAGCAGGGTGAGTGCTCCCTGCTTGCCTTCTGTCTGCAGTACTGTGCCATGACAACCATAAATCCAGAGAACGAACATCCACTCAAGAAATTAAGACTTTTCTGGATCCTTTAGCCCTTTTCTTTGCCACAAAGGACAGTAGGGGGACCTCAGAATTCCCAGGCTCTATCCTCTCCCCAAGCCCGAAGTCCAGCTTCATGCTTTGCAGACAAGACATCATGGATAATGGGGCTGCAGCTACTCAGAAAGCAGTATGTTGTCCAGACTACTCAAAACACAGAGAACATGCTTGCAGAACTTAGTGATAAGCTGATTAAATTTGCTGAGCAAATATATTTTCCATGGCCAAATCTAGGTGAATCCTTCCAGGGAAAGCAATCCTCCTGTTTGGATCATCATCAGTGCTCCAAAGATAAAGAGCCTGGAGTTTTTCAAAGACCTGATTTAATCTAGACAAATTATGCCCTTATTTTTCTTTTTTTTTAATTCTCAGAATCATACGCAACATTGTCATGAAACCTTAAAGAGGCAAGTCAGCCCAGAACTAAGAGCAAGCCCAGAATGCTTCAGTCAGAGTGGTTAATGTTGGACATTATTTCTTTAAGGGTATATAGGTTTGGTACCACAGCAGTCAAAAAATTGGAAAGAATGGAGGCTTTTTTTTTTTTTGGCCTTGCTTGGCTCACATCATTCAGGGAAAAGGTACAGCTACATCAGCAGAAAGTCTCCACCAGAGCCTTCTGCCAACTTAGCCAGAGAAATGCAGCTCTTGGACGTTCAGCTACACTAGCACTGTCACAAATGTGCAAACCTTGTCAACAGACCAGACACGAACAGAGCTTCAGGCAGGCAAATCAAATCTCATGCACAGGGGAGATGTACTGCAAAGTTACTTAAATTTCTGTGAATTTGGGTTTATGTGTCATTTGATTAAATTTCTTTTCAGTTGAGGGCCTGCACATGCAGCATTGCTGCTGCTAGCAATTGCCAGCTGACACTTCTCTGGGAAGCATATCTTGTGTGGAGATTAAAGAGAAGGCAGGAAACAAGGGTATCTTAAAAGGAAATTCCCCACATTTTTTTCCCCTCTCAGGCTATAAAACAGTACAAAGATGATTTCAGGATTAAACACATGGTATCTTTGCAGTGTCACAAACGGACCAGGTGAAAATTGAAGTGAAACTGAGAGCACAAAAACACAAGACTGGGCTTTTTCTACAGTATTTTCATCAGAGGTTTTAACTGGCAAATATGTAAAGCTACATCTAGCAGCTTTAATTTGAAGGGGAAAATAATATCCTCCCATTTCTTACTTGTTCTACACATTTTGGAATGTAAGAAACCACCTCACACATCCTAGAGAGCCTACATAACATGGTAAAGACTAATTAAGAGGTAAAGAAAACAGAACCAGTGATTCAGCCCAGTGTCAATTTCATGCACTTTAAACAAATAAACAATAAATATAAACATTATCAGAGGGCTAACAATCCTTTAACAAAGGCTAAATATCTTCCATTAATTTCAACATTCAAGTAAAAAAAAGTCATTATTACTGTAATCTCTAATCTTTTTCTCCTTCTGTAGAGACTCAAAATAAATTTCAGAACTAACCAGATGGTCAGTAAGCATTAGCAAATGACTTTTGATAATAAAACCTAATTAGTTCTGACCTGATTTCCATCATGCATTATCAGCTTTGGCCATCATAAGAACTTTGCGGTCCCACAAACTCTACAGACAAAACTTGGACACGAAGTCTGTGGAAACCTTCACTCCTTGGGCTCCCCACAGCCCCCTGATTTTTTGCAAATGACTTTAAATGGGACTAAGAGACATATAAGGAAATTTGTGCTTGCATTAATAGCTTGTTTGTTATGAAGTTTGCACTTCCTTTTAACATAACCTGCAGATTTGCTATTCCATGTGACAATGTCACTGTTTCAGGCTTCCTGGCAGAGCACTCCAGGTGCAGAGAAGATTCCTTGCTGAAGCCACAATTTTCCCTTTATGCTTTGCTACAGCCAATTCTAGCCAGAATAACATAAAGCTAAGAAACAAAACCATTGCAGAGCTGTCATTTAAAAACACAGATTTTTAAAAGGCTTTAGGGGTATCATTTATGAAACACAAAGAGATTTCCTTCTTTAGCAGTGTTCCAACACATTACTCTTTCGTGCTTACTCCAAGACATGAATACACTTGCCTAAAATGTCAGTGAGGTATTTATACAAAGGCAACTCTTCAAAAACCTATTATTGTGAATACAAAACAGGAAGTACAGTAATTCCACCAGTGTATGTTAAATAATGCTCAGTGTAAACTGTGCACTTCAATTAATAGGCAGTGTTAATCCCTCCAGGGAAAAGGGAGATGTGAAGTGTGAACTGAAAATACTGACTCATGATAAAACTTGTGAGTATTTTTCCCACAAAGTGTTTTGTTTTTGTTAGCTTGTTTTCCATTAGGGGGATTTTCTCCTTCTCCCCTCCTAACAGCAGACAGGAGAAAACAGAAAATAGAATTTGCACTACAAATGAAAAAAAGCAAAAAAAAAACAGAGCAAAGGTTGAAGTTCAATGACATTGTAGAGTGAAAAACATGAAAATATAATAAAATAATATTAAAATAAATGCATAATGATACCTCAAACCCTACAACTCCTGTCAGCTCTCATGCTTTCAGTAACTAAGCTTTGGAATAACTGTGTTACAAGGAAGGTACAGCTCTAGGAAACCACTCCATCTACAACTTCAATACAGCTGTACTGGTTTGCAAGTGTCACAACTATTTAGAATAGGATGCAAATAAAAAGACCATATTATACTGAACAACCTTCAGCCACTTAGCTGACATTCCACCAAAAAATAATTAAACTACAAGTAGAATGTGTAAAAAAAAAAATCTCTCCTTTTACACATTAACCACCATGAATTAAAGAAATGTATGGTTTTTATTAAAAAAAATAAACTGATTATTAAAACCCACATATTCTATAGTGAGACAGACACTCTAGGTGTAAAATCAAAGCTCTTTCTTTACGTATGTTGAATAAGAAAATATTTTTAAATAGACAGATCTCTAGAACACTTGTGAGACAACCTAATCAGCAGCTTGCTCTTTTCAAAACATCCACAGAGGCTTAAAAAAAAAATAAATTCAAGAGCTTCCCAAGTCCAATGACCTGAAACAAACACCCTCTGCAAATTCCAGACAGAGAGAAATCAAAGCTCCTCTTTTGTAAGGTCTGACAAACCTGTATCTATTTACAGTGATGTAAGAACATCTCTTCTGACACAACTCTGCCACAGTCTCTCTTCCCACTTTCTCCTATAGGCACAAGATTTCCAAATCTCTGCACAAGCTAAGAGATGGAACTTTGGTTTGACTGCCATCTGCTGATCCCAAGTTTTGGGAACTTGAAGAGTAATTTAAAAACATGTGCACAAAACTATCAAAATGTTCAGTGTTTCTTCTTCCAGTTCTTGGTAACAAAGAAATTAGGTAACTAGAGATAACAGGGGTCTTTGTTTAAAGAAATACAATTAGACAAAGTGTCCAGATATTTAGCATCCTTTAGCTAATTTTCAGATAAGCAGACACAGAAAATTTAATATTTTCATATGCATGAGTAAAATGTAATGAGTAAAAAAGCATGTAATGCTCAGGACCATTGTGGTGTAGTAAGAAACAGAGAATCAGGTGCAAGAGCCCCTCCTTAGAGAATAGGGAATCACAAGCAACTATTAAAAAACCCAAGGAAAATAGAGAATAATAATAGACTACCTTTATATTCTTCCACAAGGGAGAACACCAAAACAACCCATTTTACCACAAAAATATTTGATATTATAAAAAGTCTTTGTTTCATAGTACCCCAACGAAACACACACACCTACACAAAAGAAAGCAAATTCACCCTCAGGAACCTGACATTTGTTGTTTCATTTCCTTCAAGACACCATATAGTTGGTGAAGAGCTGAATGATGTGAATACAATTACACCAACCACCTCTTTGGAAGAGAACACACTGTGGATGAGGACAGGACTTGAAGTGGGTTTTTTCTTAACCCAGAATGTTTTTTATCCGTACACGCCAACATTTAGACCCATTGCTACTGGTCAAAGCTGAAAACGATGTGGCAAGATTTACTCTTGTGTTCCATACAAGAAAGTTCCTTCTGACAAAACCAGCTTTATCTGGTGTACCTACAAAAGATGACTGTGCAGCCTGTCCATGTGCAGTTATCAGCTCAGGGCATCAGGACCAACTGGCTGAGAAAACACCAGGTTCATTTTTACTCTCTCCCTCATCTTTGGTGAGGTGGGAGAACTCGTATATCTCACCAGCTTTTTCTCAGTTTTTTTTCTTCAGCAAAGCTTTGTTCTTTCACTCCATTATGATATGAGAAAAGTAGAAAACCAAGTGATTATATTAATAATTATTTAGGTATATTATATAAATATGTTATACAAGCAGACAACGTTAAAACTCAAAGGGTTCAGAATTGCCAGAACAAGCATTGTTTCAGTCCTGTTTGTATGCATGGTGTATTTCTGCCTAATCAGATACTGACTTTAGTCACCCTTTTCTAGTTCCTAAAATTCCAATTCTGCAGACATTCAAATCCACATTGAGCTTTACAGTAAAGCACATACATAAATGATTCCAGTGTCAGAAAGAAATGCAATCTTCAGCTTATAGGAACAGAAAATGGTTTGAGCATGAAGGAGTTCCAGTTTAAGATTTTTTGCATCAGTATTTTTATGAGAATAAGATCCACATGAATAAAATGTAAACCCATGGAAATCTTACCACAGAAGAAAAACAAAAAACCAAAACAAACTAGACTGCCATTTGAATAATGGGTTTGCATTTCTCTGTGAGCCCAAAACTTCAGGTGGCACGCCAGGTACACAAATTATGGAGATTCTGAATCAAACCACAACTTTTCTTCTGTTAGAACAGTACTAATTAAAATCATTTATTTCCAAATGTCTTCACTGTCTCAGAAGGTTAATGTTTCCAATTAATATTTTTCCTTTTCTAAGAGCCTACATTATTTATGTTCTGTCACAGCATTGCTCGCAGATGACGTCAAAATATGCCTTTGTTGTGGAAATGTGTCTGCTTAAACAGTTTCTTTATTTGTGATGTGGCATCTCCAGTAAAACATACTCTGTTTTCACATGAAAAACAAAGGCAGGACAGAGTCCTATAATCTACAAAGCCAGTAAATGGTCTTGTACAAGTCTTGCACATGATCTAGAGCCTTCGGTGGTGGCTTCTTTCCTTTCCCTGCTCTGTTCATTGGAAAGTAACTCAAAAAAAAAAAGTAACCCAAAAAAGAAGAAAGACAAGACTTCCCTTTCAGCCATAATTTCAAAATACCTCCACACACAGTGGGGTCACACAGAGGAAAGACTTTTGAGCTCTGTGAATGTTAATCAGCAATTTCTGGAGAAACAGTGATGGAAATGCACCTAATGTCTCAATTACAGTGCCTACAGCAATTAGAGCTCTCTCACTTTGTTTCCATCACTCTTGCTCACAATGCACAGAGGGGACAGAGGCCTTCAATAAGAAGGTGTCAGTTTTTGATAGGCAGTACACTGCCGTAACTGCAGCAAGGAGCACAACCTATTTCCACGTCACTGATTCTTTGCACTCTTCGATGCCTTGGCAATGCTTTTTTCTGGAGAGCAGGCAGATGGTTGAGGTAACATCATAAAACTCTTCCCTGCTGGTACACAGAATCAAATCATCATTTCAGAGTGATATCCTCTGAAGCCAGTCCTTCTGGGTGAACAATAAGGTTTGCCCTGCAGCTCCCCTGGGAAATGTATTGTTTCTAAGTATAGGTGGGGAAGCTCAGAGGAGTACAAGGAATAGGAATCAATGGGGAAATCTAGGATGAAGTCAAGTTACATTTCCTCACACCCACTCGAATGGAACTGTTAGTGCATGAAAACAACAGAGAAGCTCAGATATCAGATCAAACTAGCACTTAAGCACTAAAACAGGTATTTAAAGACTTTAACACACTTCAGCACTAAATGCATGAAGGAACGGTGTTTCAATTTTATATATGTAAAAAAGAGAATTTTGTAAGCTAGCAGAGGGTATTTACATTCCTTAATAAAACTAAAATAAATGGCCATTTTATAGGTGCAGGAACATGTTCCAAGGTGTGTGTTTGCCAATTACACACACCCCACATGCTGACTGATGAACACACACACATCCTGGCGTGTGTTCTTGCTTACATAGCTCACGTGCCTCCTTGTTAAGTAATGGAATAAGACTTGCCTTGCAACTGGCTAATGCTGCCTCTCCTCGCTCGGTGACTTCTGCAGAAAGCATTCACTGCTGAGAAAAACAACTTCTGAAGCACAGCTAAGCTCTTTGCAGTCTGAAGAAGACTCACTCTTGTCTGCAAGAACCAACACTGTGATCCCTCCATTTTCTGTGCCACTCTCAGGAGTGCTTTCCCCCAGACTGGGCTGGCACTCAGCACGTTCCTTGTGCATTGCTGCCTACTGTAAAGACACAGCCCTCCCGACAGATGGCTTTATTTCCTACCACCTAGTAAATCTCAATGACTGCCTGTTTCACTGTTTTCCTCTTTATAAACAGATAGGCAGGTTTAGGCTCCCCACACAACAAGGTACGCTGTTATACAAACTTCTTTTAGAATGATCATTCTCTTTAAGATTTTTTTTTTTCAAATTTTTGCTTTGCTTCTACTCGCTTATTTTGCACCCAAACTCGCACCAAAAGCACTGCCAGGCTTCTCATTCTTCTCCCTTTCCTTTTCAGAACCAATAAACAACAGTGCAAAGGAATACAAATTCCCTCAAGTTTGTTATATTGCGTGATACTTTATCTCTCATTCCTCTGTTTCTCTGTTTTCAGTAAGAGTCCAACTGTGCTTGTCAGGATCTGTCTGTAGATAACAGGATGCACTGGCAGGGGAGAGGCCTTTCCTGTTACCTCTCTATTGCGACACAATACAGACCCCTTCATCCCCATCTATTTTTCCTGTATAAAATTTACACCTCCTTTATGAGGTTTAATACCAGAGAAATTACATCATATAGGAACCATAATTTCTAGTGATAGAGTTATTCAAAGAAATAGGGATGAAGACTGATGGTAAAGAACTGTTCAAGACTCTCAGGAGACAGCAACTGGATAATGTTCAATGTAAGTAAAGGCAAAGCACCAAACATGGGAAATTCAATATTCTCTTCATAAATAAATGGATGTGCCACGAGATGAATCATTACCACTTCTTGTCTTAATAGACAGTGATGAAAACTCTAATTTGGTTCTTGGCAACAGTCAAAAAAACAATTCTGGTGTTAAAAATTCAGAACTGCTAATAAAAGGGTAAAGATCAAACCAGAAAACATCATTGTGCACTCACACAAACCCATGGTGCACTTTGGTCCCCTTCTCTCCAAAAGGATGTAATAGATCTGGAAGAGGTTCAGAGAAGGGCAGCAAGGACAATCAAAGGCATAAACCAGTTGCTGTTTAGGAATAGCTGACTCTCCTTTCATTCTGTACAGAACAATATAACACAGTCAACACCCGCCAAAATGAGCAGTTCCCAAAATTATCTTTTCCAGCACCTGGAACAGTACATCAAGAGGATGCTGTAGACAGCAATCAAAGTATTGCTGTAAAGTGTGTTCAAAGCACACATACCTGGTTTATGTTTCTCTGTAGCACAAAACTTCATTTGCCATGGAGAGAATATACTTACACTCAAAGGAAGAAGTGACTACACCCTCTTTAACTGAATTCCTCAGCTAGGTAAGAATACGTAGTATATAATCCCCAAAAGAAACAGTCATTTCAGATTTCTAGAACTGCTGAGTCCTGCCTGGCACCACTCAATCAAAATACCCATTTAACTTTCAGACCCCTTGCTCTCATCACCTTGTCATTTACACGTTTTTCTAGGTTATCCCGAAAATACGGCAAACTGTCCCGAGTCTGAGCCAACTCTTACAGTTGCCTATACATCAAATCATACACAGCCTAAAACACGCCCAAAATTTTGTCATTATGCATATCCAATCCAACCCTGAGGTATCTAGTGATCTAGCAGTCATCCACCAAGTCTGCACTGCTCACAGGAGATGTTAACATCTCACATGGAGGGCCCTAGCTTTGCACTTCAGTGCACATCAATCCTTCCACACACATATGAAATGCTACATTATTAATCAGTCACCTCCAGACTGCTCCCTTTCCTCTTGTGCTACATTATTACAGTACCACATTCAGCTTTATGTTAAGAATTTAACTAAGATCTTTGGGAAAGAACCTGTCTTTCCTGAACAAACATATTGTCTTTCAGTGTTATATATACTGCACAGGAATGGCATTTCCATTCATCCCTGGAAGTATGTGCAGCATATGTGTAAGACATCCAGCTTTCATCATGGACAGAGCAAACAGAATTTAAAGCTGGATCTCCTGTAACAAAATAAAAATTTTCTAAAAATCAGCTATTGGAAATTCTGCCTGTGACCTCCTATTTTTCCTTCTCCCCACAGAAATCTCACAAAGAAATGGTTCTAACCAACTGAAAGGACTAATGATGGCATCTAATATCCATAAAGAACATTAAATAAAAGATTACTAAAATCCTTACTGAAAAACGAGTGCATAGTAACTAATCCCTAAATTCAGCTGCTCTTTAGAGTCCTTCACTGATATAAAGAGCTTGACTGTATTTCAGCTTGCTCATTATAAAGTTTAGAGGTTCAGAGGTTTCCTAAACCTAAAATGAGAAGTGAAAAGGCCACAATCTTTAAGTGTGCAACCAAATACTGGCACTGTGTGCCAGCCACCTCACCCTCCCAGGCTGCCCTTGGTTCTGACTGACACTAAACCAGTGACCTGTACAAAGCTAGGCCTTCCATTTCACCACGGCTTCCCTTTTTACTGGAACAGCTCCCCACCCTATTAGGGGAGAGATAACTATCAACAGTTAATATAGAAGTCACTCAACATTTTATATTATAAAATAATCCATTTAGTAGCTTATGGTATTCCGAGCTTTGACCTTCTTGTCCTTTCCAAGCTGGCTAGCTGCCTTAGGCTGATTTGTTTTGTAATGCTCCAGTCAAAACATTTCAGCTGTTGCATGAGAAGGAGACCAGGAAAAATGTCATTTTATTTACAGTTCTTAAAAATTAATAAAAATAAAACTCTTTCACTCTAACCTTTGGAGAGAGGTCTTGAGACCTGACCATATTACAGAGGACTTGAAACATCTCAATTTGAAAAGGCTTTGTGAGGCTTCTTGACATTTTGTAGATACCTTTTCCAAATTTTGCCCACTCAAAGACTTATCCTTCCACAGCTCAAGGAGTCTGCAGCCCATGCTGGACTTAGGCTTCCAAAATGACAGCAGGGAAGTGACCTCTCCCCTTACTGGAGTTGTTTGAATACAGTCAAGCAAAAGGAGAAAGAAGACACCAGAAAGAAAAGCCTGATATGAAGAGAGAACACATTGAAAACTAAGAGTCTGGACACTGGGGCAAAAGCACTCTCTTGTTGTCAGAAAATATCCTGGGTAACATGCAAAAGTCCCATTCTTGTACAGTAGACCCCACCAAAAAAAAAACCAAAAAAACAAATCAGCAAAGCATTAAGCAAAGGAGCTTAATGTTATCAATTATCACCTGTTTCAAGTAAATGAGATTTTTGTGGCAGACCCAGAGGATCCTGTACTGCTGATAACCAGAAAGATTTCAGTATGACACAAAATGATGAAACCTGGTAATTTCCCCCTAGAAACTAGTGATGGGTCATCTGATTTTGAACAGTGTTAATCAGAGCCCTCAAAAGCAAGGAAATGTGAGTAGTAAGGTAATTAAAGTAGAGGCAATCATAATGACTTGCCAAAATAATTTTCTAAATGAAAGCAATTTAATTAATCGTTCACAATGCACACATCTTTAATTAATGTAAATAGAGACTGCATTATGATGCACATACAGAGGATGAATGAATGAAGATTGCAGCCAGTTCTTAACTCACGAGTGCTTGACAAACACAACATCCTCTATAATGCTATTTTAATACAGTATACACAAAAAGCTGGACAAACACTGTGCATTTTGCATCCACAAAGAGGAAAGCTGGGCAGAAGACCAAGTGCCAAGCAAGCTCTAAATGTGTCTGAGTCTACAGCCCAAATGTCCTAACTGCAGCCCTTCCTTGAGCTTCTGCAGCTCTCAGTATTACACTTACATCCCTTCCAGCGTCACTCCTGTAAATATTTAAAAGTCAAGGTTGTTTGGAAAGTCTCTCCTTTAACTGTTATCACCACCCTAACAAAGCTAATTAAATATAACCAAGACTCATGCCATCATAGCATACTGCCTATGGAATATGCCTTGCTTCTCTGCACTTCGCTGTACAGGTACATTACACTTAGTCATAAAATTAGTGTTACTTCTCTAGATAAAGTTTTTTGCTTTGTCACTTAACCCACATGAAGAATAGACTTGACCTAACCCAACATTGAGGAA
The DNA here is from genome assembly GCA_013397155.1 of Irena cyanogastra. Classification (NCBI taxonomy): domain Eukaryota; kingdom Metazoa; phylum Chordata; class Aves; order Passeriformes; family Irenidae; genus Irena; species Irena cyanogastra. The sequence goes on from VWZV01010134.1 coordinate 1,439,541, forward strand.
TTTACACCCAGTCTACATGTACTGCTTACATGCCCTTCATTTTTAGAGGCATTATTCATTTTAACCCCAGATGTTCCCACGTTATCTCAGAAATACAGCATAATTTCCAAGTCACTGTTAAAAAACCCCCCCCCACACAAAAGTAACAAAACAAAAAACCACAAACCTTCAAAACCACACCTGGTATCACAGTTACAGATTCATTGAACCAGGATGGCATTTACACAACAGACATGAATCTGAGAGCCTTTCCAAGTTCTCACTGTGTCCAGAGGCTTGCTAGCACCCTGTGCACCTTAGCTGGACTCTGTGACCTCCAGGCAGGAGGTCTGAATAAGAACAAACTTCGACCCGTGGCCTTTACCTTTGCATCTCTGGAATGAAATAAATACATATTGATACCTTGAAGTAAATTTTCTGGCATGTGCTGCAGGGAAGTTTATAAAAGCATAAGTGATGCTGAAACACACGACTGAGCCGGTGCAAGGAATGCTTTCCACTACAAACAACAAGAGAAGGGTGTATTGACTTTTCTGTTCTATTTGAAGTAAAACTATTATATTTTTACATATATTGTTTAAATGTATGTTTCTACAGACAAAATAAAGTCAACTTGTCCTGGCCTTATAGTATATCTGCTAAAGGAGAAAAAATGCAGACCAACAAGTTTTCCCTCCAACCTTTCTTTTCAGGCAAGCAATAAATCTTGAGTGAAAAAGTCACTGTGCTCTTCAGCTGTCACCACTAAGATTTTGTTTTTAAAACCATAGCAGCCTTAAGGCTGATTTACTACTCAGCCCTCCACACTCTGACAATCGAATAGTTGGAAACAAAAATCACTTCTGCACACCTGGAAATATTTTATTTGCTGTGCTCATGAGAAAACAAAGTTTTCATCTGTGAGGAAGGAGGCAGGGAGGGAAGGAAAGGGAGACAGGGAGGTTCAGGTCAATCTTAAAACCTAGTTCTTGACTTAGAGAGACACAAATACATATATATGAACCCCAAAATTACCTCTGCATAGTAAAAGTGGTCAGGATCTTTAGAAACCATGGATTCCCTATGTAATCCAGCCTCAAAGTCTGGAGGTCTCGGCCCCTTCAAAGTCTCAGCCAATAAACAACACTGTTCATCAACTGTATCAATTCAGGCATTTCAGTTTGGCAGGTGAAAAGAACATGTGAAAACTCTTCAATAATTACATTCTACTTTTGCTCTTATTTTTTCTTTTTTAAAATAAAGCTTCTAATCACCCTAAAGTGTAAAGACCTGATATAATAAAGGCAAAGTTGAACCTCTAAAAAACTTCCCAGAGCACCTCTTTGCCCTAGTCAAAGTTGCAGGTTGAAGAAAATTAAGAGGAAAAACATAACGCATACCACAGAAAACCAATTGATGGAAAATGTGACAGTGCCAAAATTGTGAAAGTATTTTAGAATATCAGATCCTCTTTTCAATGTCATGTAGTTTGATATCATTTTTCCCTAAAGCTTCATTTTCTGAAAATTTATTATATGCTCCAGAACAATCTTGTCTTCAAAAGAAATCCCACATCTTCTGTTATTTCAAAGAGTCATACTTGCACCTGGGCAAGATGATGTAAATGCTCTAGGTGCTGGCTGACCGAAAAGGAGACCCACAAAATCTCGCTTGCTGTTTTTAATCCCAGGGTTTTACAAGAATATGAGGAGTGTCCTTTGACAAGCAGAGAGGCATTTCAGCATTTAAAGTAAAAAAATAATAATGGTTCAGCAGTGTGGAGAGATGTGGTGACTGCATTCCCATACTTCAAGTCCTTTTCCAAAATGCTGCATCACAAGAGTACAAGAGGTGGGAAAGCTAAATGTTCCTCTACCATTTCTTTCTGAAAAGCACCCAGTCTTGGATCCCCTGTCCTCCAAATCTGGATGAAATCTGCACTGCTGAGAAATGGCAGAAATATCACTGCAAGACGCATGATGGATTATGTGGCTTCTAACTCTACAGACCTATACAACACTTGGGAAAACTGAAATCCTACCAAGTCAGAGTCGTAACACAGGAATAACCTTCAGTGAGATGTATCTGGGCAGAACAAAAATCACAAACAGGCAAATATGTAAACAGGAGAATATATGACGTGGTACTGAAGTAAGATTGTGCCACTGCATCACCTGCTTCATAACAGCACATTCACATTTCCAGACAATAACAAATAAATGTGCAAGATTCTTTCCTATTCCTTTTAACTTGTAAAACTGCAAACTTAAATATTTCAATTTCTTCCATGAACCTTCAGAAAGAGTGAACTTTGATGTTTTTAAAGAGCAAAGATTATTCACATCTGCTGCAGGCAAGAAATTATAATTTCTTTACTGATTCTGCCAAATGGCTCTATCACATATTTTTTATTTTCATCAAAACAAGTCACTTTAAATTAAGAGTGTCCCATAACTATCTAGCAATCAACGTTTTGAGAGGCAGATCAATCTGATAAACCTCTGCTTGATTTCTCTGCCCAGAAGACTCCTTCAAATCCAACTGAAGCATGGGGGAAGGGAGTTTTATTCTCTTTACTCATGCTTGGAAGTTGCTAGGAAGAGTATCATCAGTTTTGTTTTATTTTGTTCATGCAACCAGAACAGAAAACTCAGTGTTATTCACATGACTCTTAAACAAAATAAGCTGAATTCAAAGCCAGTGGTTAATAGAATGAAGTCAACAAAGCTTACATAAGGAACAACAAAACTTGCAGGTGATGGAAGAGGAAAAAAGTAAGGAGGAAGACTAGGGAGCAGGAAGTTTTTAAAAGCAAAATAAGTATGCAAAAGGAGGCAGGAAAAATGCCCTGCACTGGCACAATATGCAAAATACATGTTTTTATAGCAACAAGCAGGATGGCTGGAAATGGGGGGCTGAGCACTGCCCTCCTGTGCTAACAAAGCATCTGCAAAGGTTCAGCTTTTCAGTATTCTGGTACCAGGGCAGCTTCCAGTTTAAACTATACTGAAGCCCATGAATGCAGACAAAATCCAGACCATCATCAATCAGGAGACAATGGGTAATGCTGACAGCACAGCTTCCCATTAATCTTCATTTGTCCTATCACATCCTGTCATTCTTATGCAAATAGCATATTTGAGGATACTCTTTTCTGCACCCCAAGATAAGGAGAAGTGAAGCTGTCAGGAGCACTAGGATGTCATCCTGTACCACGGGCCATCCCTTCACTCAGCACCTCGTGTTTTACATCAGAGCTAAAGTGTTTGACATTCAAATTTGACCCAGCAGGAGGGAAAACCATCCGATGCAGCAACGTGCATACTGCTTCCTGTGCTAAAACATTCACCGAGGTCCCTGGGGATCTGACAGTCCCTCTTTTTTCCCTATGTAACCCTTGCTAATGGAGTTTGAAACGCTGCTTAAAAGGGGGAAAAAAGATATCCGCATGGATAGGTAATGATACCAATGCACTCTTCTTACACTATAAGTAAGCCCAGCACTAAAAGACCAGGAAAACAGGTTCCACTGAGAAAAGGAAAAAGAGGGCACACAAATCCTGATGAGTTGGTATAGTTTTTCTTCCACGGAAATCTGTCACACCACACCTGGAAACTTGTTCACATGTAGACAGCACGTTTCATTTCAAACTGAGCAATTTATACACAGGTCTTCAACTTGTATATAAAAATTTTATGTGGGGATGAGTGATCTCTCATTAGGACAACTGATGCATAGGAAAATACAAACAGGCTCTGAATCATAAGCAGCTCTGTAAAGTTACTGCTACATTTTTTAGGCATGAAAAATCACTCCTGAGTGGGTAAGTCGCCAAAACCAAAAGGCAGTTTTTCCAGTTATTGCTCATCAATTCTGCTTATAGAATGAAGAAGAAAAGGAAAGATTTTACTATTATTACTGACTCAGAGTGTTTTGTTTCTGTATCACTTTCAAAGAATGTTCAGAACATCTTGTTCCAGAAAATTTCCCTTCCAAGAGAAATCACTTTCTGTACCATACATGGCTGAAAACAGTATGTGCTGGGTTTGTATTCTTACAGAAAATAGAAACTATTCCAAAGTCTCCCCAGCACCCCAGCATCACGAATGAGATGCAAAACAGCTGAGACACAAACACGAGACACGACTTTAAGATGCAATAATATTTCAATACAATCATGACATCTTAGAGAAATACATTATTAATAGGCATCCATGACAAGTCCAAACAAGTTTCCCATTACACATAACTTTGTATAAAGTCTGACTCAAATCTATTCACTCTCTGAAAGCAATGTACTGTAGTGTTTGCAGGGATAATGAAGTCTGCACTAGGCTCTGGGGAATACCCTTACATTTGATATCTCCACGTGCTGTTTGCAAATTACAAGAGATTAATCATCACATCATTGTTAGTTAAGCAGGAGCCACCTAAATTAAAATGCTGGATGGATTGTTACCACTTTTGCAGGCATAGAAACCTTAGAAAACACACATTCCTCAAGCACTTCTTGATTTGAAAACTGAAGAAAAGTCACAAAAAAAAGTATTCCAGACGTTTTCCCAGTCCTTGGATGCAAAGAACAGAAACTGCACTGCACTTTTATACCATATGTAAAAGTCATACTTTCAAAAATTACTGTATAGTCACCATACCTACCTGTGAAAACAGGACGCTCATCGTCATGCATAACTATTTCCATATAAGATATTAATTTAACAATTCTTACCTTCTCAAAGGGATCACCAATTACAGAGTAAACTAAAGCCCCTACTGAAAGATTTTTATTAGTGAAGGACAAATGCTTTCTGGTATCATCTCCTTTCTTCCAGGGAAGGGAAAAAGTACAACTCATACACTGCAAATATTGCATGAAGCCAGGAAAAGACAATGGCCTGGTACAGCCTGTCTGGTCTGAATAACAAAACTGTGTTCTTTATTCTTAAAAGTTCACTACTCCCATAAAATTCATATGTACAGAAGACATTACATTTTCATGCATCATGCCAAAATGAAAACTTTCATTCCCAGGCTAAGAAGTCTGGATTTGCATCTGGAGTGATGTAGGTACAGTACATAGTAACTTAGGTTCTATCCTAAAGTGCTCTGTATTGCTGGGTGACACCTTTAACATGGTAGTTTTGTTCTAATATTGCCAGTATTTCAAATAAAACCTGAGAAAGGGTCTTCAAATAAAACATGAGAAAGCAGTGTTCACTGTGTGCTCAGGAGAAAGCCAGCAAAAGGGAGAATGACATAGAACTCAGTTTACAGGTGGTGATGGAGACAACACAATGTCTCCAATAGAGAATATTGAATTGTCACCAAAGGAAATTTCCCCACTGTTCAACAATCAGAATGTCTTCAAATTCAGCTTATTCTTACCCCAAAGTACAGTCACCAAAAAAACTCCCAATCTGTTGCAGCATGCGTAACAGTCGAGACACCACACAATACACAGAGCATCACCACACAATATCAGAAGGCTTCAAGCATCTGCCCTTCTTGCTCTTTTGCCCAACCTCTTATATTCATCATCTTACATGATTTACACCTGTGTGCCCTCTGTTCCCTTTGGTGGTTGCTCAGCACACCTGGGCACTCCATGGCTCATTGCTGTCAGTGCTGCTCACCTGCTGCTCACAGCTGTGCCCACTGGGGATGAGGCTGGGACACAGCCCCACCCCAATCACCACAAACTGTGTGTGCCTACACAAATCAATTTGACAAAAGGGAAATCTTGAAAGTTTCAATCTTGCACAAGCAGACTTTTCACTGATAAGTTTTATTATCTTTTACTGAAAACTCTTTGCTAGCTCTGCTTTGCCATGGCAGGCTCACAGATAAATGTACAAGTAAGCTCTGAGGAAGCCTTTGTGAGGCATCCATCAGCTGTGTGACCTCCTTCAGTTCAAAAGGGAAGAGGCTGTGTTCTGGAGCCAAAATGCAAGTTTTTTTCTCAAGACTTCATGTGCATACAAACCATACCTTAAACATACATATTTTGTAAGTATTTTACGCCAGAATGCTCCAAGAAAAACAGAAAATACTATTTCAGAAACAATTTAGAATGTGAGAATTATTTAAGAAACTTATAAGAAACTCTAAAATGATAATAAAAACTTAATTCATTAACGTGTCATCAAATTCAATAATGTTGTGAAGGCAAAAAGCTGTGGAATAAAGAATGTTACCAACACTACAAATTATATCTAAAAGGAAATCACTTCAGACTGATCCATCTACTGCACTTAGCTGTGAGAAGACACAGCAGTGGTAAACTGTTTTAAAGTGGATTTTCTAGAGGGCTGCTGGTTTGGTTTGTGTTTGGACATTCTTTGCAGTTAAGTGTTACAACCCTCCAGATTTTACGAACTTGAAATGTTCTTGTCACACCAGCAGAGCTGCTGTGGGATTTGAGGAGAAATTTCCCTGTTTACAGTTGGTAACTGAATTGCTGAGACACTTAATCCTTGAAAGGAAGTAACTAATGAAACCAACAAACTCCTGCATAAACAAACACAACAGAAGCAAAAACCACTGTAGCAGTTTGACAGAAATGTTGCTGCACTAGTTGCACAAGTTCAATGAGCTTCACTTAAGGCAAACTTCTTCTTGGAAACAGATATTTAAGGCTACCATAAAACATTTTTTTTCTGTTAAAAATTCTGTAGGGGGGGGTCTGTAGGGGAAGTGAGGGACATGAACCATTCTTCTGCGTTGTCTTAATTTCTGAACTTCTACTCTTCATCATTAAATCAATCAGACAACAGTTTGGAGAGTAAAAGAGGATGGAATTATACAAAAATCTGGTCTTTTCAAGAGGAGCAGGATATAGACAGTGCATCTATTTGTACCTTGTCTATCATGTCTGGTCTGTTTGTAGCTGCCAAAATTGTCACGTCCTTCAGCTGTTCTATCCCATCCATTTCCGTCAGCAGCTGAGCCAAGACACGGTCTGCTACATTCCCAGCACCTGAAGAGCTGATTTACAAGAAAAAAAAAAAGTCACAGCATTATCTTTCCCTTCCTAGAAATAGGAGAAAGGAAAAGATACACTATTCTTTCCAATTTACAGAGATGCATCTTTTTGCCTTAATTCTTCATGATATTTATTTTCACCTTCAACCTCTGAAACAGCATCAGTGATATGAAGTCAGCAAAACCAAATCAGAGAATTTGAGTTCCATATGTTTTCTCGGTATTCAGCAAAGCAACTGAGATTGGGGGTTTTTTTACTTATTGCCCTGCTATGGAAGTCGTAAAGAACTTAGCAGAACGTGAGTATCTGGAATAAACATTTTTAAGAAAACTGAATTCAGGCAGCTTCTTTACTAGTCAGACAAACTTCCATTTTTAGCACCATCCAAGTGAGAGCCTACACCACCCTATGCAGTACAAAAAATTAGGCAGTTATGTGTTTTGCAGAGTTGCTCTACATTTTTATATTCTCTCCATCACATGAGAATAAATTGAGTTTGACTAACTGCCTCATAATTGCATTGTCAGTCCTCTAACTCAGTCTGTTTTCCAGATACCAGGGAAAAAACCCAACACTAAAAAACTGAAAACTCCAGTTTTGCAATCACCAATATGTGAAAAACCTAAGCAGACAAGCATAAAGTATTCCCTCTGCTGAGAAGGGGCAGGAAAACTGAAGCAGGCTAGGGACAGCAGCTGGAGATTGTACCAAAAATGTGAGTTTCATCCTCCTTTTCCAGAAACTGAGAATCCTGCTCTTGGCACACATCAAAACCTCACTGTTTTCCACACAACTTTCCCCTGTGGATGGCAGGCACACACCTTCATCATCTCTCACCAAGGATTGCTCTTCCAGGGCTACTCCCTCTTCTGCTGCACAGGGGAAGGTTTTACTTCTCTACTCTTGAATAGGCTCTTTTCCATACAATTTGAAAAAATTAATCTCTCCAGTTCTTCTGGATCCCTATAAACTAAGAAGCAAAAAGAAGTCTGATACTTCAAACAAGACCAAATCTATAGAGGATTGAGATAATTCTTTAATCTCAAATTTTTTGAAAGTCCTTTTCGGAAAGTTCTCTTTAATGTTTATACATATAAACAGGCACTTACACACACAGAAATGCAGTATGATCATCCTGATGTTTTCGTTTTCCAAAAATAAAAATATTAAATACACTAAAATGTAAGTGCTCCAATTATTTCCATCAGCCAGAGAGCACACAAATACAGTTGTACAGTTATTATACACATATATTGCTGCAGCACTGCCACCCACCACCAGCCTGTCTGTGACCACAGCGATACCCCAGAGCCAAAGCAACAGTAATGGCTCCATCACTGCTGTACAGCTCCAAATAAACCCCCTAACTTTCCTATCTTACAAGTTCTGCAATTTTCCAGAGCAAAACAGTGAACTTATCACACCCAGTCTGCAAAACATCTTTAAGGAGCTATAATAAATGTTGGCTAAGAGAGTAAAATATTTAGGTTGCTAAGAAATATTACAGGAGGGACTTGGGTTACCTGGTTGTCAGATTCTGGAGTTTCTGCAGCCACACTGGAAATTCCCAAGCCAGATTTGAGCATTTCTAATGTACCCATGGGTCAGAGTCCCACTGACTTACGGAGGGCTGAGTGTGATAAAACACTTCAGATGTTGGACATGGATAGCAAATGCTTTTGGAAAGACACGCAGTTTAAAGGAAATTAAAATCAACTTTGTAACATTAGCTAGTCTCAATAGGGATCCAGGCCTCCCATCCTGCATGAGTTTCAATTTTACTCCACTTTATACCCAATAGACTCAGCAAAAGAAAACGCTAAGCAAATTAAAAAATAATTGTAACACTGGGACAAAAATGTTAATGTTATATGAGATGATCTGAAGCTAGAAGACACTAAACTTTTCTTTCTTTCCTTAAAAAAAAAAAAAAAGAAATATTTCATTTTAGAGAGAGGTGGCTAGAACGGATGTTACATCTTTCCCCAATATAAACATTTCTCTTACAAGCTTACAACTACAAAAAAAAAAAAAAAGGAAAAACAAAACACACAATACATTAAAGAAGTGTTTATTCTAAGGAAAATCCCCACAAGGAAATGTAAATTGCGAACGTTTCCATGCAATTAGGGCAACACCAGAAAACTGCAGATAGACAATCACTCACAGTATAATACAGCTCAAACAATAGCAGGGCTTCTAGGACATTATTAGGGGCTTTATTATTATCTCTTAAAAGTGAAGTAAACAATTTTAAGTCCATGCATGCAAAACATATCAATAACAAAACCAGTATCAAGTGAAGAAGTGCCTGGGTCCTATGACACCACAGATTTCTAACGTCAGTGCTTTTATTTACACAGTTCACTAAGCTATCACACGCTGCACCATTTTAGCACAGCCTACAACGAATTAGCTTTTGGCTGAACAGGATACCCTATAAAAATCCCAGGCAGGCACAGGGACAGATCTCCTCCCCAGCCATGGTGTGCTCTGAGAGCTCTGGTGCTGCCCGAGCCGTTAATTCCAGGGGTGACACGCAAGGATGCGATTTTCCATTTTCCCATGGTTTCCTAGCAAGGCTTCCAAATTAACACAGGCAACGTTCATTAAGGCTGCCCGGAGTTTTGACGCAAACAGCAGCCAGAGACACAAACCATGATTAACCCTCCAGTCCCATGGAGGCACTGCCAAAACCAACTTCCAGCCAAGGAGCTGCCTTGCTCCCCCCTCCCCGCCTCCACCTGACCTCCACACGTTGATGTCATCCTCACAACTGCCTGGAAATGGCCCTCCAAAGGCACGTCCTGGTACAAACTAATTTCCTGTCAACACGCTGCCTGCAAATCCAGGCAGCCAGAGCTAAGCTCCTCACATAATCCATGCAGGGCCATGTGCGTGCATGGCTGTGTGCACCAGGAGCCGTGCCCCAACCAGAAATACCTTTGAAATAAAAAACGTGTGAGCAAAGACGAGCCTGCCTGAGAATTTCAGGCAACCGCTGGTGCTGCCCTAATGAAATACATTAGACTATGTGTTGTTTTAATTTTTTGCCAACTCTACTTTATTTATGATCCTCAATGAAGAGTTTAAAGGTAGAGAAGGTCATTACAGCAGTTAGAGACAGAAATCCTCCTCTATGTGATTCTCCAGCTAATCCTGCAAGTGTCCCACCAGTCTCAGAAAAAGCACATGTGCACTCCTGCACAGTCACTCAGCTTGACCACCAGAGAAGATTCCTGAAGCCTGTCAGATAAGACTGTCCACACTGAATATGGAAGACAAACCTGCTCTTGGTATTTTACTTTGGCTAAAAGCATTCCCAATACATATTTTGGCAGAATAAACCATGTATTCTACAGTTTACCAAAGACTCACAACTAATCTGAATTAATTCTGCGTTTGTCTGATGGACCTGAGATCAGGAGCACCAGCTCCAAAATCAATATAGCAGGAGATGGCTCTCCACAGCTTCTATTTCTATCTCCTCTGGCCTTATCCAGTGATCGTTCAAGCCAGCTGGATTCATGTACCAGTGGGTACTGAAATTTCCCCCTGGACACCTTAAACCACTCTCATACTTCTTCCAGGGGATATAAAAGCAACCACAGCCCAATCCTATCACTGCACCAAGGAGTACATACAGTTCACTAGCTTATACAGATCTTCAAGCCAAGAAGATTTTGTTTCCAGACATAACCAGATGTATGAAATCACATTTAAATCTGCTACCCTTCCTGCTATAGGCATTTTTTTGACAGCAACTTCTTGTTTTGTACATTTTTACTTATTTAATTTCCTTTCCTCCCCTCCACCCTTTTTCTAACAGATTTTTTAATATTTGAAAACTAAAAACAGTCTGGGAGTGTAGTCACTGTGGTTTCACCCCACAATGAAATTTGGTAAGCATCACCACCGCGAGCTAAAGCAAACACACATTTGCATCATCTGATCATCTAGAGCACTTCTGAAAAAATACTCATTTCATTGGCTTTCCAACACCAGATGTCATTTTCATTGAAAAACATAGTTAAGTCTCCAACACCACTTAAATCTCATAAAGGAGAACCAGTGACTCTCCATCCCACCACTGACTTCAGTGGCACTGAATCCTGTCGGAACACCTTGGCTTCAGAATCAGGAACTTAATTTAATTACACTGCTAAACTGTAGATGTGGAAATGCAGGAAATTTTCACACAATAACATTTTGAAAGCTGTTAACATCATAGCAATTGTGAGGCTGCAAAAGCAGCAGGAAGTCTAGGAGGACCCCTCTCCTGTACAGCTGACCCTACCTCAGGCAGAGCTGTGAGGTCAGAGGCAGACCTCAAGAGAAGTATCCAGGATAAATTACTGCAGATGGATTAAATCCCACATAGCTGAAATCTACAATGCAGGTTTTGTGACAAGGGAGTCCAGCCCACCTTCTCTTCGAAAACATCCCATCAGGCAAGATTTACATATGGATAAAACCTGGGTTTATTGTTTTTCCCGGCAAAACAAAAGAATCCCAATCATAATCTAAATTCATAAGTTTTAAAAATAGTTGTGGACGTGGTATCATTTCAAATAACCCTTTCACTGAAACCTCTGGAAATAATTTCATACTAAAACAAATGTAAAACTCAATGACATGACAAAATGCTCAGTATCAAAAAAATGTGAACAGGTTGAAATAGACCCTCCTGGCAGGACTCTCCACCTCTCTGTGAACTAGGGAGGTAAAAGGTTCCTGAAAGACAGAAGCGCCCTGCCAGCAGACTCCCACGTGAGAGCCGCCTCACTCGCTCAGCCTGAAGGATTTTTATTGAGTCTGACATTTGTGTCAGAGCTTTGCAGGGGGAACCTGTCAGCAAGGAGCACCTGCCAAGCCCGGCTTTTCCATCCGGCTGCCGTGATCGTAATGAACTGTCACGCTCTTTCATTGCTCTCCCTCATGAACTCGGGTGAAACACGGCTTTGGCAGGTTAAGGTTTTCCACAGCATTTGAAAAATAAAATATTATCTACTCCAATAGCATTACCAGAAAGACAGTAACTGCAGGATGGCCCCACATATCAAATTTCATGGAAAAATTCCATCACTGAGGCATTTCATCCAGCAGAATGGACACTGCCATGCCAGTCAGGAAAAGCAGGCTTGTCCAATATCAATACACTGGGCCAAATTTACTTCTGTGAATGTCATGTATGTGAATGGTACAACTTCAGTGACTATTATTCAGACCACAGATACTACAGGCTTGAAGGTTGTTAGAAAGCCTAACAACATACAGCATGCCAATCTTTAATATTATCACTTAAAGCTTCACTATTCATTGAAAAAAAAAAAAAAGCAAACCCTAAAACACACTAGTACACAAGCCCCTTCAGTGCTCAGACAAAAACGTTCCCCATGGAAGGGAATTTTCCTGCCTGTGTGATCAGGAAAACCCTGCAAGAAGATGATCCTAAACCCTTCCCACCACCAGCACCTTACAAGTAGATGCTGTTGGATCCTGTACACACCTGTATCAACTACTACCCACCACCACACTGTTTCCTATCTTCCATGTTTTCTCAAGCACAAAATTCAAGCACTACAGAAGGAAAATATCCAGAGGAAACCTAGACAAAGCCTTGGAAATTCAGCCTGGGTAGAATATTTATCTTCATGGTCACCTCTATGCGAAAATGATGTTTTGCCAACTATCAATTCGCTGATAAAATGCCGTTCATGTAATTTAATTTTCAAGGCATTAGAAGAGCACAGAAGAATAAAAACTCCAAGTACTCTTTGAGGGGTCTCCAGCTTGCAAGCAAGCTTTCCTAAAAAGATGATGAACTCTGTGAAAACAGGAAAGAGTGCTCAGCTATCAGCAGGTGACTTTGAAATAAACGGCCTGCAGACAGCTGCAGACACATCCTAATTATCCTTCACGGTTGTGTAAGCAGCCTCTTCCACTTGCTTAAATTTCTCATTATTGCAGCTTCCAAAAGTTAATGAAGTAGGCCCAGAAAAAATGAAACACAGTGAAAGGAGAGAAAAGGAGGAAAGGAGCCAGCTTGAGACAGGTTTGGAATCAACAGGCTTTCTTCCAGAGGGCTTTCCCCAAGCACATCTCCAAATGCTTGAGCGCCTAGCTGGTGATCCATCACCCATTTCCATCTGCTTGCAGCCAATTCCAGAGGCACATCCATGAAAGACTGGCATTAGCCCACACTCAAGCTTGCCCTTGCACTGCCTGGCTGACACAGGAAGGATGCTAACATCATGAGTTCTATTCTGCTAACACTGATGCTGCCTTCAAATAAAAGCAATGAAACAACCAAAATAAAAAAACAACCCCAAAACAAGCACACACTTGATGCACAGTAAATTTCCCACTTCCTTTCATTCTGGTTTTCTCAGCATTTTTCCTCTGTGCATTCCTGGAAGTTAATCAAGTTTAAACCTGTAATCAATCACTTCTACCAGGCAAGCAAGCACAGTTTAAGTTGTAAGTATTTTAGACCTAGAAGTAACTAACTAGACTGGATTTAATTTCATTACAACAATATTTATGTATAATAGGTTCACTGTCCATAAATTTTAGTTACAATTACATTCCTCCTGCATATCATTAAAATGATGACTTCAAGAAAAGGGTTTATGGATCCAGTCCTGCTTTTACTGATGTCAGTGAAAGCCTCTATTGACTTCAAATATCCAAATTATAATGTAGGCTGGGAAGTTACCAATTATTGGGGTTTTTACACAAAAAGGAAGAAACAGATTCAAAACCATGTTGTGACAAAAGATTCTTGATAGTCAAAAGCACGAACAAGATTACTTTAAAATTAAAGGGACTGCAGATATTTACTGTATACACACATGAACTATGAGTAATGCTATTTGTTAAAATTGCTCTTCCAAAACCAATTACAAGCTTTACTACACAATATAATTGTTTCAAAACTTTCCTCTTTCACCACTCCATGCTAGGCCTAAAATAAAAAGCTGCCACTAGGCATGCAGCTTTTTTTCCCAACAATATTTATTTGGATACCAAATTCCAAAATTTTAAAGAATTCATACAGCAGTCACAAAAGTTTTGAATGCCTTAATTCTCCATCACGTGCAAACATAGCTCAGATATTGCAAGGAATCAGCTGATGTCTCCCAATTCAGGGACACCACTGCCATCAGAGGCCAGAAACACAAAGTTCTTTGTCTGAGCTGAATAAGAATTGGGTCCCTCATAACAATCATGGCAGGGGGAAACTCCATATCTTCCAGGTACACTTTGTTCACCTTCTTCTGCCTTTGCATGAGAAATATCAGGGAGACAATACTTCCTCCAGCTTCAGTACTGCTAATTCACCCTGTGCAAGGTGGATTTCTGCCAAGAACCTCTCTCTTTTGCTGTATCCCCATAGAATCCAGCTCGTGGGTTTCATTACTGGATGCAACACACTGACCTCCTTCAATAACAGATGCTGCCCATTGCATCAGGGGAATTTGCACAGGCACTAAACTACAACGGCAAGTTCAAGTGTAGACAATAAACAAATATGAGATAAAATATCCCAGAAAGATAAGATGGTTTAAAAAGAGAAGATTTATCATTATCCCTGTTCAAGGCAGAGGTGATATATTACAGAAGAGAAGCTGCTGTTCCTCAGAGGTTTTTCTAAAAGCCCAAGAGCCTCAAAACTTGAGACCACAAAGATTTTAATACCTAAAGTGAAACCAGCGTGTCTTTCAGTGGTTCTGACCATTTTAAATAGTGGCTTAGGAATCTATCTAGCTATCCTACCCCCAGCATACAGGATAATGTATTTTCCCAAAAAAAGCATCATCATGCTGTGGTATCAGCGAACTGGTACCAAAGTCCCGTCAGTTTGTCACTTCTACCCTCACTCTGAAAAGGTTAGCAGCATTCATCTACCAAATTTTGGCCTCCACAAGTCAAATGCAAGGTACTGATTCTGTGTCCCTTGTCTTTTTTTTCCTTCCCCTCGGAAAATAGAATTTATCAGTGCCTGTTACAGCACTCTGCAGGATTTCCCATCCTACGTTACAGAGACTTGCAGTTAAAGGGGAAATGCTTTGCTTCTGAAAAACAAGAAAAGGATGTCTCTTGCTGAAAAATCCTAAAAATCCTACTTATATAAACAATGTCCCATTTCCAAAGCACGGCGATTTCTGAAGTTCAGCAAACAGACTGTCTGCACTGCATTTACACAGACCCACATTCATTCATCACTTTCAAGTCTAATTACCAAGCCATTTCCCTCTTGGCAACCCCTAATGGCCAGAAGAATTAGGTTTTACATGGCCAGGATACTGAGGGTAACAAATATCCATAACTCTCGGCAGCTGCGTAATTTGTAAAGTCTCCCAAACTTTGTGCAGGCACGGGATTACTTCAAGTCAAACTTTCCTGCTCACACTCTGCTGTATCTGGACCAGCCCTGCTCCAGTTCAATCTGTCCTACAAAAAAGTCATAACAGCATCTTTCACAATATGGGGAAAGAAAAGAAAAAAGCCATAATCTGCTTGTGCAAGCAAATGCTAATTAGAACCACAAAGTGGAGGAAAAGGCTCCATGCATCCCATGGTTCACCTCTCCTGGTGCATGACTGCAGAAGTTTTTCCCTTCTCAATCATTTCTCCTCTTTAAACCTCAGTGTGACACCTCTAACTTTGTACTACCTTTTCTGCTGCAGGTTTATCATTTGTTCTTTAGAAACAGTCATGGTTAATGCCTCCCTTTTTCTCTACAGTCAGGCCACTGAGCCAGTAATTTTTCATTTTCAGTTCTCTCTAAACTTACTCTAACATTTCAACATAAATCAGAAAGAAATGGAAAAATCCTCCATGAGCATTACAAGCTCAGAGCAACAGAACAAAATGCAGACATGAAGACAGCTCAAAGTATCTTTATGTCTTCACTACCACACAGGAAACTCAAGCCCATTCAGAATCACCCCTCGACTTCTTGCATCAAGGATAATCTGATTTTTATCTCAAGCAATTGCTCCTTACATTGAACTATTTTTATTCAGAGCTGCAGGATTATATTTTCGTAAACTGTCTTTAACACTGGTATGTATCCAGCCCACATTCTTAATTCCTTGATTAATATGTATTAGTGTGTTGACTACAAGCAAAATAGGGAGGGTGTGGACAGCCAATCAAAAATCCAGGAGCTTAGCTCATAATGATAAAACACATGGAACTTCTAAGCAGGCTGGATATGAAATAATCTTTTCCAA
The DNA here is from genome assembly GCA_013397155.1 of Irena cyanogastra. Classification (NCBI taxonomy): domain Eukaryota; kingdom Metazoa; phylum Chordata; class Aves; order Passeriformes; family Irenidae; genus Irena; species Irena cyanogastra. The sequence continues at coordinate 1,455,744 of VWZV01010134.1, forward strand.
ATAAAACATTTTGACAATTAACAATGTCAATTACTATAATTTTTGGTGACTTCAAAATATTATTAGTTCTAACTAGTAAACACACACAAATAGACTTTGTAAAACAAAACTGCTTCACAAGACAGTAACATTAGGTAGCATGTTAGATGTATTACAATTATGGAATGAATTATGGCTTGGGAACGTGCAATAAATAAAACACTGTGGCATAACTGAGTGCTGCCACAGTGTAATGGCTTGTGCAGTGACAGAATCCACTACCTGATGCAAAGAGGCATTATTATGAATGGTCCAAACAAGAAAATTTCTTAGCTTTCTTTGTCTACATCTACACTCATTTAATTACAAAATCTATTAGTTCATATACACCTGCTGCTGAGAAAGGATTGTTTACTGACCTCTACAGAAGGTTGGGAGCAAAACATTTGTGTTTTAAACCCACAAAAGCTTTAGTAAAATCTAAATAATGGGTTAATGAATACTCAGCAGGGTGCTTTGAAGAACAAAAGCATTAAGTGATTTACTCAATGTTATCACACATCTGTATTTCTGATCAGAATTATATGTAAAATTACTCCCACAACCTAACAGTTTCAGATTCTTTGGATTTCTGGACATACCCTGGCAGGATAAGGAGAGGTTGCCTGGAGATATGGAATGTGGCATATCCTGCACAAAGCCCCCAGCATCCTATCAAGGATTTAAACCAAGAGGATTTAAACTCTCACACAGCTGTATTGCAGAGTGTTGTTCACTACCAAGGCAAAGAAAACTAATTCAGCCAACAGGGGAATGGGGAGACAATATAAACAGGTGTTTCCTTGAAAACTTCAGCACGGTCACTAATAGTACAGGAAATGGATCTCCAGAGGCCACAAATCGTTGGCATCTCTAGTGCATTTGCAAATTCCTACTGTGCAAAATCAGCCTGTAAAAAAGGGCCATTTCTAATAAGTGCCTTGTCTGGTTTCCTACACAATTTAATTTCAGATGAATTTTATGAGAACTCTGCTACATATTTTACCTCCCCATCTGGTTCAGATTTGACAATGAAATATTTGTGTGTCCCACCCTGTTCTTTTTAAAGCTCCAAAACCAGATGTCTCCAGCACAACACGACTGCAGCAGGTCACACCACATTCTTCAGCAAGCTGTGCCAGGCCTACTACTCCCCACAGACAGTCCCAGGTAAGGTAAAATCAGATTGTTTACTCCCTAAAAAAGCAAACAAACAAATATACTCAACACTTCCAGGGCACTGTTTAAAAAGACTGTTTAAAATGTATTATGGCTTAACCTTCCAAGAGGTTTGGTCTTGATGAAGTGCTGGTTCTGAAAGCTAAACACATTAACAATTGCAGCAGGGGATGATATTTTTTCCCCTCCACTGGCTTGATTCAAACAAACAATTTTGTAATTTCTCTGTTGCTTCAATGCATAGCACTTCTAGGAAGCTCACAAATTTCACAGCTGCACACACTGCACATGAGAAGGATTCTGAGGAAAACATCTTCAATCAGATTTTGCATTTTCAACAGCAAGAATGTTCATTTCTTAGCAGCTTCATGGGGCAGCTCTATGCTGAATGTGATGCCACCTCCTGTGACACAAACAATTTATTTGTGTCACCAAAATATCAAAACGATACCGGCTATCCTTTCCTGTTATCTTTCTTGCAACATAAAAGAACCTGTAGGGATGCTGAGGGAGTTTTTTTTCCAGAAAAACATTGAAGTTTTGATGTGCCTTTAAACAGGACAAATACTTACTAATGTATCAATGTGGTAGCTTTTCATGCATAATAAAACAGGAGAAAAGTATTTACTGCAACAGCAAGTAGCAGTTACATTTATAATGAGGTATCCCCCAAGAAAGTCGACTAACAGAGCCTGTCAAATCTTAAATGCTGTAGTAGCAACTAAAAACTGCAATAATCCTACTTCAGACATGAGCTAAACATCTCTTGGAATCATCACAAAGCAGGATATTAAAAAAAAAATACTATTAGCTGTTTGCACAGTAATGTCACACATGAAAGGACACAAGTGTTCTCAAATCTTTTAATGACGTTTTTCCCAGTCTAACAAAACGTTTAAACATAGGTGTAAGTTTAGCTATGTGAGTATTCTCCTTAGAAATTTGTGTTATGTAGCTTATGATCCTGTTGTTCACTTGATGGAGACACCAAATTAGGCCAGGGCAACAACCCTGGGAAAAAGAAAGGAGTTAAGTTATGGAAATAAAAGGTAAAACCACAGAAAAGAGCCAAAGAGCATGAGAACCAGTAGATTCATTCCTACTAATGAGATGGGAAAGGAGGAACTCCATCACCTTACCTGTTTATGCCAAATTAAATAGGCTTGAGTAAAAGTCACACATTACCCTTCTGTATAAAGAATGAAGATATTTAATAAAATAATTCTACAAAGGTAAATAAATTTGTGATTGCACAGTGTAAGAATAATTTATCAGGAAATAATGTCTGTTGTTTTTGTAACAGGATTACTTACTTTCCCCTTTCAACTGCCAAGGCATCTATTTCATCAAAGAAAAGAATTGAAGGAGATACTGCTCTGGCTTTCCTGAAGATCTACAAAAAACAACAAGGAAATATCCAGTTTTAAGGGAAGCTGTTTACAGTACACTATCACCCCCTGCACACCCAAGAGTGACAGAGCTTCATATAACAGACATCAGCCTGTCTTGTCTTGCGTTGTTTCCATTTTAAAACAGATTTTTTTTAAAGCAGTAGTAAAAGCTGCCACAGGATCCCAAATTCAATGTGTATCAGTAGGTTGATGCAGGAGAAAGCTAAATATCCCTGCTGGTTCATTTTCTTCTTTTCTTTTCTAAGCTTACACCAGAAGGAGTTTTTCAGAAACTTTAATGGTAACCTCATAAGCAGAGAAGAATTTGAAAGCCAGGGAAGCTTAGTATTCAACATTATCCACAGCTTGCCTTTTCTCACCTCTCTAACTGCTCGTTCAGACTCACCAACGTATTTATTCATCAACTCAGGCCCCTGAAAAACAGAAAATTAAAAAGCATGACACATCTGTATACAAAATGACTGAGACAATCTGCCAGTGCTACACTGGTCATGCTCTGTTACAAAAAATTCTGAGATGTTGTCATTTGTAAGTCTTATGGGTGCATTTTTACTTACCCTCTACCTGTACCAAGCTTTCTCCATTTATTTTAATACCTATGCATGTTGGTTAGTCCTCTCATCCTGATACTTTTCCAGTACCTTTATGAGAAATGGAATTAACCAAAAAAACAAATGCTGTGAGGTTCTTAAAAGTGCTCAACAACGGCATCAAGGGGCTGCAAATCAGCCAGAAGGACAAATCACAGTAAAGCATTTCAACCTGCATCCTGCCCAACCAAGCACCACAGCAGTGACTTAGAACAATGTTTAACAGTACTTCTTTGAACCTGACACTCTGCAGGTGAAGCAAGAAGCTCCACAGCAGCACACCTGAAACCCATCCCTAGAGAGGAAGCTGTGCAGTGTCTGAGCTCATGCACATTCCTGCTCCTCTGCTGAGGCTGCCAAGCAGGATTATGAGTGCCAGCTGCTGTGGTGCCTGTTTATCCTCACAGCCTTGTCCACCAGGAACAGACTGGAGACCACAGGGTCAGCATTCCAGTCTTGAACAAGTATCTACAATTATAAAAAGTAAAACAATGGCAAATTCTCAGAGTATTTTCTGTTCTGCTGTATCCTATAGGATAGGCTGCTTAAATAATGCTTCCTAATGGGCCTCAGCTTCTCCTGGGATTGGTAATGACTCATTGACTTCAGCCTGGTTTGCATCAACATTGACCTGCAGCCACAAACAAGGATCATTATCTGCTGCCCTGAACGAAAAGAGCCAGTGGCTCCAATCTATTTTCCAGGCCACAACAGGTGTCCTTGTAATTTCCCCACAAGAAACAACATCCTTCACAGTCAGAAAGCTGAACCACCTCCTCCCAGCTGTGGGTGCCTTCAGGTGACACTCAGCCCAGAGCATAGGGCAGCTTTAACAGCAGGTATGTAACAATTAAGAATGTGTGGCAGACACACATTTATGCACTGGCAATGACAGAGCCTCTGTTACAAGCCCTCTTTGAACGGGACCATCTGGACTTTGCTCCCAGGGCGGTGGAACACAGATTCATCACTCTAAAAATGCAGCACGCTGGTTTTTGCAGCCTCCCCTCTCCACGCTCATTTTCATTCCTGCAGTAACAGTTAATACACTGACTTTACCTTGACACTGGAAAACACCTGTGCTCATGTAGGGGTAAGAAAAATACCCTCTGAAAAGCAAAGCACAAGTTATCTGACATCGGCAAAGCATCCAGACATAGACATCATTTTTATTTATTTATTTTCAAAGAGCTGTCCTTTATCCAAAGGACCACATGAGACAGTGCAGCAGCCAGACCTAGAGCAGCACACAGGCCAAAGCCACACTACAGAGGTTGATTGGGCCAGTATTGTGTGCTTTGCCTGTAGGAAAGGTAAATTATACAATTAGCATTGTTTTCTTTCAGCAACATCCATCCTTAAAGCTACTGCTGTGGTAGCTAAAGTGTCACCTGGAGGCCTTCAATAAGTGCAAAACTGGAGTCTGGTGGGTACTTGCATGGAAACAGAATTATTCAGACAACACCAAGGAACACAGGAAAGAGAGAAGGGAAAAACAAGGTGAGAGAGAAACACAAAAAGCAAGGTGAGAGAGAGAAGCACAAAGCCTTTTGCTGCTATTGACACTGCCACAGGAGTGTGCAGCAGTTAGTGAGGGCCAGACTGCAGCTCAGAGACAGCCCAGCTGCTCTGGGCCCTCGTCGTTCATCACGTTCAGGGCAGATGAGGAATCTGATAGCATAGCCCTGACAAATCTTTAAGGAACGAGAGCAGAGTCCTTTCTCTTTCTATCCAGCTCTCTGTTACAATGAGAAACTGCTGCAGACTTGATCCACAATTATAGATTTCTCTCACTAACTTTTCCTTGAAGCCTGTGGACCTTCTCTTTCATGCCCTTATTCCCTTAAGTAACCTTCATTCATATCATAATTCCCATGGAAACCAAAATCACATGCATCCATGCTCCTCTCCTATGATCCAGCATCAAACAGCCTGACATTTTCTTTTGTCTCAGTAAAAAAAAAACCCTTAAACCCAAAACTACTCTATTTGAGCTTTAAGGTACAATATAATTTCAGATGCTTGTAGTTTTATTTTTAATTAAGCATTAAAATATGAAGGCAACTTCAAAGCAAAAAATAGCATTTAAAATGTTTCAAAGATTTATTTTGAATACAACTTTTTGCTGTAAGCTTTGACATGAAGTTTTTCTCCATTTTTCTCTTCATTAAGCAGCAACTCCAGGTGAATAACCACTACATGTTAATGACCTGTGCCTCTTTGTGGAGAGTTTTCATGAAAATTGGTTTGAAAATCTCCTAGTTCACTCTTCATGAGGAATACCAGAACTCCATTTGAGTGTCATGGTTTTTACTGGGAGCAGCTCAGAATCCTTATTGTCCATGGAAAGAAAAGGCTCCAAAGTAATTCAAAGCAAACAGAGAAAAGGAGGAATTGCTGAACAATTCAATCATTCAAACACTGAAAACCACAACACAAAATCTAGAAATGTTCAAAGCAGATGGAGGTAGCAAATGAACAGGGTGAGCTCTGGTCCCACCTGAGCTGAGCCCTACCTTTTGCCTACCCTGTCTGCACCTGTGCTGTCCTTTCGCTCAGATTGATGGCAGCTCTTATTTGAAAAACAAATCTGCAGGACAGGCAGTCTGCAGGCCACCACAGAGTCATCTGCTGGCAGCTGATACAGCATCTCATTTTCACAAAGCTCACCTTTAGCAGACTTTCTTTGGAGGCCACTGAAGAAATACCAGGAGAGTTTTTTCGTTTTATTTTTCAGTGCTTTTCTAAATGCTTTAAAAATCAAATGACATGAGCTTGACTTAGTAAGCTGACATTTGTTGAAAGATCATTTCTGGCCAGAGTGAGCATACAGATTCTTTTAAAAGCTTTTTATAGCTGTTGATAGACTGACCAAGAGGTGCTAGTAAAAAATGGGCCAGTTTAATGCTGCATAGCTCTGTTCTCATCTGCAACAAGTCATCTTCCACACAAGCAGACACAAAGAAATAAAACCTGTTTCTTGTGGTCATTTGCACAGGGACTCCAAAACCAGCAAAAGATTTGGAGCAGAAAATTGGCAGAAGTAGTTGTAGCTTAGCCACGCATATAAGCATTTGTGAGCTACAATCCAGATTGACAGTAAAAAATCTGCCAATTCAGGCACACTGGATACTGCTGAGGTTTCTTTATTCAGCCTCAAAGCAGAGAGAGTTTCCAGGCATACTCTGCTTAAAGACTATTCCATCCCCATTTACAAGATACATCCCTGTGTATCACAAAACCTTCTACTTGCTTTTGGTCTAGATTGGATGAATTTTAATTTCTTTTTTATTTTAATAATAAAACACAAAATTTCTTGCATTTAAAATATTATCAGAATCAACTCTTGAAAGATTAACTGCACAGAAGATAAAGCCCCTGTACACATGCAGCAACATGAGATAAGCTTGTGCACACATGGTTTTGACAGAAGTTCTCAAAATGTTTTTAAACTGCAAGAGGGACATCTGCTATCCTTGAAGTTAGACTATCAGTCCTTTTTCTGAGCAGGGCTTAAGACCACTTGCAGATTTTTTCAACCACATGGGTAGGAAATTTAGTCAGTGACTTCTTACACATATTTTTTTTTACTCATTTGACAATCAGGCAAGTTATGCACTCAGGCTTTCTGAGTCACATGGGCACAGCTCCAGATGTCTCCAGCACACAGCTCAGTCTAGACTCTTCAGAAATACTGTGATAACCTCACATATAGGTTCTAGGCTCTTAGACATGTTAAACTGTGTTAGCCAGAGAGTACAATTCCTATGATGTTAAAAACCCAACTAGAGAGTTTGTATCATATCCAATATATCACTACTCTAGACTACTGCTACAAGATAATGCACAATTCCTTCTTTGCCATACTCAAAGCAGAAATGATCAAACAGACATTAAAGTATCAGTCATATTTAATATTTAATTTCAAATGATGTCTCTAGAAACTGAAGTCTATATTGTGAATCCAAAGAAAAAAAAAAAGACAAAAAAAAGACAAAAAAAAAGACAGCGGTGCCAAAATTATTTTTCAACCACTCACTCTGCATTCCTAGGGCAATGTTCAGTGCCCACAGTCACACATTGGCATCTGAGTTACACATTCACATGAACTGATTTGGATAGGCAGACATTCACCTCTCAGGTGCCATGCGCTAATTTCTCTTAAAACTGCAGGAGAAGCTCGGAGGAGCAAAGTTTGATCCCACCCCACCAATACACCCTTTATAGAGTTAAAACCAGCATCTTTTTTTTAATTCTTTCCAGTTTTGACACTGAAGGTGAGATAGAGTCATGGAATCACAATGGCCTGGGTTGGAAGAATCCTTAAAGATTATTTAGTTCCAACCTCCCTCCATGGGCAGGGACACCTTCCACCAGACCCCACTGCTCAGAGCCTCATCCAACATCACCCAGGGATGGGGCATCCACAGCTTCTCTGGGCAACCCATGCCACTGCCTCACCACCCTCACAGTAAAGAATTTTTCCAAATCTATCTAATCTGAATCTACTCTGTTCCATTTTAAAACCATTCTCCCTTATCCTGTCACTACATGCTCTTGGAAAAAGTCTCTCTCCATCTTCCCTGTAGGCTCTGTTTAGGTTCTGGAAGGCCACAATTAGGTCACTCCTAGGCCTTCTCCAGATTGAACAATCTCAATTCTCTCAACCTTATGCTCTACTCTAACAACACTGAAGAGACTCAGAAATGAGTTATTGAGTCTTTTGGCACTGTAATCTCCATGGCAAAATGCTATTCCATCCCTCCCACAGTCCAACCAAAGCAGCACATGACTCAGGGTGGCTGCAGGGAAGCAAGTTAACAAGATAAACACTGAAACTTCCTTTATTTTAACAGTAAGGCTCTTTCTAAGGCAGAGGCTGTACGTGTGTGATTTGGTAACTGGTTACACTGCAAAGAAAAATATTTGCTCAGAAAACGCATTCTATTTGCTTGTTAAGACTAAAGCATGCTTCTTCTCTTTCTGGGCTGCATAAAGATTTAATCTGCATCACTCCCAGCTTCTCAGCACATGGAAACCCCAGGCTGAGCACCATGCACCATTTTAATCACTTCCTCTCCCTCTGCCCTGCATTCCAGAGGACCTTAAAAACTTGTTGACACCTGTCTGGCGTTTGAAAAACTTCAATTTCAGCAGGTGCTTGTGAGCTCCAAAGCATTTAAGGGAGCAAACTGGCAAAACCTTGATATCCCCAATCCCTGCAGCGAAGTTGCTACAAGTAGCATGGTCAGACTACAAAGGCAACTATAATATCCAATTTTCTTTATTGCCATGCCTCAGAGTCCACTTGTGTGCCATTTGCCTTGACTAGCAAACTCCAATGACAATCTTCTGAGACTTCTTTACACAAGACAGAAGCCAGGATCTGCACTGCAGAATGAGCTGACTGGAAACATTGAATTACACTCACTGCACGCACCGGTGCCTTCAGAGCGCCTCTGGCATCATCAGGGCAGGATCCACACAGGATCAAAAATCACATAGCAAAACCACAAAAAATGAGCCACCCCTGATGCAAAACCTATTTGCTGAGACTTCTCCAGCAACACTCCATTCCTCCACTGGTAACTTGAAGAGAGAGGGAGGAACTAAGTGCTAATAAAAATTAAATTTACAAGGTAATTGAGAAGAGACAAAGAAACAGAGATGGGGATTATATTTAACAATTTTATGCCTGCATTTTCACTTTTGGTAAGCTTATAGTAAGAATGGATGAATGACTTATTTTTATTTTTAGTTGAGTAAAATATGCAGAGAGCTTCAGGATTAAAAGAGATCAAAGTATCTCAATTTTGTTATCCCTTGTAAAAAATGTCAATTTTTCCAGCAGAGTTATTTTTACTATCTGCTAATTAACTAACAAGTTCCTGTAAATGTGTTACTGTGGATCTTTTTAGAAATTTTATCAAATGTTTGCCAAAATTTCTCATAAAACCGCAATGCTTCTTCATTTTTCATCTTAAATGAAAAAAATCTTACATCTTTTCATCCTTGCTTTTAAACTACTTACAGTCATCAAGCTTTCTTATTTCAGGCTTCTGCTCACTGAAATCCCCACCAAAAGACCAAGCTATCTCTCCAAAATTCAGTGACAGTTCCTCACAAAGCAAAGCAGTCGACCTTTCCAAGCCTCATTAATCTGTTGGAGCTGCCACAGCCAAGAGCTGAAGAGAAAAGCAGAGGAAACCTGAATTGGAAAATATTTTGACATAATTGACCCAGATGACAAACTAAGCTTAAGCACATGTCAAGCACGGGGAGTGGTACAAAAGCATCAGCTGGGTTATACAGGAAGCTGAACCAAGCCAAGGTGAAGTCAGAGCCCTGAGAACAGTGTATATTTTTGTAATTACTGCTCATTGAAAAAAGAAAAGATTTCTTCAGCTCAAGCTCTTAAGTAACAACGAATAAAAGGTCAGGAATATTTTATATTTTTAAATTTTTTTTTAAAATCACACTGTAGTTGGATCTCCTAACCAGTGTTTCAAATTAAAGTTTAAGAACAGTATTGTTCACATCATCTGTACCAGTGGTTTGCTCAGTGCTTAGATACTCCTTACTGTCACAGGCGGGTTTGGTTTTCTTTGTTTTGTGTGGTGGGTTTTTTTTTTTCTCAAGTATTGTTTCATCCTGTTTACAAAAATTACTGTGTCTCACTTAGCTGAACTGCAAGGCATCTAACTTTTTTAAATTTAAGCTGGTTTTTGTCACTACCCAAAGTGAGGTTTTGCCTTACTTTTGATTTTAAGCAGACAAACGTTAAAAAGTACTAAGCAGCAAGAGGAAAAATGATGTTTCTGAAACCTTCACAAGCATATAGAAGTAACATAATTTTTCTTGCTATATATCTTATAAACTCAGGTAATCTGCTTGTTGGACAGAAAACAGAACTCCAAGTCCCCATGGATCAGACCATCACAGCTGGGTGATAGAGTTTATCTGGACAGGTACCCTGATGGTGCCTCCCAGCCTGACATCTTAAGAGCAGACTCCAGTGTTCATTCTGAAATTGGTTACAACTGAAAAAAGCTCAATGGGTTTTTTTATTTGGTAGTAAAGCTAATGATCTAAATAACACAATAATAGGAGGGGGGAAAAAATCCACACAGACTCTCTGCAAATTGCTTCCCAGAAAAGCAACAGAAAATTTCTAAGGAAAAGTAATACCCATTTGATTCTTAGCACAACACAATGACACAGGATTTCCTAAAAATAAAACAAACTAAGAAATTTAAAATCCAAGAGGGCAGTTGTAACATGTCCAAATAAACTAAGATGCAAGACAAATGCAGAGATAATTATCTATGCCATACAGCAAGATAGGTTTGTTCCAAAAATATATCACCACAAAAATCCTAGTGGTCTCACAAAAATATAGTTCAAAAAAACAGCTAGTCAAAGTTGACCTTAAGTGCAGGAACTGTCAAAACAGTCCACAGAAATACCTACCACATAAATAGTCAAAAGAGGGAATACGGTGACAATGGGTTTCATTTCCTTCACGTTCAGTTTCAGAAAGCTAGATGACATCTAAAGCAAAAATGTCAGAGAGACAGGTTGTGTATAATAGCAAGATGTCATCAGCTCTGGCAGAAGCTGAAAATTACATCCCTATCATGTTCATATGGACAGGTCCAATATCTGTATACAAGGGGTTTTTCTTACTAGCACAAAAAATGCATAAAACACATTTCAGAAGAAAATTACAAACTTTGGGACAAACACAAGAGGACTGTGAAGGACAAAAGTGCAGAGAAGGCTGCCTGAAATAAGCAGTCAGTCAGATCGAAAGCTATTGATAAGTCAAGACTGATGTTCAATCCTGCAGAATGAAAAAATCATCCTAATCCATCCCTTCATGGAGTATTACAGTCACTCGTATCCATGAGTGCAAAACATCGAAAAATCTCCAAGCAGCTGAGAACAATTCAGTTGCCTTTTCTGTAACAGAGGTTTGGAGGGGGAATAATCCAGATGACCACTAAAACCCTGAAAAGCCTCAGTGCTACAAGAGATTTAGAAAAACGGGCTGGCGGGAAGGAGCAGGAAGAGCCATCCCCTGGAAAGTAGTTGACAACCTCCTCCCCAGTAAATTTAGCAGATACATTGTATTAGAGACAAAGAAAGTCAAGAGAAGGAATAAAAATAAACTATTCCCCCTAGGAATTATATGCAAGATAGCTTTGTAAAACAAACCAACCAGCAAGCTGCTTTGCTCTGGAAAAGCAAAAGGTCACCAATCTTGGTGAAAATATAGCTATAAAAAGGTTTTGGCCAAGTATCAAAGAGCATGTTTACAAAAGGGCAACATTCATTGTAACACTAACCATTCAAACCTCACAATAGATTTCAGGAGAGAACAGGATGCAACGTCAAACATCTGTTATCACGTTATTTTCTTCAGCTCCTCTGCCCAGAAATGACATCGAGACTCAGCCCATCTCCCAAACCTCACGAGAGGCTAGTCAGACGTGGGCCAGAGGCTGCCTTGTGACAGCTCCCCATGCCCAAGACAGACAGAAAGGTCACACGTGAACAGTTTGCTCATAACCCAGCTGAAACATCTCACTGAACAGAGTCAGCTGTCCAAACTGCACAGACACATCTGGCAAACAAAGCCTTCCTGGAGGCAGGGGCAATACCTGCTGCACTGAAGCACGACAGCCAGCTCAGACAAGGACAGTACATCCCGCACCGGTGGGAGCTGGGACTTATGGTGCTCGTGGCTCTTAAATGCAGTGTGCAGATACAATAGGTCCAGCCTTCCAAAAATCACTGGACCGAGCAAGCACTGCATGTAACAGAATCTATTTCCTCTCAGGCTTCACAAAGGGAGAGGCAGTATCCAGCAGCAGGCTCCCACACCTATGCCTGTCCCTCCTGCCTGCAGCCCCTCCTCCAGAAGGGCCCAAGAACCTCTGCCCTCTGCCCCTACCTCCCAAAAGAGTATCCCACAAGCTGTACAGCAGACACTTTTCATCAAAATTACTTACTCAAGAGAGACTGGAAGGAAAATGCAAGTCTGAAAAGTAAATCATCAAGAATCACACTTTCATTTCAAAATGCCTGATGTCAGTTCCAGGGATGGATATCCAAGACATAATGTAGAGAATGGGAAAATTAATAGGGCTATAAGCAAGAAAATAAAAATCCCCTCTCAAAAACACCCCAACAAAACAAACTAAAACCCTACATATTCATCTACTTTGGATTTATTGCAGGAACACTTGCAGTGGAAATTAATTCATGCCTGTTGTGTTTGAAAAAGTGCTACAGACTATGTTTAACACATTTAGTACATGATGGATTGTTGCTTTTTTCTGTCCAGGAAACAAATGTGAAGTTAGAGAAAGTGGGCTATGTTCCCTCTCTGGAGTCCACATGTCCAAGGCTGGATATGCTCCAGAGATGTGCTTCTTGAAACATCTGTACATTGAATATTTGACCAGTTCCAGGCCAGGGGATTTAAACCCACTGGGAATCACAGGCAATCTCCTAGAGCCAGACACTTCTGCTGCAGCTTGTCAATGATGGGGAATGTTGCACGTGCAGAACTCCACCATGGAAAAACGCTGCATTACTGCACCAGCATTTCTCATCATTGCACCTTTGGATACCTCCTGGTCAGCATGAGCCACCCTTCACTTTCGCACAATTAACTGCATCAGTAAAACTGTCTGAAGGTGCCATGATTGAGGGACACAAAATAGCAACAACATCCATTTTTAACTGGCTTCTTTTTTTTCAGACTGCTACCTTTTTTCTCCACCCTCTTTGGGCACCAGTGCTTAGGGCGAGACAAAGAGGAATGCTTTCTTTTAAGCAGAGGCGGAGGAAAAGGTTACCTTGTTTACCAGTAACTCTGGAGCACAAAGAACTACTTTGTCTTTATGGAAGAGGCAGTAAAGGTAATGTTTTTTAAGGGCTGAGGTTTCCAAGGCTGCCCTTGTTGATGTGACTGTGACCCAGAGGGCTGCCTGCAATCCCAGGGAGCCCGGGCAGTGAAGGGCTGCTGGCTTCAGGGTCAACACAACTGCCTCTGCTCCCAGAGAGGATCCACAGCTACAGCGTGCTTGAAAGGATGGGAGGAAGAGGAAGCTGTGCAGAAACTAACACAGGAGGCTTTGTGACTAAAGAGATGGTCAACAGAGAAGGGGATGTGATCTTACTCCTGAGGAGGAGATACTTTCAAAATGCTTAAACAAATGTTTTTTCTTGCACTTCATTAACATTCTGACACAGCTGCAAGACTACCCCATGTGGAATCATTCTGCTATCTTTTTTTTTCTTTGCTATGCAGTGAAGCTCAGTATTATTATTAAATAACTTCCATTCATGTGTTTTCCATACAACCCACAGTGATCAATTACACTGATTCATAGGCAATGAAATCCAAAATTTTTCTATACTAAGTGTTTCTTAACATTCAGAGAATATGCAGTTTATCCAAGAGAATTCAATATATAACTGATTTTTCAAGCTTTCTGAAAACTGATGAAGTAGAACTATTTCTCCAGAAAAAAAGGCAAATAGGACAAGAAAAATCTGTAATGAAACACAAACAGTGAGATAAAGAAAGTGACGTTCCTGAGGAATGAAAAGGAATGCAAGAGATTAGATGATATTTCCATGCACGCAAGTAATTATTACAGTAACAGCAGCTATCCACTATCCAGAGTCACTTTTCATTTACATTGCTTTAATTGCAGCATATTGTTGCCACTTTCAGAAAGACTTTAAACAATGCCAATATTTAAGACCTCACTCCACAGCTTACCCGTCTATCCAACATCTGTGCTGTGATAAAATAAATGGAGCATATACAGGGATCAGAAACACCAAGAGCCACTGGATTTTAACACTGGAAATCGGTAAACCATCAGTTGTTACGCAAGAGTTAAGAAAATGTGAGTCTGAATGGCCTACCTTCACTGCCAAGAAGTTGAGGCCACTTTCATGAGCCAAAGCTTTTGCTATCATGGTTTTTGAGCACCCAGGAGGTCCATAAAGCAGGACACCTTTGGGAGGCTGGATCCCCATTCGGATGAAGGACTCTGGATGTTTGAGAGGCCATTCCACTGCCTGCTTCAACTTCAGCTTGACATCTTCTAGTCCTCCTATGTCTGACCAAGATACCTGCAGAACAGAGGATTTTTTCTGAATTCAGACCATGGAACAGAACTATTAAAAAAGTAAACAAATCAAAAATGCTCTGTAGAATGTGTACTGGTTCTTTAATGAAGTTGTTTTTAATGAGTCACTTGTTCAAAAAGTCTTTATTAAACAAGAAGCATAAGACAGCTTTGTCAGGAATACATAAAGGCATATGATATGTCCAACCCAAAAAAGCAGGCAGATCTAAAACTTGCCACACCTCTTCTTATATGGTTGTCAACAAGCCTGAGACTTTTCTCTACATCCTCCCACCCTGCTCTTCCTCTGGTCACCATCCACTCCCATTCACTTCAAGTATTAAACATGTCAAGGCACACCTAAATCAAATGATCTTCTGCCTTAAAACACTCTTCCAGAAATTTGCTCAACATAAATCATCCTTCAGCTCCAAAAAGTGACTTACATCTGAAAAGCAAGCAGAGTGTTGCTGAGAGGTAAGGTATTGACTTTCTCTGAGCTGAAATCTAGCATCACCTTTGCTTTGTCCCTATTTTCTCCTGATGCCAGGGCAAGGAGTAGAAACTAGAAGTAGACAGTCCCTGAGAAAGATAATTCAGTCTGCTATTGAAGTGGATGAAAAAGAGCATTTGGATGTGGTGCAAGCTTATTTAAGACTAAGCAAACTTCAAATCAAATAAAATTTCTCTTAGATTGTCAGACTTTGACATCTGACATAGAAGAAAATTACAAAGAGAGCAGAGAGCAAACAGCGAACATAATATAAGTTTGTGTTTATGAGACAGATATGAAATAGTGTGGTTTAAATTTCATTTAAAAATACATATTACCTACCCCTACAACCTTCGATTCTATGCAGGAGCTTTGTAAACTACACAGGAACGCAAAGGAGAGGTCTTGCAACACCAGCAATGAGGTGTGATGTTCTGTCACTGGAAATGGCTTTAAAGATTAGCCTTGGGGCTGGGTTCACACACACAAAACCAGCTCTCTGCTACAGCGTGTACAACACCAACATTTCATTACTGCTGCAATCTTTAGCTCTCCCCAAGTCAACAGAGCTCAGAGTGCAATGCAGAGCAGCAGCTCCCCAGAGGTTAAGTACCAGTAACAAAGGAATAAAGCAGACAGGCAAAGGATGCCTTATCCAGAGTATTTTGCCTGCAAAGACACAAATCTGAGTGTTGAATTACAGTAAAGGGAGAGAAAGAGGCAAGCAAAACCCATAGCACTCTCTGAAAAAAAATTCAGAAAGACCCATAGGAGAGAGAGGAACAGCAACTGCAGTGCAAGTCCCCGAAGAACTGCAGTATTAACTTCCTGGTTTATAATGTGCATCCTCTGTCCCCTAAATCCCTGCTGCAGAAAAAGCAGCCTTCTAAAAAGGCTGTAACACACGGCAAAGTTCAAGAAACATTCTGTAAAAATGGAAGGCAAGATGCTACACAGAACTAGGCAGCAAGGATTTTATGTTTGCCTTGGTCACAGCCAACAAAATTCAGACAGAAGAGGAAGGAACTGTGGCTTTATTCAGAAGTTACTATGAACTCTTGTCATTTGATTGGCACATGGCTAATGCAAAGCAATGAAATATTAAAGAATCCCACCATCCGAAAATTGAAGCTAAAAATAAAAAAATTTCATGTATGTCAATAGTTTTGCTTGTAAGTAACTGCATAGGCCAAAGGTCCCGTCCACACCAAGGGAGATGCCAAGTGAGTACTGTATCTGCAATAAATACCTAAAAAGCAGATGATATTAATGTAGTTCAAATTCCTGTCTTCTCTTTGGGAAAAAAATCTCACCTCTTGTAATTTATTTAGTGTTTGAAGTTACTTTTAGCAAGGATCTTCTGGATTACAGCATTCACAGAATATTTTGAGGTAGAATGGACCCTAAAGATCATCTAGTTCCAAATTCCCTTCCTTTGGTATGCAATATAGGATGGCACAAAATCTGTTGCACCTAGATTACTTTATATTCTACTTTAAACTCACCCCAGACAGCAAGCAGATGGCTTGAAATTTACCCTACATCTTCAGAGAATATGCATTACTCTGTGGAAATGCAGGTCCTGTCAGCACAAAAATAATCTACACTATGTTGTTAATAAAGGAATGAACTCCAGTAGTACTCCAATAACTCAGTGGGTATTTAACAAAGCAAACCAAGTGACAATCAAGGAAGCCACTAGGAGAATGGTTTAGTGGACAAGAGGAGCCTGAGAAGTAGGTTGACCAGGACTGAGAACAGATTTCCTGCAGTACCTCAAGACCTTGCTTCTACCTGCCTGTGTTGTATCATTGGGCAGCATTTCATCCCGCTCCAAAGGCGCTGGAGTGCCTGAGAGGCACAGCAAAGGAATAACAACCTGAGCCCATGAGCCAGCAGCACAATGAGCAAGGCAAGAATCAGTAACTCTGGCTCTCAGCAGAACTACTTAGTCTTGAGGATATTGGTGCCATGACACCATTTCCAGGAAAAGCTGTTTGGGGCCAGCCCAGGCAATTCCACCCTGCACAGCATGGACTCTTAGCAAGCCAAGCGTGACATCCGAGCTGGCTGCGTGCAGCATCCGGTTCACGGATTTTATTTCCCATTCCTATAAATTTGGGAATAAGGGTCTACAGTTGTGCAATTTAATTCCCAAGTGACTCATTTTCATGCAATGAAACACAAATGTTTTCTTCTAAGGCTTAGGGAGCTGCTGAGCAACACCAACACAACTGCTCACAGAATCAGGATTTAGTCAGATTAAATACAAAATTCTTTTGCTCAATCTTCTTAACATAGACCAGAGCTGCCTTAAACCAGATCAGTTGCCCAGCCCAATTTATGTTGGGTCTGCTACTGAACTACAACAATATGTAATTAAGAAGGCAGTGAGCATGGTAAAGATGAACCTGGCACCACCAAATGAACTGTTCATATAATGACAGTCACCTGACAGGTGACTGTTTGGCAGTCATAATCAGCCTACAGCATTGAATTCAGCTTTCACTTAAAACCACTGAAGACATTCAGGCCACATTTACATAAAAATCAGAGCAACAGAACTCTTCACAGCTTTGTTTCAACACACTTTGGTTACAAATGCTAACAGCTGATTTCTGCTTTAGTTTGTGTCTCCTTCCCAAATGGCTCCAGCTTCCATGCATGTTCCAGGACCTTCCTTGAACATGCATCAGAAGATTTTTACCCCACTCAGCATAAAAAAATAAGATCAGGAGATACGATCCTGCACTCCAAACTCTTCCTGAAGCATTAGTAACCATTCTGCAAAATTATAAACAAATAAACAAACACACAAACAGAAAGATTATGCATAACATTTATCAGTAACTTGAGGCTTCCACTCCATGAAATTCCTCTCTTTACGTGGCCCTGACAACGATGCCACAGCATTGCACAAAACCACTTACTTTTGGCACATCAATTGCCACCTCCCTCATGGCGCTGGGCCTGACATCATTCATCCCCTGCAGGAAGTCATTGAAAGCAATCATCACTGACCCAGCCACTGCGGTGTCCCACACGCCAGGCCTCTTCCCCAGCACTCTCCGCAGCGCATACAAACCTAGTGAAACAAAAAAAACACGGAAATAGGTAGGCTTCCTCCTGGTTCTCACAAGCAGAGTGTACCACACACAAACATACTTCAGCACTGGAAAGGAAATGATGTTCAAAAGAGCGTCTCAGTGCTGGGCCTGAACTACGTCAAAGAATGTGCAAGACATTTCTGATAAGAGAGCACAAAAAAGAGGATTTAACAACCACAGACAGAATATCAGCTGTATCTCTCCCAAAAGACAGAACGAAACAGCCTTGTTCCCGTCTTGCCAGAGATGAAACATACAGGGCAAACCCTCCAAATGTCCATACATTGACCTGAACACATTTCTAAGCCACAGAGGCAGAGGGACAATGAACATTCAGACATGTTAAATTAGCTCACAAGAAATCCACAACCTTGCCCACTTCTCTATTATCAGGACAATATTTTCAAAAGTTTTCAAAAAAACCCGATGAGATTGCTTTAATTTCCACTGGAACCCTATTTTTCCATGTAGTAAGATGCCAGACACCTGCACTTTTCTTGATATAGAAGAAACATTCCCTGTGACACTCAATAGCTCTTTGTTCCCTTCAGCAATTACACTTCTCAAATGCAGGCAGAGCTTTCACCCACTCTTTTGTTTGGTCAAATTGCTCACATACAGTATCTATAAATCTTGATACTAATTCCTAGCTTCCTCCTATAAATCAATCCCTCAAAAGCCACACAAGTCCCACCTACTCACACATCAATATTCCTCAGGCAGGACTGAGAGGTACCATTGGCAGCTCACAGGCATTCCCAAGAGAGCAACTGCAGCCCCTGTTGTGTAAGATGCCCAAAAGCAGGATTATTTCCCCTGTATAATTATCCCTTTTAAGGCCTAATATAATTTAGAGTTTTATTGCTTCTGCTTCCAACCCTGTTCTATGACTGAAAATGTTAAACTTTTTTTTTGGTATATTATTACATGATGAGTATAATTTTATGTGCAGGTATACACACATCCACATACTGCCTATCTGTTGCCGTGTGTTCCAAAACAAATGAAGCACTTCATACCATACCAGCTCACCTTGCATGACCATAAAAAGACAAACATATGTTAAGTCTCTTCTATATTTAACCAAACAAAACATCAATTAGTGCTACATGAAAGGACAATAAAAGGGATAAGCCATTTCTGAAAATAGACGTGGTTTTAACTTTCAGCAGATTGTTGTCTTTTTTTTTTTCTGCAGAGGCACTGGTAGATGCAGACATGCAAAGTTTCTGACAATGACAGGAATTCTGCATTTCCTACAATATATACAATGTGTGAAGAGATATAATACGTCCCCTGTGAAGCAGTACAGCTGGTGTCTCTCCATAAAGTACCAATTATGGCAGAGTCAGAGCACCTGCATCCAATACCCAGGCTCTTAATACAATAACAGAAAGGAAAAAAGTTCGTAGTTCAGGTTTCCCCTTGCACAGAACATCCAAAACTAATAAGATATATAAATAAAAACATTCCATGAGGCCAAGGAGAAAAATGAAAATCTGGTCACCAGAGGACAAGTATAAAATGTAACTGACTCATTTTAACAACCCAGGCAAATTTCACACCCACTTCTTCCTTCCTCTGAAGAAGTTCATTTTAAGCAAAAAAAACCCAAAAATCCAAAACAAACAACTTAACTTAGACAACATAGATTCACCTTCCCAGATTTAAAATTTATATTCAAACAAATAACAAACTCAACATATAACATGCAGTGTCATTGCAGCTAAGACTTTGTGGGGTGGGAGTGGGCATTGGGGTCCAGTCTTATAATGTCTTTCAGGGCAGTCAATTCACATGGGAATCTCAATTTAAGAAAATGCAAGTAAATAATATCACATGAAATTAAGGCATAGAGAAAGCAAGTAAATTATAAAGATATTTGCTTATTTCTACACCTATCTACTCCACCAGGAGCCAGTGTAGCCCAGCACTGATTTGATGCATTTTAAATGTCATAGTTATTTCTTTTTTCTATGAATAAGTCTTAAAATCAACGTTTATTTTAAAAATTGAGAGAGAACACCAAATAAAAACGCCCAAGGAGACTACTGCTCTTAAAGTTTGTTACTGCCAGTGCTACAAGGAGTACAAGTGAAATTTCAGTCCTCAGCAGTGGGTTTGAAAGGCAACAGCCTTGATCCAGAACAGGAATAAAGAGGTCACAGCTTTCCAAACAAAGCCGGAATTCATTTCAGCATGTGCACGCACACGCCACTGCACAGGTCAGCATTTAATTGAAACAATGTTTTACATTAAAACAATAATAAAAAACAGATTGAAAAAGAAAGCATGATTCTTCCTGTTTCCTCCTGTTATCATAATCATTCTTTCCTGCACTTCAGATTGACCTCTAACAAGAGGGGCGGGGGGGGAGCCTCAGTAACAGGAGAAGGATACAGCCAGCGGCTTGCCAGAGGCAGGAAAACACATCCTTGTCTCGAGAGGCTGAAAGACAGATTTAATGTAAGGAAATGCAGGGTAGGATGCAAACCCTGCTGCCAGCAGTGCAGAGGCAAAGGAGGTGGAACCCTACAGCAAAGCCACCTTCACCACTACACAAGTTATAATGCAGATACAAACAGGAACACCTCAGAAAACATCAGGCACCTCCTGGGTGTCTTCCCCACGGGAACGTTTTGGGTTGAGCATGATGTCATTGCTGTGAACTCAGTCTGAGCACAGCATTTGTTTCAGCTCTGTTTGCTGCTTTTCAGATGTTACTCCATTCTTCAGGGTTAATGAGTTCCAATAACCCTTTTGGCAGTGCCTGAGGGGGCTCAGAAGTGAGCGAGTGGGTTTTCCCTGTTTTATTCCAGTCCTGCATGAGGGGAGGAAGGACTGAAGGGCAGTTATCCTGTTGAAGGGTCAGTGGGACTTCACACAGGCACGGGATACCTATTTTGAGCAAAGGGATAGTGAACAACACTGATCCTCAGTGAAGTAACAATGGAAAATCCCGGTTTAAACAAAAAAAAAAAATTAAATAAAATAAAAAGGAAAAGAAAAAAAAAAAGCAGCATAATAAGGCATGCATGATTACAAACAATGGAAAATAAACAGTTTGTTCCAGCCCAGCAACTGTGTGCTCTACTTCACCAACTCATCCTGTCTGTCTAGAACAGAGGAAACCAAGTGGACAGAGGGGAAAAACCCAAAAGAACGCCCTGTCCTGGTACAGATGATCCTTCTTTGGTACCAGGCTATGCACAAGCATTGATAGCATTGTCTGCCTGTAAGATTTTCTTGCTCATAGCTTGGCTAAGTTTTGGTACATTAGGTCATAATAACAAATATCTGAGCCTAAAAATAGATCCTACGACACTGCTATTATTTGTCAGAGTCTGTGTATAATTACACACCACTGTAAATAATAGGAAACAGCCACTCAGAATGACCAACATATATACTTTAGGTTTCCAAAACAGAATATATACACAACACTTGAGGAAATAAACTGAGCCCAACAAAATGGTTAATCATGCATCTTTTACTGCCCATCAGCTGTTCCTTTTGCAAATCCATCCTGTCTGGACTTACTCTACCAGAATTTTTAAGTAGCTTCAAAGAAATTCTTATCTTCTTGTAAGATTGTTTACAAAAGTGAATGTTTCTTCTTCTTTCTCTCCTAATCTGGCATTTCCCTCCCAAATTCTTCTGGCCAAACCCAGAAGACACACACTATTTCTCCCTGTCAGATCCAACGTGATCCTCTATCCTCCACATGGCTGGCAGTGGAATGCTCAAGAGAGGGGCATGGATGGGTAAGAATCCAGTTTTCTTCTGGCACTGGAGGGGGCATCTTCCTCTACTTCCAGATCTTTACATACTACACTTCAAAATTTAACAGGTTTATGCAGAGAAAAAGCATTTCATATAACTTGAAGTCAGTTTAAATTTTTTTAAAAAAATTTAAACTTTTTATTTAAAAAATTTAAATATTTTAAACTTTTTTTTTAATTAACCTGTACATATAACTGTATATAGGAAAAAAAAAGTTAGGAAGCAGAAACCTTGACTTTTTGCTCTCAAAACCATATTCTGCAATCTGTCTTTAGCTGCCAGAGTTGTATGGGAAAAATCCCTGAAGAACTTTCATGCACTGTTTGTACAGGAAAAGATAATGCCCTTAAATCCCTTGTAACCATAACATTGCAAATTCACTGGGCTAACCTGAGCACTAACCTACTGCAGGGATTATATCCACGATTTATAGTCCTTCCTGAAGAGCCCTGACATTTGCTGGAATATGTCTGTGGAGCTGCCTGCAAGCTGCTGAGAGGTGTGAAAGGGGAGGGCAAGGAAGGAAGGAAGGAGGAACTACATTTTCAGAACTTCTTTCGTAGAGGAAATGGTTTATTCACAGATCAGGTACACACACACGTCATTTATCCCGACACTGTGACAACAGAGGGAAATAAGGAATACCAGACTGCCTGTTCCCAGCCTGCTCCCAGACGTAAATGTACCTAAGGGTGGTCACACGTGTGTGAGGAGAAAAATAAGGACTGCCAGGCTACCAGAACAGCAAGGGCAGAAAGACAAGAAGCAAGAGCTAACTGCCCAGTCTAACTGTAATTAGGAATGTTGGCAAGGGATACAGCTAAAAATTGAAGTCAGGAGACTTATGAAAACTTTGCCTGAAAATGTTTAAGCTCTGTCCCCCAATAGCAGCTAATCATTCTACATACAGATGCCTACTGCTGACTGCATTGCCACACATGAACAATTTCTTTCATACCACTCAAGCCGCAGAAGCAAGAACACGGTGACTTATCTGTCAAGAAGGTTCATTTAAAATATTAGTTACAGTTATTGATCAACTCTTCTGAAAAATAAACCCTATTTCCTGCTTATATAAATACCAGCAGGCAGAATAGGATGTGCTTTAAACTGATTATTAAGTACTCAATCCACAACTGTGTGCATGAAGTCAGCAATCCCATCATCCAATTAGCTGCAACCTTCAGATAAACAAACACTTAAAATTAGTTATGATGAAAACTGAAAGTTCACATGCCCTGACTGCAGTGAGTGCAATGCTCCTCGGGCAAAAACAAAAATCAAGTACCATTACAAAACAAACAACAAAAAAAGAAGGGCAAATATTTTCTTTAAGAAAAAAATAACTCCAAAAACCAACACAGCGTGCACCAGCATTGCTTTAGAAAGGCAGCAGCCACATGTAGCCATTTCTGCAGAAAAGCCATCATTCCAAGCTGCTGCTGGAAGAAACAAACCCAAAATCCATGTTACAGGGGCCAAAAAAGCCACATTGCTTTGCCGTGTGCGTGCAAGCAAGGGCCCGTCTGCTCCTAACCTGCTCAGCCAATCACTTTGATTTAGAAACACCCTCTGCTTCAGGGACCCAACTTAAAACACCACAGAACACAGTACCAACTTAACACTCAAGAACACTGAGGATGAGCATTGGATTTTCTTGCTCTCCTTACATCATAAATTAGAGTGATGGAACACAGTGCCAGAAAACTCAGTTGCCCCGGTCCAAAATTTCATTTGTATCTTTACTTTTTTATCACGCCTGTGCTTTTCAGTGCATTTCAAAACCCAATACTCTGCCCTTTCTGCAAAAATTTCATAACACTTTTTTTGTACTGACCATCTCACTAGATATGTTATTAATATTCCCCAAACTCCCACATTTCCTACATGACCTTTTCACAAAAAGGCAAGCAGTTTTTCCCACCTCATTTTGAGTGTCACATGGGAACCAGTACTCAGTTAGACAATGCAATAGCAGATTGTTTGCAACAGCATAGCTTCAATATTTGTCCCTGCTACCAACAAATAAATAACAACACAGACATGGTATTTTCAGTCACTTTCCATAAGGGAATAAAATAATTATAGCGTGTCAAGCAGTGCTTTCCCTTTCAAATCTGCAACTGCAGTCAGTTAATTAGAAAGCAAACCAAACAATTAATTAATTAGAAAGCAAAACAAACAATCCCATTGCCTTGGTCATCAACTGCCTCTGTCAAAATCTGCATTTCCAACAGCATCTCAAGCCCACATTCCTACATTTAGCAGTATAATCCAAGAAAAATATCTACATTTGTTGCACACCCCCAGCAGAACTCGGGTCCAGACAGTGCTGGGAAAGGTTCAGAATCTTTATGGCTTAAAGAAAGGAAGGATATTCTTGATGTCCTAACACTGGGCTGTTTCATCGAGGCTGTGCGTGAGCTGAAAGGAAGAGCTCGACTGGAGATAGGAGGCTGGCAAGGCACGGACTGAAGGCAGCGTTTGTCTGGTTGAAAGAGCAGTCAGGGGCTGCTCCTCGGGGTGCACAGAGCCTCACTGTTAGCAACGTTAGTCCACATGGCTCATGTTTCCTGCAGGTGGCCAGGCTACCACAACTGCAGGAGCTGGGGGGAAGAAGCCACACAGGTCTAACAAAGAGACATTCCTGGGCTTCAGGGGAATTCACTTCTCCGCCAATTCCAGGGAAAACCAGAAAAATCCTAAGAGATAGTCCTTCAGTTGATTATTGTTTCTTAATTCTTACTTTTAATGCAAGTGGATTCCAGAAACGCTTTTAGGGGGTATAGAAGATACAGCAGGAAGTTTCTCAGCTCCAATGAAAAGCTAAGTACAGTATGCTCCTAAATAAATTGCACCTTCACAGATCTAATATCCACATAAAATCAATATATAGAGCTACAGATTAAACAGCATAAAGCCTCTCCATCCTGTATTATTCACCAGAATGCAGGGGTAATTAAATGGGCAAATGAACAGCACAGAGAAGATCTCCAAAGAACAGGACTCAAAATTACGAGCACAAGACAACAGAGCATTATCACATGCCTATGAAAGTGGCTTCACAGATCTAGCAGAGTAATGCTGATTCGTAGTGGCCAAAGATGCATCTCAATCTCCTATTTCTCCAAGATCTTTTTTTTTTTTGTAACAGACAGCTCAAGCCAGTAAACCATTCTAATCCTAAAGGCTAAGCAGGGTGATACCTTTTTCAGGCAATTAAAAAACTTCTGATGCAAAACAAAGCCACCAGTGCCTCTTTCACAGAAGTCTCAAAGTCTCAGTGGTTGCAGCATCCTTACTGGAAGCAAACCAAGGTTCTTGCCAGAGTGACCACTATTTAAACAAAGCCATTTGTTCTTCCTCTCCTCATGATGCTATCTCATCACAGCCCAAGTGTTTTATATCAGCACACTGAAATGATGTGTAATGAACAAGGATGTTCAAGATAAATTCTGAGAGTCACAAAGCAAATACTTCCTTTCTCTGTAAACAATATGACTGAACCCACTCCTTGAAGAAATCAAGCTATATTTATATTCACCCTCTTGAAATGCTACAGGCAGCCATAGAAGGATAAGTTTATAATAAATTGCTATATTTGGAAACCTTTGTTGCTAAGCATCTTCTAACATTCAGTACAGTTTATACCATTCATGTCCCTGCTACATAATTAACATTTCATATGTTTTGGTTTTTTTAAAAAAGAAGTACAGTGCTTATCTTTGCCAATAAATTAAAACCATAATAATTTTTTAGGGAATTAATAAAAGACCACGTGGCAAATTAAACAAAGGAGAAGCAACAAGATCTCAAGGGCATACAAACACTGACATTATATGCAGCAAGGATATGGCAGTGTATCTTCTATACACTCTTCTGCTTGAGATAAAACAACTCAGAAGGCAGCTGTTCACACTAAAAACCAGTCTACTAAATAATTTAGGATACACTAGATCTCTTCCAACCTGAAGAATATTACTTTCTCAGCTACACACATAAATAAGCCCTTTTCTTGTCAAGAATTCTCTGAATCCCTTGGATGGTACTCAACTCCTCAGGAGTCTACCAAGAGGAGCCCACTGCAAGCTAACATCCACGGGATGTGGCCCAGTGCCCAGCATGGAATCTGCAGGTTTATCACATTTGGCTGTTAACTTCTGTGGAAATCACAAGTATCTTGCTAAGCAGTAGAGAATCACAGCAAATCTTAATTTCTCCACTGTAGCCACTACAGATATTGTAACTTTGGACATGCTGATATCCTATAAAAATCAGGTTTGTGGTTTCATTTTTGTGAGAGGCTAGAACTGTATCTTCAGAGGAGGAAAATGAGAAAAATCTACTAATATTTGAAAAATTCAACAGATAAAAATAAGAACACTCTTAGCTGATTATTATAAGCATCTCCATATAAAGGTGTCATGAGTTTTGGTCACAATACTCTGTTTGTAAAAGTCCAGATCCCATTGCACAGTTTCTCCAAGTTTCTTATCCTCTCTTCCTCTCCCTGCCCATCCCAGCATACACCACACCACAATTCTTTACACACCATAGTCACGGAGGCCTAGAAACATTCAACACAAAATGGACCTTACAGGCCCCCAAAACTTCCTCAAAATTTCCATGAAAACGTAGAGCTGCTGAACAGAACATGAAACTTGCCTGTCTGACCCCAGCAGTACCACTAAGCAAATCTTGCACTGGAGAACAAACAACTTCTGTCAAAAAACCAGTTGTAATATGTTTAATTCTACAATGGTTATTTACTTTTCAATAACAAATGGTCTTCAGAATTATATAGAAGGCAAACATCAAAGCTTTTATAATGAAGTATCTTAGGAAACTTGACTAGAGATGCAAAAGCCCCACAAATACTACATTTACCATGTTACTAATTACTACACTCTTGGTTTATATAAGCAGTATATACACAATACATGTGTTAAAAAAACAGACTTGAAGTAGAAAGATAAGGAAAGATGAGCCCTCTGGAAAATGATCTAAACTTTGTATTAAGAATATAAACATATTTAGCTTGCAAACTTGCAGTCTTTCCAGCCACAAACCCAAGGATATAAATGGGGTATGCAGGATTCCAGAGTCTCCCATGGACCATAACAGAAATACAATCAGCAAACCACAATAATCCTGTGCCAAAAACTGAACATGTATTCCTGAGTTCTGAAATCCTTTTTCTAAGCTAGTTTCCACATTTCACCTGTACTTAGACACACATCAAGTCTGAATGCAGCACAAATAACCTTTAACATTTGTGAAAGAATTCGTAAGTCAGATGTTGTCTTAATACCAAGCATTTTGGACATTCAGAAATGTGCATTAGTCACCTTAACCATATGTTTATACCATGTTTTGTTTTGTGCTGTAATATATTTTAT
>VWZV01010134.1:1482992-1713465 GCA_013397155.1 Irena cyanogastra
TATATATATATATGAAATGTAATGTTCAATTTTAAGGCCTACATCACCAAAAGTTATTGACAAGCTGGAGGCAGTTCAGAGAAAAACCAACACAATTTCTCGGAAGGCAGGAAGGATTTATTTATGAGGAAAGATTAAAAGAGCTAAATATTTATAGTTTGGCTCAGTAATGAATGAGGAGGTAGGGGACATGAGAACAGCCTAGAGATATCTGAAGGGTGTAAACACTAAGGAGGGAGAGCAAACGTGTTATACAAGGATGTAAATAGAAATAATGGGATAAAACTAAACAAGGAAAGCTTAGGCTGAATATCAGAGAGCATTCCTGGACAGCAAGCTAGCTTGGCCCACAGCAGAGTTTCTGAAGTGAAGCAATAGGAGCCCATGCATCTTGGAACAACACAAAAAACTAGACAAAACACTGGAAAATTTGCCATATGAAGAAATCTTGCTCTGCTGAAGAGAAACAGTGCATTATAAAAGTCTTTGCTAAGTTTAACTCAAGTGAAAACAGTAATATTTTACAAGGTGTTGAAAATGTAATATAAAAGACAGATAAAGAGCTTACCTGGAAAAAAAAAAATACTCCAACTAAGAACGTTCCTTAATGATGAGCAACTTAAGTTCAGTTTATGTAACAGCTCGACTGACTCATGCTTGTGCAACTTCTTGAAGAGGAAAACTTCACGTGGGCTGCAAGGAGTTAACGGCGCTGGACTGTATTTTCCCCAGCAGAGGTCACCCCACGGTAACGAACGACAGGGAAATCTGACAGCATGGATTCAAACTTTGAAGAAAGAAGTGCAATAGGAAGGAGACATCCTCCTCCCCTCATTCCCACCACTGGCTTTGGATGCAAAGTTGCTGGATGACACCCTGTCCTGCAATCAGTCACAGGTAGATGCCTCAAGTTCTTTATCTATGCAATGTTCAACCTGCACAACATTCCAGATTTATTTCCTAAGAGATCCTCATGAAGTGGGTAAATATCATCTATTTGCAGCTGGATTATGAATCCATCTGCACATGCATAAGTAAAAGCCTCAGCTGGGTCATGTTTGGAATTGAAACCACAACACTTCTCACTGAGAACTTGCGATTACATTAGTTAAGTGTTTACTATTTGAGCACTGAGACACAGGCAGACTGACAGGCTTCCAAAAACATAGGGGAAGGAAAATAAAAAGGGAGTTTATCTTTTTTATTAACAAATATATACAAGCAGGAAAAAAAATTATGTTTTCTAACTTAAAACAGAGCTTAAAACACAATTGAAGCCAAGAGGAAAGCACTAGAAAACGAATAATCTCGTATTTTTTTTCTTCTTGATCCATAAAAACTGCACAAATTCCTATTTGAGAGCTATCCCTTAAAAATTCTGGAAGCTGGCAAGCAAAGACTTGGCTGTTTCAGGTGCCATCACCCCTAATAAAACATCTGTCATCTTCGCAGTCAGTTCCGATGCAAGAATTATCCATGCTCTGTGCCACTGCCAGAGGAAGCTGTCCTGGTGCCAAAGGAAATAAAAGTAACCAGCATATGCTGAAAACTTATTTGTGAACTACAAGGGAACAAATACATGTAAGGAGGGCTGGGCAGTAAGATTTTGACTCAGCTGTTTTAAAGGGCTGCTCATGGGCAGATTTAGGCTCCAACATTCAAACCGTGCAGATGCACTCTAGCAAAACTCAGGAACTGATAGAGCGTACTTGCAGTATTTCATCCAATGAAAACAGAAGTGAACTCATGCTGAAGCATTCCCTGGAACATACTGAACCCTGGCATGGATAATTCTCCAGGGCTATGCCTGCTCCCAAGGCCAAGGGCCATGTTCCAGCCCCCAGCTCAGGGCGTGCTCTGCAGCTCTCTCAGCTCTGCTGCACAACCTGAGCCAGGTGCACACAGCACCCTCACCCCTTCCAGGAGCTCCTCATCTGCAGGAAAATGGAATACAGGCAAAAATATGAAAGAGAGACAGAGGAAACACCCCTGAGGCCCACAGCCTCCACATCCTGCGAAAAAGGACCTGCAGGACAAGCTGTGCAGCCAGAGTGACTTAGGATTTTTGTGTGCAAGGGGTTGTCTAGAAAGTAGAAAAACTCTTAGGGATGTTAGTTAGCTCCCAAAACCATTGGTTTACTGAGAGTAAGCTGTCTAAGATCCTAGAAATGGCACGGGGGATTCCCCAGGGTTATTGATCTTTACTCTGCATTTTAAAAGTTATTAATATTCAAAGAATTTTCCCCATCTGCCTGGGAAGAGACATACTTGTGGCTGTATTTTCTTTGGCACAAAATTAATAAAATCTCTGTGTTTCAAAAGCTACCAGTAGAGACTGTGGATTTTTTTTTCTTTATTAAAGAGACTAACAGTAAAATAACACCCTAAATAAGATAAACAAAGCCTTACCTGCTTCCTTGCACAAGGCTGCCAAGTCTGCACCCACATAACCATGCGCACTATCAGCCAGATGTGTCAACTGCTCTGCTGTGAGTGAATGGGGAACCTTCTTGAGAAGCTTCTGGAGTATGTCCAGACGGTCCTGGGCATTGGGAATTCCAATTTCTATCTCCTTATCAAAACGCCCCGGCCTGCGCAGTGCTGCATCCAGGGCATGAGGGCGATTGGTGGCCCCAAGGACCAACAGCTGACCTTCGCTGCCTTCCTGAAGGCATCAAACAACACAAAATATTACTTTTTTGACATTTAAAATACAATTAAATGTCAAACAGATAATACAAGAGGCACTCTCACTTTAATCCTCAAGAATCTGCTTTACTAAATCAGAAAGGTAAGAATCAAGGAGAGAAAAAGAAGTGCTTAAGCTAAAACACAGCATTGGCACAAAAACAAAATGGTATCAGCAGACCTTGAAGAAACATGGTTGGGAAATAAATCAGTTCAGGTATTAAACCCAGCAGAGACAGGAGGTTATAAAGCTTCCTGTAAGTCCAGAAGGAAAAGCAAGGTCAAAAATCCCAAGCAATTTCCTCAAGCTCTGCTTCTTCACTTTTACAGTGAGGCAGGATCAGTTAGGAGGTCTCTTGTAGTGTCATTCTATTTTTGTGAATGAAGCACTCTTTCCAGCAAGAATATCCCTCGGCCTTTGCCACCAGAAAATATGTTCTGCCTGTGAACAATTCCAGACTGGGCAACTCAAACTGCCATGCAGGAAAATAATGAGAAACTTGCAGATTACATAAACAGAAGTAATTTATTTTCATACTCTGGACAGAGTTCTTTCATCTTTCCTGCTAATAATCATAAAACAATAGATGAGAGATTGCCAAACTTTTTGGGCTTAATCCATAATTTACTCAAGTCAATTAAATTTACTGTTTCTTTATTAGGCTTTTGTTTATGCCCTACATACTGCTCTGGCAATCTTGAAATAGCTGCTGTTGCCTTTAATCATGCAGCCTACATATCATCAGAAGTATTCTGATGACTTTCATTTTAGAGCAATTAAAAATACCTGGTTTAGTTCACTGATGGGCTATCACTGAAATTTCAGTTTGATCTCCAAAATTACAAGAGGAGGAGAAGGCAAAGGAAAGGCAGTGCATGGAAGAAACCTAATTTCTTTTAAGCTAACAGTTTTCAGGAGACATTCCTCTACTACGTCCTCTGCTGAGCACCCAAAAAAGCATTAGTTTATTCTACAAAGTCTCACCTAAGTCTGTTTTCTTTCCCCACAAGTGATACTGCTTCTACAGTGGAGCCAATTTGAGATGTATTATTTTGTCCAGCAAGTCCCCATTAATTGTCCCCTTAGATTCAACTTACTGAGCCAATACCATCCATTAATGTCAACAATGAAGCAACAACTCTCTTTTCCACTTCATTCTGAGCCCCTTCTCTCTTTGGACAGAGCGCATCCAACTCATCTATAAATATAATTGAGGGGCGACTGAGGAGAAAAAAATAAAGGGAAAAAATGTTAAGGTGTTGGGGAAGATTTAAAACACCAAGGCAGGGGAAAGCTGTTCATGGAAAACATCCAGTTCCCACAAAATTAACAACCATCTCACTCAGAGAGAAAACTAAAATGAATAATATATTAAACAACTAATACCTTCAATATGCAATAATCTTTTGCTAATGTACTATGAGTACCAGTCACATGGAAGTCTAAAGTCTGCCTTAGCCAGGTCTAACAAATTTGGGCAAGGTGCCACCCTGCTCCAGAGGAATGCTATAACCAGTACCATCACCAACTCATTTAAAGCTGACCTCCAAAAACAGAAAAACTAGAGGAAAATCTGGATCCTGGTGAAACTCTGGCTTCCATCTATTGAAATAAGCACACAGTGCACTAACAACACAAGTCGAGTGATTTGGCACCATCCCTTAAAAAGGGCAGTTCCAAAAGGATTTAAGAGGCATCCTAAAATTTGACTGCTTTCCTCCTAGCTAAGCTCTACATAAACAAATTTATTTCCTTTTAAAAAGCACTGAATGAAAAAAGTCACAATTCCAAGCTTCTTGCAAATATTTCTCTTTTAAGAACACTAAGGTTGGAACTGATATCGTGAATAAAATTCTCCAAAAGCAACATACCATAGAGAAGCCTCAGCGAATATCTGACGTAACCTCAACTCGGACTCTCCATAAAACCTGTGAGAATTAAAATATTTTAATAAAAAACTTGGGATTTTTGTCTTTTCCAGGCAACCTGGAAAATTACTGCTTGTGAGTTACAAAAAGCCATAGCACACACTTTCAAAGTCCTGAAATCTAGGCAAATCTACAATAATCTTTATTTCCACAAGGACGAGAAATGAAGGTGAAATGGGCCACAGGCAAAGTTGGAATCATTAGAGATAAAGGGAAGTGCTTCTCTTCTGTGTTAGAAACAATTTTACCTATGTTTTTTTACCTACAACCAAAATATTACTTCTCTGGAGACATCAGTCTGTGCAGTGTCACCTTAATTGCAAATATACTTTAACAAGTCCCTCTTCTTATTGCAGAAGTGACCCACAGGCAACTGCAGATGCAGATTTAATCCCGTCTTTAATTCAGTCCATGCCTTACACAAATTTCCTGGCCAAGTCCAATAAACCTCTTTTAATATAAGAAACACAAGCCCTACTTGAGAGAATCCTTTCCTGTTTGTTTTTGACTCTTTTGGGCAGGTAACCTACAGCAAATACTACATCTCTCCACAATGGACAGATGCCAAGGTATGTTTTGGGCCACTCTATTTACAGAATTAATGAAAATAAAGTGAGTGGACTTACTTGCTTATGATTTCAGGGCCATTAATGACAGTAACATGAGCGCCAACCTCATTTGCAATGGCCTTGGCAATCATGGTCTTCCCAGTTCCTGGAGGGCCATAGAGCAGCACTCCTCGAGGAGGAGGGATCCCTTGGGACAAGCACATGCAGGCAAAGAGAGAAAAGAAGTGATAAATGCCAGGCCCAGCCTGCACTTGCACATTTCACTGTTCCTGTTACTACCAATAATAACTTGACCCCAGCATTAATTCATTTAACAGCCATCTCTTATGATGAACTAGGCTTTCAGGGAAAAGATCGCTCTTAAATGGGACATACATATACATTTTGTATTTTTAAAGTCCAAAAGACTCTGTTTAAAAAGCACCTATTTCAATCATTATATTTTTCAGCAGTTCATTATAATCTTCGCTGTGTTTTCAAGAAAATTACTCAACTGAGTACCTAACATCCATGAATACACTTTAAGTTACTCATGATTCTTAGTGTCATTATATTAAATTTCCCACATCAGAAAACCACTTCTCTTCAACACTTCAAAAAGTCCTAGAAATGCTGTGAGGCTTGATTTAAGAGCCTTTACAAGATGATGAGAAAAACACATTAAAAGGGTGACTCTGCCTATTTAATGGCACACGTTAAGAGCCAAAGAGACAGAAACATTCAGGCACAGAACATAAGGGACTTTGGAAGAACAAGGTACTTCTGTGT
Source organism: Irena cyanogastra (assembly GCA_013397155.1). NCBI lineage: Eukaryota > Metazoa > Chordata > Aves > Passeriformes > Irenidae > Irena > Irena cyanogastra. The sequence continues at coordinate 1,488,947 of VWZV01010134.1, forward strand.
ACAGTTGAATCTGGACAGAAAATACAGGTAAACTGCATGAAACACGACTGTGATCCCAGGTAAAGAGCCCAGCAAAGAAAGTTTAAGACCAGCAAAGCCAAATTAAATGGGCACAAAAGTCAAAAACAGAAGTTGAGAAATTAGAAAGCAAAAAGGAGAGACAAATGTTTGATGAAGGCCTGACCCCAGCACAAGAGACACTGGTGAAACACAACCGAAGAACATCAGATGGGACTGGGAATCAGACAGGGAATAATGCCTCAAAGGCTGGCCACATCTTAGAAACTAATGCCCAAAACTTAGAAACTAATACACTGGGAAAGAGAAAAAAAATTATCTGCCCTCTGACAAAGGATAAAAAATAAAAGCATCTCTACAGACAGGTTCCTTCCCACCAGTCCATTAAAGCATGTGCTACTCCCTCCTGTGGTGTTTCTGGCACTGGCAATACAGAGGGCTGTGGAACCACAGGCTCACCTCAGCTCCAGCCTCGCTGCCCGTGAGCAGACAAGGACTCCCAATGTTTGGATGGGGGCTAAAGGCTTGTTACTGCTGAGAAAACATCATCCATCACGTGATTAGTAGAGAATCTGCTCAAACTTTAGGGATTAGGTATGAAGAACACTCATGCTGAAGCAAACCCTGCTGCCACAAAACCACGTGGTGATGCTGGGGTTGGACCAAATTGAGCTGGACGTGGATGGATTGAGCACTTGTGGATGGAGATGCCTCACATCACCCCACAGACACATGTGGATCATGGCCAGGAAACAGCCACCTGTGTGCTATGGAAACTGTCTCTGCTAAATCACCTCCTCTCTGAAGCGTGTGTGGGGGAAGAGGTCAGAAGAAATAAAGAGCCTCCAAGACAAAATAATAAAGAAATATTTATAGGTAAAAGAGCCCTGTCTCATAGCAATGCATGCCTCAACAAGGAACATAGACATTTGTGACAAATACACAGCACAAAGCCACCAAAGTCCTCCAAGTTTATATACATATATATTAGCTATAACTTTATGTACGGCAACAGTAATCATATTTGGTTTTCCACCCTGTAATTCCACACTGAACACACTGAGCAGTTTGAGTAAACAGCCTCAAAAGACCTGCTCAAAATTTTGCAGGAACATGCAGGGATAAAAAAAGCGAAGAATTAATCTGAGTTTTTCTCCATTTAAAAGAAATGATTAACTGAGTCTACCAACACAAAACCTTATGACAACACAAACAACTGCCCCTTTCAAGTGTCCAAGCACAGAAGTCTTTCCTATTTGCTATAAATGCTGCTCATGCCTGCCTGAATTTCGGTACAGACACACTTTTCTTCCCTGCTTAACTGTTTTTCACACAAGCTAACCAGAACATCTTCACAATATCCACACAGTGTAATTATAAAACAGTTTGACATTGTTTGGACACGTAAGTTTACCAGATCAGTTACATAAAATTTGGTGTATAATCCTGGAGTAATTAGTGTTTAAAAAAAAAACAAAAACAAAACAGTCACATTAAAGAAGAAAGGTAATGAAGAAAGCCAACTCTCAGGCATCATACCATAACTCTTGAACAGTTCAGGTTGCTTCAAGGGCAGTTCAACAGTTTCTCTAATGGTTTTGAGCTGGCTGCTTAAGCCTCCTATCATGTCATAGGTGACCCGGGACTGACACTTGCCATCCTCTGCTACACTGGTCCTTGGTTCAATAAAATTGATTTTAGTTCTTGAAGAAATGAAGTAAAAGCAATCTGTATTGCTCACTGCTCCGATTTTCCCAGTCAGTGGGAGTCCCCCAGCCAACTCCAGATCTTGGGTGAGGTCTGCACCATCTCCCCTGCTGGTTTTGTCTCCAAGCTCGGAGCCTGGCGTGCTGGGTGTGACTGGTGAGCCTGGATCCACAACTTTGCTCGGGGTGCTCATGGAGGCAACCTCTGGACTGTCACCCATGTCCATCCTGCCCAGCTGTAAGGACAAGTCTAAGGCACTGCTCTCCAAATCAGATCTTTCAAGGTCTGGCTCATTGCAATCACTGGGAATGGCATTGCCCTGGGCAATCAGCTCTGCACCGTCAGTCCCCTTCACTTTCATCACCACGATGTTACAAAGTTTGCCATAGTAAGTGAAAGCCAAGAGGTTTCCTGGCAGGACTATTTTCCCATCTATGAGAAGATTAAAAAAGAAAAAAAGACAAAGATGATGCTATTTCAATCTACTTTGGCAGCAAATAATAGTAAGACATTCTTGCATCAGAATAATTCTTTATCAGGAAGCTTGGAAAGTGCTATAAATTAACATAACAAAAAGTAATTATGAGGTCATTTCAGGTCCTTCGAATGAGCCTTTTGGGCAAGACAAGCAGACTCTACTGGATAAACATTTGTCAGTATCATACGTAATCTACACTTCAACTCAAGATTAATTTCAGCTTTTTAAATCTCATACAAAGGGAAGATTTTAGAATTAGTATTGTAAGAAGAAAAATTTTGTATTCTCTACCTTGAATCATTTACCTTGCTTTTTTGCCTTACTTATGTACACCTACCACCCAATGAAGAGCAACTTTACTTATTTACCACCAACAAAAAAAAAGGGATTCAGAGATTGGAATTTCAAGTTAATGTTGATCCTTTAACTTGTTATCAACAGTGCAGCAGCACTGCACTCTTTTCCTCATAGTGCAAGTAAACTCTGGAGTGCACCTCAGTATCAGCCTGAAGGCTATCAATGGGTGCTGAACACTCCTAACTTGAGCCAGCAATACAAGTAATGGGCAGGAGATGCAGAACCACAACTAATGCAGATTAGATATTTGCAGCATGACATAATTAGTTAGCCCAAGACAGATCCCTGAACAAAGTAACATCCCCTATTTTGCCATAAGCCCTTGATTAAGAACGTAAAAGGAAAATGTTTGCTCTTGTATCCAGAAGTACAAAAATAGAACACTCAAAAGAGAAGCAGCAAAACTCATACCAAGGTTTCTCAGCAGACAGACAGACATTTCCTCAGCATTAACGGTGGCATCTTTGTCCCTGTGGTAGGAAGGGAAAAAATTGTTTTTCCAAGCACTTAAAAACAAAACCACAGTCCACAGCACTTCACAGTCTACATATCATATAGCCTTAACACTGAAGATATTAGACACACAGTAACAAAAGAAGTGTACCTATTTAATCTCGTTTTGCCAAACAAAATGTTGTCATGAACAAAACCCTAAATTGTATTTATCATTTCTTAGGATAACAGATAGGTAATACAGGCATCTTACCTGTCCAGGGGTGATAATCATTGCTACAGGTACTGAACTGAGAAGGATTTAGATCACGCATATCTCTTTCAGCCTTGCAAACATACATACACAACTTTTATTGACTAAAACAGAGCCTTGAGCACTTACTTGCACGTCCACTATCAAAACACTCCAAGTTTTCCCACACAGCATTTGCTAGTCGTTTAGTTAAATGACTCACAGCTAAGACTCACTTCATCCATTTTTCAGACCGAAGTCCACACCTTCTGAAAGCACCCACACCTGCATGCTGAAAAGCAGCGGCACCAAGGGCATTCAAAGCAGACGCAGCTGCTGCAACTCCAAGTGCGAACAACGGGGGGAGCCCTAAGCCTGCAAATGGAAGCCGTTTCTCGCTCTTTAACGATCAAGAAAGCCACTTGATGGAAAACAGGTGTATCAAGTTAATTTGGAGGACACCTCTTAATGTATCACAGCCTTTCCTGATGAGTTAACACGTAGTTATACATTTTAGGGATCTGGAGCTGGAAATTGATTCCTTTAAAAGCTAAATTATACACACAAGCACTACCCAGAGGTGTTTAATTTGCAAAGAATGAACTACACCTGTAAAGCAGCTAGAAACCTAGGAAGTACTTGAACAATGAGACTTCAATATATTCTTTTAGTAATTTATGTTCTTGCTTCCTACATGAAACTATGGCTCTCTGGACATCAGGAGGAATTTCTTCATGGAAAAAAAATCTGCAACTGACTACCTGGGAACTATAATGTTAATTTAAATGCTAGGACACTTTCAAAAGCACCTGTAAAGTAACTTTATTTAGGAAATAGCTATACTCAGACTCTGCAATAATCCAAATGCCAACTCTGTGAAATGATAAGAGAATGACAAAACTCTGAAGGGAACTGGTTGAATAAAAACCTCAATAAGGTTATAACAAGTTCCATACCTCAACTTTACATCAACCTCCTCTGCCTGGATGACCGCACCAGTCACAGGCTGCACAGTGATGGCATCACCTGGATTTACTTTCAGGTTCTTCTGTGTGGTTTCACCCAGCCCAATTTTCCCCCCTGGGAAGCCTGTGGTGGGCCAAGCAGTACAGACCTAGGAAGAGTTTTCAAAGCAAACACCTGTCAGTTGAGGTCTTGCCCCTCTCATTTCCAGTCAAGGTAAGCAATGAAGGATTAGGTTAAATCCTGGTTCCACTGAGCAAGACACAAAGGGCACTGAGCTCTTAAGATTTAATCTAAGACCCTTTCAAAATTGAAGGGGTTATATTTTGCCTACAAATGTGATAAAAAATTCCACAAGGACTCTCCACACATTCTGGAGATGACTCAAAAGCATACACTGTGCCAATTAGAAAATGCTATGCATCAGTGCAAAAAAGATGAGCAAATAACTATACACTTTATTTGCAAGTAAAACAGATGTGTGTGCTTATGCAAGATATAATATATAACCCATTTACTCATACATGACTTACAAATTTATAGAAAAAAATCAGCTCCATGGATTTTTTTCCAATACAGAGAATACAGATGCAACTACAGTGCAGAAAACATGGAAGATGACATTCACCATCTTTCTCAATGCCTGATCCACGCTGGTTCCATTGAATACAACAGGAACAGGCTAACAGCACGGAAGAGCACTTATAGGGTCAAGAAAGGGTCTCACCTCCTGCCGCCCATCAGCAGAAGTGAGCAGAGCCGGCCTCCCTATGCAAAGACCCGCAAATTTCATGCTGCTCAGTGACAGCTGCGCCAGTGCTCTGCGCAGCATCTTCGGGACTTTATCATCTCCTAAAGTTTTCGGGAGAAAAAAAAAGAAAAAAATTTTTTCTCCCCTTTCCCTCAGTAAACCCGGCGCTTCCCGCGCTCCCCGGGGAGCACAACCTCGTCAGCCCTCACGGCGCCCACCCTGAGGGGAGCGCGCGGACCCCCGTGAGGTGCCGCCGGCGGGGCTGGGAACCCGGGCAGTCCTCCGCTGCCGCTCGGTACTGCCCCTTCCACCGCGATTTCACTGCCGCCGGCACCCTTCCACGGGGATAAGAGTAGGTTTCATGGGGGTCTGGACTGAGAGACACCCCCCTCCCCCCCCAGTCCCGCCTTCCTGAGGCGCCGGAAGCGTGGCTGGGCAGGGACTCGGATTCAAACAAGGCGCCCTCAGCGCGCCGGGCTGAGGCAGCGGGGCCGAGGCTGCCCGTCCCCGCCTCCCGTACCTGCCTCCACGGCGTCGGCGACACGCAGCACCAGCGGCCCGCCCGCGACAGGTCCGGGGGGAGCATCCCGCGGGGAGCCGCTGCCCGCAGCCGGGCGTCCCTTGCTTTTCCTTCTGGAAGTGGAGGCGGACATGCTGCCCGCTGCCGGCGTAGAGCGGTTCCGGAGCAGAGGCCGGCACCGCCCCCGAGGCGAGAGATCCCCGCCCCGCTCAGCGCCATGGCGGGCCCGTGGCGGGGGCTGCGAAGGGCGCGGGGCTGGGCGGCCCTGGCGGGCCTGCGGGCGAGGCCGGACAGGTTCGGGGGGGTGAGCGTGGACCTGGGCGAGCTGCGCGGCTCCCCGCGGCTGGAGCGGGCCGCCTTCGGGCGGTGGCTGCGGGGCAAGTGCCGGGCGGGGGTCCCGAGTCCCGGGGCGGGCGGGGGGCGGTGTGTGAGGGGCGGCGGGGGCCCCGCCAGGGGGCGCCCTCAGCCGGCGCCTTCCCCTCACAGACCCTGAGCCGCGGCCGGGAGGTGAAGGGCGCTGGCAGGAGGGAGCAGAGGTTGTTCACAGAGCCTTAAAATAATTGGGTTTGGAAGGGACCTCTGGAGATCATCCAGTCCAGTCGTCCGGAGCAGGTGACACAGGAATGCCAAACCACAGCAGGTGGGTTTGGAATGTCTCCAGAGAAAGTGACTGCACATCTGCACTGGGCAGCGTGTACCAGTGCTGTGTCACTCTTAAGTGTGAAGTTGTTCTTCCTCGTGTTGACGTGGAACTTAAGGTGTTTCAGTTTATAGCCATTGCTCCTCGTCCTGTCACTGGGCACCAAAGGAAAGAGTCTGGCATTCTGGCAGAGTCTGGCACCCACCTTTGAGATATTTGTTGGATTAATGTGGTCCCATTTGAGACTCATCTTCTCCAGGCTGAACAGGTCCAGCTCCCACAGTCTCTCCTCAGAGGGTTGGTCCAGACCCCTCATCCTTTTTGTGGCCTCTGCTGTACCCCCTCCAGTAGTTCCTTATCTTCCTTGTACTGAGAAGCCCAGAACTGGACACAGCACGTCCAGAAGAGTAGTTTCCCCTGTTTCTCATGGCAGACCCTGAATGTAAAAGCCATCATCTGGCATGTGAACACCCAGTTGTACCACATAAAATGTCGAGCTGGCAGCCTCTGAGACTGCTGGTGAGTTTCTCACACCAACAATAGTTTCACCCTGTGGTAAATTACATGAAAATACAGATTTTTGCACATTACCGATGGCTATAGTGTGTGGTAAAGTTTAAAACAGCACAGATCAAGGGCAGAGGGGTCCCTGACCCTCCTCACTTCCCTTTCTTGCAGAGTCCGTGTCTCAGTGGCGGGATGAAGGCCGTGTTGCTGTCTGGCTCCACGTCCCCATCCTCCAGAGCAGCCTTGTGGCAGTGGCTGCTTCCCAAGGCTTTGCTTTCCACCACGCTGAGCAGGGCTCGTCCACCCTGACGCTGTGGCTGGGAGAGGGGCCCAGCAGGCTGCCAGGGTTTGCCACGCACCAGCTGGGGGTTGCAGGTGAGTTATAGGAGGAGTTGCACCCACAGTAAGTCTCAAAGGAGCCCTTAGCAGCCCGTTGAGTAGGAATTGTCCCTCTGTACAACCAGCACGTGCTGGCTGCTGCGTTTTGGAATGAAAAACTAGCCACCAACATAGAGAAAAAAGCGTTTCTCTGCTCTGTGTGTTTAATATGTATATCTGTCTAACCTATCTTCAAGTTAATGTCTGTAAATGGGGAAAACTTGACCCAACAGGGATTGTTCAGAAACTAAAGCAACTATGGGCCTGAATTGCAGTGATCTGAAAGCTGTTCTAAGCTGTGCCTAGAAGTCTTTAATCCCAACATATATTTTACAAAAAAACCACTAACAAATGCCATACTCTTATCCATCTAGACCTCCCACAACCACAGCTAGAAACTTGTTCCATAACTGAGAAGATTTCGGAGGAACTAAACAAGACAGTTTCCCTTTTTTTCTTTTTCATTTTTTCATATAGCTCAGCACAAGGGAGTGATGATGAGCCAAAAATAGTGTCAGCTTGAAGTTAGCTTCACCAAATTCCAGTGGTTTTGTTCTCTCACTCAGCAGAATTCCATAGATAAGCCATTACCTATCCCATCACTCAGCTATCTGTAATTGGAGATTGGTTTGGACCCCTCATGTACTGGTTAAGGATGACATTAATACACAGAAATTATGAGACTGGAGATCCAGAGCAAATCTCTCCAGTTGCAGCCCTGGTTTGTTTGTCCTTGGCTTGCAGGGACTCTGTGGGGTGTTATTTCTCCACCAAGTGGTGTTAAGGCCCATAAACAGCAATTTGAAAAATCTAGTTAGGAAGAACTCACAAGAGATGGTTTGTTCTGTGTAGCAGCAGGTCAGGTGAAAGGAAGCTTGGGGGGAAAATCCTTAAATTACAAAACAGTGCTGCTGCCATCAGTAGTGGGACTTTTCGGTTCCCAGGCCAGCAGAGGGCAGGGTGAATGCTGAAGCCAGCCTTGGAGTTTGTCAATGGACATGTTGGAGCATGTTTTCCTGAGGTACGGAAACCTCACCATTAAAATATGCGGCATTAAACTGGAGCAGGACAGTGCATTCTCCTCGAAAAAGCACCGGTTTGCTCCTTGTGAGGAAACCTAAGTGAAAGAGAGATTTTCTGAAGTAGAACCTGCACAGCTGAAAGTGCTGCTTGAAAGGAAATCACATAAAAGATGAGTTGTGACCCTGGTGGGCATCAGAAAGAGCTATAAGGAAAATCATAACTCTGAAAGACTCGCAAATATTTAAAAATGTATTTTCAGAGCATAATTTGCAGCTGTGGTTCAAAACATTTTGCACTCTGCAACTAGGAAAAAAACATTAAAGAAAACTTCGCTAAGTGCAGGTATACAGATTTCATAATTTATTGTATGGATTTTAAAATCGCACAACATATAATGTATGTGTTCTTTGCTACCATATTTCAAACCTGTACACTTTTAGTCATTATTGGGATTTTCTTTAAAGGACATAAATACTTCAGGAAAGCATTCTAAGCAGGTAAACAAATGTGAAATAATGATTGCTATGTGGGATTTTTTTGTCCTTTGTTCTACTGTCAGTGGATCTGGAACACATCCCAAAAATACACTAAGCAGTGTGGATACCACCTGGTAGGTTTATTCCATTATCTTTTTACTTTAGGAGGGAGACCCTGGGTAGTGGAAAGGCTCCATTCTATTTTTAATTCATTTTATTAAAATATTAAAGTATTTAAATATGGTTATTGGGGAGGGGGTCAAACACAAGGCTTTCTTTATTCCCTAATCAAAAAGTATTTTAGAACGTGTCTGCAGTAAATAAAATCAATTTTCTGGTGAGAGTCTCCATCTCAAAGCTGTGGCCAGTCAGTGAAATGCAGGAGTCAGTCCTGTGAGCATCCTGAAAATAGAAAGCAGAGATGTGAAGAGTGGTTGGCTGGCCAGCAGGAAGCCAGCACAGGAACAGGGAACAGGTAGCGAGTCTCATTGCCAGCTGGTTTTCCTCCCGTCTGGAGTTTCCCACATAGCAAACGCAGCAGAGCCAGGGCTTGTGCCTCAGGACCATGCAGCCAAGTGATGACAAAGGTGTGAATAAGCAGGGTCAGGTCATGTTTTACCAGACTGGATGAGAGTGGCCAGAGAGTAGCAAATGTTACTCATTGGGCTTGGCCATTATTGTTTAGAAATAGTGGAATGTGTGATGTGTCTTCCAGCTAAGTTACTACATCCGCTTGTAGGCGGCAGGATTTTCTACATGTGTAAAGATACAGAGGAATCTCTGGTGTATGAAGTGATTAACATGTTTTTAAAAAGCATTTGCAAACTGCTCCACCTCCGAGGAGGATGGGGCCTGCCATACAGAAAGTGACATGTTTGTAAATATGCATCATATCTAGAAAGTGACATGTTTGTAAATATGACATGTTTGTAAGTATGCAACAATGGCATGAGAGGACAAGCTGAGGAAGGAAAGTGAAAGGAAGAAAAGTTAAAGGCATTTTCTCCTCCCTACATGATCTACAAGCCTTACAACACAGCTCTTATTTGCATTGCTACCACCTTAATCCACTTGTTGAAACAAAAGTCCTTGGAGTTGAAGGACTCCAGGAAGGAAGGCCTACACACACATAGGATCATCAGCCTTGGCCAGTCCTGGTACTTAAGGAAATCTAAAATGAGCAGCTGCATTACTGTGAAACGGCACAGGAAGATTGAGGTGGATAGGTTTGATAAGCCACTTATGAAAAGTGACTTAAAAGTAGTTCCCAAGTTGTTTTACAAATACCTGCTCCTGTCTGCTGATGCTTACAGTGCAGGCAGTGGTGTCTGCATTCATTCTGTGGTTGACAAGTGCTTCTCAACACTGAACATCTTTGCATGCATTTTTACATCAGTCATAAATAAAACAGGTAGGATAAAGATATTTTTCTCCTCCATTACTCATTATCTGGAGTTATCTAAGGGATTCGTTTTAATTTTTTAAATGCTTTTCTTGCCTGTTCCCCAAATGAGAACATTCAAAACCAAGTGGTATTGTAATAGTGATTACTTGGTTGGTTTCAAGTATAGACCTTTCCAGAAAGTCATCCTGGCACTGGATGATTTAAAGCTCCAAGTGCCACATTTGTAGCAGGAGAAAGAGTTTTAAAAAACACAATTCAGGGCAGTCTAATCTAAACTCTAATCTCACTGATGCCAACCAGGTGTGGCCCAGTGAGGGAACATGAGACCAGGCAGCAAATCCTGTTAAGTGTGGTTTCTTCCTTCTTGCTCTGGATTTAGGTGTCCCCTAGCAAAGATTCTGATCACCTCAGTGGAATTTCACTGCCAAAAATTACATTCACAGGCTTCAATTTCAGGGGAACAGAGGAGAGCAAACACACTTTCTGTTTGATTCAAATGGCAGTTTCCTGTCTTCACCAGCCCCTCCTGGTCTCAGCAAACCCTTTGGCTGACTAATGGCTTTTCTAGAAAATAAATCCTCAAATCACAAAGTTCTTCCTGCTTTCCTTTTGTCGCCTCTTTTAATCATTACAGTAGTTGAACTTGGACACTGCTAACTGTTTACAGGAGGAATGAAATCATAAAGTCACAGGCCACAGGGAGGCAGATATGTGACTACCCTCCTAAAGCATGTCCTTTGACATATCTTGAAGGAAGACTGGTACTTCATCTTTGAAATATCCTCCTACACATAACTCTGCCATGTATTATTAAAAACCAGGATGTTTTTAGCTGGACACTCACTCCTTAATAATTCCTTCCTCTGGGTATACTTCCCCATAGCATTTTAAACGCACATGTCATCACAGATGTGCCTGTATCCTCTTCCTCCTGCTGTAAAATGACACGAGCATTTTGTTACCGTTAGCCTCTAATTTGAAAGCTGTGCATGACTGATGTGGAAAAGATCGTGGTAAGTTGCACCACAGCACTCATCCTGCTCACCACAGTGCTCTTTAAAATCTGAGAAAAATACCTGTTTTAAGGGAAGGACATTTTTAAAGTATGACCAGTGAGTATGACATAATTAAATATGAAAGCACTTAGGTTCCAGAAAGCAGGAAAACTTGTAATCTGCGGGAGAAAGTCATGGGCTGAGCATGAGGACATAAGAAAAAGCTGTACTTCCCAGTCAGACAGGTTTTTTCATCAAGTGAAAGTGTCACTTTTCCACTTGGAAGCAACACTTTTTGATTAAGAAGTTGACCCAGATTATGGTGCAGTTCCTGTCATGAGTTGTTAGCTAGGTAGTGCAAGTTCAGAGATAGTCACACAGCTAAACATTATCTATACAGTTATCCTAGAGTACTAAACCTGGTGTCTTATTAACCCAAAACCACTCAAATCTTCACTACAGCAGAAAGGGACTTTGTCATGAATTTCACTGGAGAAGAATTCATCCCCCTTAAGGGTGGCTTCTAAGCCAGAGTCACTGGAAAATTCTCTGTTATTTGAGGAAGATTACAGGCACGTCTCTGCTGAAGTGAGCAGCTTTGCCAGATTGTTTGGGTAACCTCTTGATCTTGCATTCTTTAGTTCTGATATTAACACAAGCAAGTTCTTCTTTTCATTTCTTGTCTAATCTGGAACTTAAAAGCTGCAATTATTTATCTTGGTACTGCCAACTCTGAATTTTTACACAGGATACTTAACCTTTTTCTGATATTTTATTGTGCATCCATTTTCCACTGACAGACCACTTTGTGATTCATCCATACAAACCTTGCTAACTGTACATTAGCGGATTGTTACACTTTATCAAAACATGTTAAATTTTGGTTGTTAGACTTGAATGACATTGTCCAACACTTCCTCTTTTTCAATATTCTTTCTATACCAGGTGCTGTTCTAGATGAAGGCACTGGAAAGGTGTTGGTTGTACAAGACAGAAATAAGGTACGTTTCTTACAGGATTATAAAATAGAGAAGTTCATTTAGTTAAGTCTATTCTGTACTGTGAAACAAAATAAATGTCTATTTTTATTCTAGTCCAAAATTTTCATTTTATACAGTTAAAACTGTGCCAGAATCTCACTGGCTGCATTCTCCCATCTTTCCTGAAATAGCTACTAAGACTTTTCTCCTCAGGACTCAAAACATCAGTTCATTAGGACCTACAACACAGTTAATGAACTTCTGTGAAAGTACTTTCATAGGGAGGTTCAATCATACCACATGTTGAGTTTCTAACACGAAAGACAAGGGTGTTTCTCTTCCTCTGAACTTGTTTCCTGTAATTCAAGATGTTTATTTTTTCATTTTGTATTTTATATTTTTACTTACAATAAAGTAAAATGTCAAGGGCTTGGCTTTAGGAGAACCTTCAAGCTTTCATTCAGCAATCACCAATTAAAGCATAAACCTATCTCTCATGCTGTAGACTCCAAAAGTGGTTCCAGGTCCAGAGAGTCTCCAGGGACAGAACAGCATATTGTAAATATTAGAAACACAACATTTATTTACCCTTTTATACACAAAAATATAAATGTGCATGCTTACCTTTTAGTAAATATCTTAAACAGGTATCAGACTAAAAAAAAAAAAAAGTAACAGCTTTTGGAATTTTAAGAGCTGTTTGGATTTAATTGTGACAGGACAATTCCATAGCACACAAAGATTTCCAGGAACTAAAAGTAAATCTGAAAGCCAATAGACAAATATATGCATTTTCCATCTGCACTATTTTTAATCTATTACTTTAAATTCCTACCCAAGCCCTTTAAGAATGCCCAGGAAAAAAATTATTTTCCAATGTAGTCATTAGGGTTTCAAATCACTGGAAAGCACACAGCTTCCCTGCTATGCTGCATAGACAAAAAAAAGAATCTTTTTTTGGGCCAGTGTGCCTTTTTACTGCATTTATTTCTAGGAGAAGAGTAACTTCTTCCTACATAAACTTTTAACAAGGAAAGAAATAGAAAATACATAGAAGTAAGGGAAAGCTTACAAATCTTTGTGCTCTTGCAAGAGGTGCAGGGACTGGGATTCCTCTAGCAGTGTGAGTAACAACACCAAGCCTGCACTTCAGGTTTTAATATTGAACTTTATTGCAATTCAATAAATGTTTTTATACATAAATCACACAATCACACAAGCCCTCATTTCTTGTATTCCATGAAAATGACAAGTTACACTAAATGACCATTACAGACACACAGAGACATCTTAAAGCCAGTGCAGTATAGAACAGTACAATCATAATACCTGTTTGTAAGATTAAATATATATACATTTTTAAAAGCCAAAACAATGGAAGTGGAATACATTAGTGATTAAATATAAGATTATATAGTCTATAGCAGCTTTTTTTTTAATATTCAACTACTCTATCTAGCAGCAATGTTGTCTAATGACTGTTAGACAGTTTGTATTTTCAATCAGTAGGTGTTTTGTTCCAATAGTTTTTACAGACTGTAGCTGTCTCTGATCATCCTGTCAGCAGGAACAAACAAGTTCCTACTTATTACTGATATTTGTAAAATAACAATACTGCAACTTAAACAAAAAAAAAGTTGTGTTGTCTCCTTTGTATTAAAGGGTGCACCACAGGCTGACTACTTCATTAATGGATTTTTCCTCCAATACAGACTGTAAATGCATGGAAATTTCCAGGAGGTCTGTCTAATCCAGGAGAAGACATTGGTAAGTTCTATGAGAACAGGTCAGCCATCAACAGAACTATAAAGACATGAATACCACTGAAATACAGCATGATCCACAATACTCCTGTGATGGATTGTTTCCTGACTTAATGGTGACTAGTAGATGGAGTGACACAATCCTGGGACCCTAATGGTAACAGGGTAGCATGTTCAGGACAAAGAAGTTTTGTGTTTGTTGTAACATTTACTCTTTTCCACACTTTCTTTTAAGTGACTGCTTGAGGCTAGCTAAATTTTTGTAGGCTGGTCAGATATGCTGCAATATGAGCCAGAAGTGCAGGGGATTAAGGTAATCCATGTATAGCCCAAGTAAAACTGAAAGAAGGAGCTCCCGGCTCACACTGGGATCCAGGGCAGTGACCTCAAGGATGGACTGTGCAAAAATTTCCGTTCCAATAAATGCACTTGCTTCCTTCCACCCCTTCACTTGATTAGTTTGGACCAAGAGCTCCTTGGTACAGGGCCAGGGTGAAGTGCAGGGCCTCACTCTTGTGGGCATCTACTCCCAACAGAGACATGAAGCACTCCTGTGGTAGGAAACAATGCTGGTTTGAGGAAACTTCTCATTTCTCTCCAACACAGCGCAGCTGATGAACACTGCTGCTGTTTACCTTCATATGTGAATGAACAAGGGTGTTTACGAAGAGAGAGGAAATCTGTTGTTTTTTTTTTTTCTCCTTGTATCTCAGCCCTTAAAATCATGATCCATAGAGTGGTTACTTCTTAAGATGGGTGTTGAGCCCAGGTGTCCTGACTATTCCATACCTTAGAAATACCTACTGTTTTAGCAGTTTCCCTACAACAATGTGTGGTAGGGTTGTATTCCAGTTATTATTTCAATACATGGAGAAAGTTACTGGATGTCAGGATATGGCTGAGTTTAGTTTTCATAACTCACAAGTCATGTTGTAAGTCTGTCAAACCTGGAAATCCAAAATATTTGCTGGACAATGCAATGTAACATGGTGAAATGGATCCATGTTTTCAAAAGAATCCCAAATTCCAGGCTCCTTCTCACTTCTAGTGCCAGCAGCAGCAGGAGTTTTGTACTCAAGGGAACAACAAATGACCAGCACTGGCATTCCAGTGGGATTTCCCCAGAGTGATACTGCTACTGAGTACAACAGCAGCCATCCCTCACTGAGGAGGTGAGATTATGGCTGGGGCCTGGACTGAAAACCGCCGAGGAGAAAAGTGACTTACAGCTTCTCTCCTGCCACTTCTAAACTACAGAATAATAAAAGTTATGATTCTCTGCATTACATCTTATATTACAAGAAGATATAAATTAGTCAAGCATAAAATATAATAGAGCCTAATTTTCCTTTTTCATTCTTACATCAAACCTTAAAAACACAAGTTACTCAAGGGACTAAATTTTAAATTATAATTAAGAATTGCAATTACAATGCTTAAAATCCTTTGGTTACATCAAGTGACAACATGCATGGCTGCCTACTTAAATGAGTGCAAACTGACTCATGCAAGTGACACCAATAGTTTCATAATGCAGATTAAGCAAAGTGCACATATATTTCTGAAACTCCAGCCCTAGTGTTTCTTATAGTTTAACTGTCATTAGATATTTATATATATACACACTCACATTTAAATAAAAGGGAAACAGAAAATGGCACTTCATCTAAAAGCAAAGCTCAATGCTTAAATGAAATCTGTCATTACTGCAATTTTCTTAACCACAGCCTCCCTCAGCATTCCTCACAATCTCAGTTCACTTCTGTGTAACACAGCCCCTTGCCCACTAACAAAACCACCTGCCACAGGGAGTTACTATTTCCAATATCTGAAACTACCCCTGAAACGTCTGACTTGGCAAGATGCAAGCTTCCATAGGATGGTGAATCTCTACGAGTATTTTAAAATGCATTTGCTTATTGAAGCAAGCCAGCACACATTCCTTACTGAAAATGAACTAACAGGAGCAGGTAACATTGCACAACAGTTCTGTGCATTGACCACTCAAACCAGAGACGACCAGGATGTTACATTAATTTGGGAAAAGCCAGTATTTAACCTACCAGTACTTACCCCAGGCAAGTAGGATTTTACTTGACTACAATGAAACTGCAGACTTAGGGGAAATCAGTGGGATATTAAAAAACTTCTTAGGGGCTCTTCAATTTGTTATTGAAGAGAAAAATCTCTCTGGAGGAGTTCTGGATGGATGGGTGGTTCTCTGGCTGTAATTGCAGCACACAGACCTTGTAGACCCTTAAACTAACTGCTGCATTTGTGGTGAGGAATGTTAGCACTGACCTCACTCTGGCTGGGGCACACAGAATGCACACATGCAGCACAGATGCAGCATGTTTCCTGCAAGAACATGCTCTGTGCTGCACTGGTGCTGTGGCATTTTTTAAATGTCACCTGACTCTTACGATACATCTCGAAAAGGACCTGGCACCAACTTTCACTTTCTGAAAAGAGCTTTACCCATTTTGTTACCCCTTGGGGTGAAGTGCAGTGAAACTGATCTGATCAGGGGATCTGACATCAGTAAAGGTGCAGCTGCACAGGATCTGAACCCAAGACTGGGCAAGGGCAAGGAGAGGGATGGGGATCCAAAGGACTGCAAAGACAGTGCAGTGCTGTCTTGGATTAACAGAGCCAGCAGTCATCAGTGTCCATTACAAACCACACCCTGCACAGCATTACCGAAGTTATTCTGTAGGATATACACAGGAAAGGCACACAGCAATTACTGTTGTTTGTGAATCAAAAAGTTAGCTTATCCTTGTGTTAGAAAAACAGACCTACATTCTGAAAACCTTATGAAGCAGAATAGAGAGCATGCTGAGTAAGAGGCTTTCTACCTTTCCAAAAGGTTTAAGGAGTGCTAAGTTACTCTCAGATGTATAGCATGGATTGCTCTTTCCACCCAGGAGACACAGCAGTTCGAGAGGTTTTTGAAGAGACTGGCATCAAGTCAGAGTTCAAGTCCATCCTAAGCATCAGGCAGCAACATGAGCACCCTGGAGCCTTCGGGAAGTCGGACATGTACATCATCTGCCGCATGGAGCCCTCCTCCTTCCACATCAGCTTCTGCCAGCACGAGTGCCTGCGGTGCGAGTGGATGGACCTGGAGGAGCTGGCCAGGACAGAAAATGCCACACCCATCACCAGCAACGTGGCCAAGCTCTTACTGTTCGGGTACCGGGAAGGGTTTGATAGGATTGACATAACCATGAGGGAGTTCCCAGCTGTCTACACAGGCCTGTTCTACAAGCTCTACCACAGGGAGCTGCCTGAGTCCTATAGAAACATGATATGATAGCAATACATTTCACATTTCCTTATAGTAATAATTTAGAATTATTGCAGTGTTGCATATTACAGTTATCTGTGGACTTCTTTTTAGGTAATTATTAGAACGTAATTATTCTCTAATAAGCTAAGATATAAATTATTTTTAAAGGTAATTATTGCTATGAGTGTGCATCAGGTTTATTCTCCTCTACTCCGTAAAGCAAGCATAAGGTAAATAAAATACATAGGTACCTAGAAGAAAACAGAAGTGTTACTGATCCTCAAAATATATTCTGCAAGTCATTTTACCTCCACACGCACTGGCACAATAGGTTGAAAGAGCAATATAAAGCCAGTATGAAACATTCATGGTTTAATCTAGTATCTGCAAAAGTAGTTATAATATCAGCAAATAATTGCTTATATTTGGCTACTTTGGAGAGGAGTAGGAAAGGCAACATCTTTAGTGCTGTGTGGCATTGGTGCTCAGAATCTGCCATGGAAGTCAGCTTTTAGCAGACATTGGAAGGAAAAGGATAGCTTTCTGTCCAGGTCCAGTTTTTGGTCCAGGTTTGTACTGTCCAGTTCTTTTCAGTGCCACGTACCAATCCGAGTATTTCCGTGACCGGTAAGTGTTATAGTTATTGGATTCCAAACGCTCAAAAAAGAAACATTCTTCTGTTGCGTATTTCTAAAAGGGAAAAGAGAGAGCATTACTGGTGTAGCACCACAAATCAGTTCTTCACATTCAGGAGAGTAACTTAGCAAGAATGTGAGCAGTACTTTTGTTTTTAAGAAATACAGATTAACTGTTTCCTGAGTGAAGAAAGATACTTATTCTGAAAATATGGTTTAAAACACCTGCAAGAAGAAGTTTTTACCTATGGTTCGTTTATTGTCTTTAACACAGATTAAGTAGCTTTTAATTTGCTTTTACTGTGTAATTCTTTGTTCTGATGAGAAAATATGTAAAAGAAGCCTTTAAGAACAAAAACTTTAAGCAGAGTATAGACAATTCAGTACAATTGCCCAAGCTGGAAATTCAGGCAGAGGCACATCAAAAAAGGGTGAAAAAGGAAAAGTTCTTATTTCTCCCCAAAGCATACATGACACCAGTGCTTTCCTACAGTCCGTTGTCAATGTAAACATTTTGACATAAACCCCATCATTTAGGTGACAAATGACAGCTCAGGCTTCATGAGCTATGTATTCCTTAATGTCCCCCAGAGGCGACATTTCAGGAGCTGGACTGCTGTCCAGCAAGAGCGGGATTCCAGCCACTGCACTGTCAATCTCAGCACCTGGAAAAACCTGGATATCTGTGTTTTTTCCTTGCAAATACACTTAAGTCCAGGCTGCATCCAGAGTACAGATCTGGCAGTAGAAGCTTTCATAGCACCTCATGAAACACCTGAACTCTGCTCAAACTAAATGCAGGTTATTCTCACAAAGATTCTTTTGAGCACAATTTGAATCCATAACATCAAAAGACAACTTCCCTTCGAGTTAAGTTCCTTGAAGTCTGGCAAAACTTGGCTGATCACAGCCAAAGCACATATGCTTAACAGAATGAACAAGTCATGTCCTTGAATAACAAATTATTTCTCATAAAATACAAGTTAGTCAAAATTCTTCCTTTCATGCTAAGTTTGGGAAATTTCTTCATTATAATGAAAATAATGAAATAATCACATTTCATTCCATAAAGTGAAAGTATTTCATTCTTATAATTAAACTGGAAAGTCAAAATAAGACATATCAGATGGGAAATGTTTCCATTTTTCCATCAAAAATCTCATGGAACAGATGCATTTCTGCACAAATATTTTCAGTTAAAAGAGCATTTTCCAAGGGGAGGTTTTGACTATCTGCATTCACAACCAGCCATTTCCTCCAGTGGTAGAGATCACCTCTCCCCCACAACTAAGCCTGTTAGTAAAGAACATGAAAATCCTCAATTAAAGCTGCATCATCCAGATTTCCAGACAAGAACGCGACTCATTGCACCCCCACGCAGATCACCAGGGTGAGCAGTGGTCCACAGGCTGTGCAATAAATCATTCTGCAAAGCCCAGCTCAGAACAAACCCTGCAGCATGTCTCAACAAGTAATTACAAAAACATCCAACGAGATGAAAAACGGCTGACTAAGAATTTGCAAACATATTTCCGAAAATGTTAATTTATTTGTAAAACAAGGACACTACGCAAATTGATCCTGGACACTGAAAAGTAATTTAAAAACCCCAGACATTAAAAAGGAGAACAGTACTTGAGTGACTGAGGGATTAGAGGACTAAATTATGTGTTTAGAAATTTAAGTTCCATAATGTTTTAAAAGAAATTTCAGCAGTGTTTCACCATGTGCAATTCACCACAGACATTTCCAGTGTACACTCTTTGCAAGCTCTCGTGAAACACAGCCCTGCTCTAACTGAACAAGAGACGCTGGCAATTAGAAACAGTTTCTTGAATGTGTTTAGAGGCAGAAAATGGTAAAGGCACAGCCAGCCACAGACTGTTGGAAGTCATAGCACAGAAATCCTCGTGGAAAAACATTGCCAGTGCTACAGAAAACAGCCATGAAATTGCAGCAGCGTTTGTTAGGCTGGTTGAAGAAAGAAAGTCTTAAAATAATTTCCACCTATGAATAACAACAATGTTGTGTGCAGCAAACATGATTCAAGTAATACCCATTTCCAGAAACAACATCACAGAAAAAAAGAGTTTTACAAGCTCAAGTGAGAAGCACGAAGTGACCCAACTTTACATATTCTGAGAGAGTAATTCCGAGTGACTGGACGATACTTTACGAGCATTTTGCCTTACAGGAACTAAGCAACTAAAACTGCTGCAAGGGGAGCATATTCTACACCCAAATGCAAGATGCAGCAGCAGGTCAGAAATCCCAAATATAAACACACCCGTATGTTTATGTTTATCGTTTCACAAATGGTGCTAAACACCCTATTTTGACCATTCCCCGTCACTCAGGGTACTGAGTGCAATTAGAATGGGAAGCCGAATGCCACCACACCAGCACCACAGGAAATTCCCAATTACCCTTAACTCAAGAATAGCACAGTGGACAACTCCTCACATTTTCTTCAACTGAGCTGTCACACAATATCCGAGTAACTTGAAGCAGGTTCTTCAACTGCATTCCCGAGCCCACACAAAACTCCCTGGAGCCAGAACTGAGGAGCACCCTGGGGAGCCCTGCTCCTGCACAACTACTTTCAGTCTCATTTCATGGAGGCAGAGGAGGGGAATCAGAAATAATTTCTGCAGCCCCTGGCATGTTTCTTTCATTAGCTGCAGTTCAGCCAGGGTTAGGAATGCACATTGTCCAGCCACGGAGCAGACTTGCACAGAGGCTGAATGGGGCTGTGTGAATACACAAAGCACCAAGGGCTATTGCAAACCAAAATTCTGGCAGGGAGGATGCCCTGCAGTGGTACTTCACCAGGCACTGAGGGATATAAATGTGGATGAGGGATTTACAGTGTCTAGGTCTCAGAAGCAAAATGAATGTAACTGCAGCCCTTAAAGCAAAATTTATCATCTGGCTCTGAGCAACATTAAGAGTCTGCTGCACACACTGGCTTTAAAACACAGTTAAAAATTCAGCTGATACCAATAAAACACACAAGAGTTTAAACTAAAACTAGTCCCACTAGAGAGTAGCTTAATTTACCCACATTTATATAACTTTTAAAATTTTATCATCACATTTTCAAAAATATTTTTCTTGCCAGTTTTTTAGTTAGGAAGTAGAAGTGCCCAAAAAAACCTTGATTCTCTACAAAGAGGAAAATGAGAAAATAATTTATACAGATTAGTACCATGAAAGTAATTTTTTAAAAGAAATTGGCTTTACTTTCCCCTTCAAAGAGGTCTTTAACAATCACTTTATGTGCAAGTAAATGAAAGAGGAAAAAATGACTCCTGAGGGTGAAAAGGCAGACACTTTATTCTTCATTTGTTTTTGTAATTTCCTGATCACTGTGACTTTTTCTCTCTCAGCCAAGCCATTCCCGTTAAATTTTGCAGCTCCTAGGTAGGGCAGAAATACCCAACTCCTTCTAATTCCTACTTCAAGTAATTGACAGAAGCTGTGCAGAGCTCATTTCTCCTGATAAAGCCCACATCGAGCAGCTGAGTAAGTCCTGCAGGAAGAACAGCTACTCCACACAAAGCAAGGGCAAGACACAGCAACAGAGAGACATCATTAAAGTGCTGCTTACCAAGGCCAGCAATCTGCCATCCTCCTTCATGGCCAGGAAACGATTGGCACTGACACCTTTGATGGATACCACTCCTCGTTCCTCCGCCTGAAGCTGCAGCTTGACTGCGAATAAAAAAAAANAAAGACAAAAGGTTTCACAGCCATCGTGGGATTGCAGCACTTGACAGTCACTACTTCAAACCCTCCATCACAGAAAGCTTCAGCTTGCAATGAAAATAGTAAATTTTCAACCTATGGCTTTCTGATCGATTGTTACAAAGAAAGTAACTACTCTCAAATTGGCAACAGCGAGATTGAGTTAGTCCATCTTCATTTTGCATAACAGCAGCTTAAAACCCATGAAATTACTCAAAAAGCGACTTAAGGCACGGTCAACTGCTCCCAGAAAATGGCAATTTTTCATGGCAGTTTTTCCAGAGGTATCTCTCAATGTTTGCAGAACAGCATCAGACACTGAACGCGCACAGCTCTGTACAGGCAGACTGTCAGCGAGTCTAACTGAGACTGTTCATGTCCATATCACTTCCTAAGAGTTCCAGCAGTTCCCAACAGAAAATACCCATTAGTTTACCTCATCTGTCCAACAAGTGGATGGAACAAACAAACAGAACTGCAGCAGTAGGTGAAGGCAGCAAAGGCACAAGAAACAGGTATACAAAGGAGGAACATATTTTGCATCACTTAAAAGACATTAAAGATTGTATAGAAATGAAAACCTGTAAGGTCCTATCACACAGCTTTTAGCTACCACCTGTGAACTATTAAAACAAAGCCTTAACTGATTCCTGTAGCCATAAATCAAACCTAGTAGTTTGGATGAACACATGAAAGCTTCCCCTTTTGCCTGCCTTTGTCTGTTGTATACAGCAACTCAGATGAGAGCTTCCTTCACCCACCTGCTTTGGTTCAGCAGGTACTTCACTCCATTTGGAGATGCAGTTTTAAGTAGCTTGAGCTTTTCAGCCATCAGAATAAATGCCTGAAGTGACTGTAAATTTTGGAGAAGGAGCATCTCTTGAGATTCTGAGAGAGGTTGTTGCTTATTTGGCCTTTTGTTGAAGGGAAAAAAAGACAGCACTGAAGAAACCAACCAAAACTCCAACACCAGGAGCACAGGGAACATGAAACTGTTGGGATAATTGCTGCAAACCCTTTTTCAGGGCAAAAGTTAAAAGTCAGGCACAATTTCATCTCAGAATCAAGTATCCAAAATATAGTGCTCCCAAGTTATGGGGCCAAAATCAGATTTGTGAACAGCTCCAAACTCTTTGGTGTAACTCCTTAGCCTCTGGGGAAGCAAGAACGTGGAAAAGTGCTCTGGGCAGGGACTGTGGGAAATGGACTTTTGAGATGTGCCAAGCACACAGCTTTCACCACACACTTAACAAGAAACAGCTGTGGAACAGCTGAAAATTAATATTAATTACTGCAGTACTGACTTTTTATGCTTTGTGCCTTTCTCTGGACAAAAACACACATGAAATCCTACAGCATCACACCAGGCCAGAAGTTCAAATTCTGTAAAAATAAACTTCTGAGAAAGGTTTCTAAGTCCTGTAAAAATTTGTATAGCTTGTGAAAAGAAAAAAAAAAACCAACAACAAAAAAAAAAACAGGTATTCCTGCAGAATTTGAATAAAGCTGCAATACTGAAAGCCCCAAAATGAAAATCAGCTTCACTGGGTTTTCCTCTCTAACTCTTAAAACACATGAACAAACAGAGCAAGAACAGTACTGTGAGTTTTTCAGGTTTCAGTGTTATTTTACAGCCTTATTAATGCAGTGAATATTTGCCACAAGGTTACACTGAACTGGAAATGCCAAGACACAACACAACCTTACTGATCAAACACATTTTTACCACATGATCATCATCAGAAGCGACAATTTTAGGTTTAGCTCATTGCAACTAAATTGGTTGTAAGAGAAATGTATCACTTGACACCGATGATCTGCGACTTTTACAGCCTATGGTCACCAACAGCAACAGTGCAGACTCCATTCATCATTTCATCATTTCACATCTACTCACAATACTTGTTTTCAGTGTAACTGAACCTCAAGACTGAACCTCAAGATTGATGAAAGTAAAAAAATTAAGACATTTGTAGCCCCCAAAAAAGTAGCAGATTGTTGTGAAAGAGCTCATTAACCAAGAGCTAAAAAGGCCCGTTTTCCCAGATATTCTGGCCTGTCTAGCACAGCAGTGAGTTAGTTCCCTGTTCCTATTCATGCCCTGCAATCTACGAGGAACACCAAGCACAAGGCTCTGCTCCGTGCCTGCTGGTGTTGTGAGAACACAGAGCTCACCTGCTGAGCAAACATCCCCAGGACTGGGGATCAAGTCATCATTAAGTTATTAAATTAAACAATAAAACCAACTCAAAGGACCCAGGAAATTTACAGCTCTTACTAAAGACTTTCTTTTCTATCATAATAAGCTTAATAGAATCATTCTGCTGAGTAAGAAGGAATGAATTGCAGGACGTACATTTGCACTTTCACACCAGCGGAGAAACTCTGAGTGATGTAGCTCGAGTGAACCTACAGTGCCTTCCAGTCATATAAAAATGGATAGAGAGGGAATGTTTTTTCCCAGCAATACACAGAGGTTCTGTTAGAGATTTGTATTCACTGATGTTCTGGCTGAAAAACACCACAAGCTATACAGTCCAACCTGAATTTCCACAGAAACAAGTACAATCTGTGGCACTAAAGGAAGCTGGACCGCAGTGCAACAGGCACTGAGATGTTCTTTCACAAGGTATGTGGCCAGGACAGATGTACAAGCTGCAGGTAAAACTAAACAGTGTATTTCAGAGAGTTAAAAATGACCATTTATTTCACAACTTGGAGAGATTTTTCTAAGAATATGGAAGTTGAAAAGTGCTATTTAATAGCATTGTGGTTGGCAAAGTTACAGATGTCTGTTAAAAAATTGATCTTCCTTGTTTTCTTAAAGACCTCAAAAAAAATTATTTCAAATGCAGTCTTGCACAGTCCAGTGGAGAAAATAATTTTAAGGACAAGTAGCTAGACAGGAAAGCTGTTAGCAAATGCAGAGAATTTATGAAAACATGAACATTTTCCAAAAGTATTTTTATTGTCCTGAGCACTAGAACCGGAAAAATCACACGTACAATGCAAATTCTCAGGTCTTTTTACAGGTCCTCTAACCACTATATCAGAGAAACCCTGAAGTAAAAACAAACTATGAGCTTCTGGCTTTGGATGCATTTACACAGCAAATAAAGGTTTGATTACAGCCTCAGCTGTATTTTCACTGTAATCCTTCTAGCTAACACCCTACAGACAGACTTCAGTGCAGACTAGAGCTACAAGTACCAGCCGCAGTGTCAGGATCACACAAAACTCGGGTCACAAGGACTCTCTCCAGTCCAGCCTGCTGCTGAAGAGACTCCATCACTTCACAGTGAGAACACTGCCTGCCACACTGCAGCTAAGGGAGCAGCTCACAGCCTGGGAAGAGAGGAAAACTGGATACTATTTCAACCCTCGTTTTCACTAACATACAGCTGCTTTATTGGAACAAAAAGCAAAACACCTCTCATTCAGTTTACGAGAAGGGAGAGTTTCTGTACCCCCCAAAAATCCCAGGCTGCACGTCTCTGGATCAATGACTAGTGTTACTACAGTCTGCTGTGGAAAAGCTCAGCCCCAGCCAAAGGCTCAGGGCCCATCTCCAACATATTTGCAGAGGCCCTGTAAGGAAAATCCTTCTACGAGGCCCCCGAGTGACAGTGCGGTGAAGCTGCTGCGCCAGTTCCCATTGCCCATCCTCCCGCACGTCTGTGCCCACAGGAATGCACAAAACAGCTATTTTGCAGTCTCACTGCAAAGGTGGGTCAGCTGCAGAGGAAATAAGCATCAGAAATGCAGGGAAGTTCACAAAAAAGAGAGGAAAAGTGAGACTCAAAAGTAAGACTCAACAACGTTTTGCTAAATGCAACACCCTACAACCAAATTCCCACTCCGCCATCCTCTGTGGCTGAAGTTGGCCATTCCTTCATGCTCGGGGGCAACATCTATTCCCAGCCAGGTGTCCAAGCAAAACACGAGGAGTCAGACGTGCTTGCTCCACACCTAACATGACAAACCCTCCCAAATCCAGGGGCTGGTTCGAAGCTACACGTGCATTTACAAACACACGTATATTAACACCTCACTTCTAGCTTTTCCTGCTTGCTGGATCAGATCCAAACCGCAGCCTGGTGATGCCTACTGTAACTTTCTCTAAGAATTACAAATATCTTTGCGTCCCTCTGTCCCACATCAGTCTCTGATAGTGTCTGATATCTCTTTCTCAAAGGCACAATTAGCAATTTAACATCTTCTGCCATTTGATAAGCACTGACAAATGAGGCATCCCCAAGTCTTCAGACTGTGAACAAGAGAACAACTTATTGCTTGCTTTCATATGCTCATGGTAAAACTGAGCCACTGCCAGAGTCACTGATGCATACACTGCCTAAAACCTGGAACACATATGAGGAGTGAAAAGGAGAAATAGAGAGGAGAAACAACTAGCAAACCTTAGCAGGAGAGGTGGGCTGCTATTAACCAAACCATCAGAATTGCAACAAAAACAATCAAGCCAATGGAGTGTCAGGACAAGAAACAGTGAGTCACGCTCCCATACAAAGGCACATTTCTTTGCTTTTGCATGACAACATTCTAAGTGTATCTTTTTCCTTTTTGCCAGCCAGAGGCATAAAACCACTCGCAGACAGACCCAAGGTGTCCAAAATGTAAACATCTACAACAAAAATACACACTTGTGAAACGCAAACACTTCAGGAAGTTCCAGTTCCACTTAAGAGCAAACCAAGGCTTAAAGCAGAACAGTAACTCGTGTAACTGTTTAAGCATTCACCCACTACCCTAATCAACCACATTAACATGGACATTCCCAGATTTTAAAAGTTTTCACCTTTTTAAGTAGTACAGATACTGAATACAATGGAAATGATTTCCCTATTCAGGTTCTCCCCCTATTCTGATTTATATCTTGACCTCAATTCCTACAAGTACCCCACTCTACCTAACATGCACCTATGGCACTGGGAATCCTCCCCATAAAACACTGATTACCAAACACACAGTATTCTCTGGTGCTCCCTATAAATTTCATATAAAAGACAGTAACATCATCCTGCAGAACAACAACTTCAGAATAGTGTTACAACCACCACTTCTGGCACCAGTGTGACACTGTGCTCCTTGCCTGCATGCCCACGTGTAAAACACACACAGCCACACTTCTCCACTTCTCACAGCTTGCATAATCTGGTTGATCAAGCCTTGTCAAGCCCTTTAAAAGTAAAAATGTCACGCAGAAACAAATCCAAAGTTTGTGGATTCTGCTTACAAAGCACAACTTGGGTATTTTGTGCTGCCGAGTAAAGTAAACAGCGATTGCTTCGCATTACGAAAGGATTTAGTACGCCAGAAACTCCAAGTCACCGTCATGTAAAACCCTTCTAAAGCCTTCTGCCACACTGTTTGCTGACTCCTTGGCATTGCAGATGAACTGATGCATCTTTGGAAGTCAAGAGGGCAAAAGCAAACAGAAAAAATTCCTAACTTTACCAGAGAAGACTTCATTCATTACTGGGTACAGGTAATAAAGCTTAATCTCCAAATTACCATTATTTTCACCCCATAGTCTTGATTTAGAAAAATGTTTCAGGGTTTCCTTATCAGAAGGATAATTCATGCCTGTTCACATGTAGGTTTTTTAGGACTGTTTCCAAAAGGCTTTTCTTAGCAAGGGTAGAGTATCCCTCGTGTCGTTTTCATCTGCTTTCATTTCATTTAGTATTGACTGAAGTAAATCGCAGAGTAACCACTTTTGGGTGTTGAACTTCAGAACAAAGCTGGTGTAACTGTTCAGCCAACACAGCCGTGTCAAAAGACACGTACAGAACTTACAGAAATTCAGCTTTATGTTTACTGCGCCTTCACTCACCTCCTTTTAATTATGACCTGTTTTTCACTTGCAGCAAAACAAACACATAGAACCAGGGAAAACCCAAGGCAAACACAGGAACAGCATTTCAGAAGACAGAGAAGGTAAAAGGTGTGATTTTTAGAAGGTATTTTGTAAGGTATTTTTGTCCTCCTCCAGGTACAACTCACACAACTACTCAGTAGTACACAGTATTTCAGGGCTGTGACTGATGTCGGAGCAGTAACACATGAGATGAAAGGCAAAGGCTGCCAGAGCAGTGGTAAGACACTGCTGACCCATAGGCTCAATAAGCCTCAGTGTCACAGTGTTGGAAAGGAAAAGCTGGATTTTTAGGAATGCCAAGAATGATCAGTAAATTGGATTTCAGAAAGTCTGGAGCACAGTGGTGAAAAAGGAACTCTGTCAGGCACCCAGCATCCAGAGAGATGGCACAGCAGACAGGGAGAAGAAGGAACAACCCCATACAGAGGAGCTCCTGTGAATTGAGCTGCCTCAATTCACAGCTGAGTGAATTCACAGAATTCACTCAATTCAATACAGCTGATTGCTCTTAACCTGGCCAAAAGGTTGAGACACCGACTATGCTGGGCTTGTACTTCCCCCAGCTCCAGTACCAATGAAACGGAACTGATCATTAAGACTTTAAAAAATATTTTTGCAAAAAGTAAAAAAAAAAAAAANCATGCACACACAGTACAGCACCGGTGCCAGCCCAGCTCTTTTATTGCTAGGACAGTGCAAATGCCACAATAAGCTTGAAGTCTTACTTCATCCTCCTATTTCATCCCCTTCCATCAAGCTGTGTAACCACCCTGTGCTGACCTTTAAATAAAGCATCCACAGGGGAACAGCACGAGCTGCAGTGAAGGACAAGAGCTGTCAATCACTGCTGACCCAGCACAATAATGAATCCCAGTCTTCACAAAAAGGCTCTAATTTGCTTTTGAACGCAGCCCTGCTTGAGTGAAGAGTTTTCTTTGTAAGAAATCAAATTCCTTAACTGAAAACACACACTGCATATTTGGGTAACACTCCTTAATTTTATTCTGAGTATATTTGAACCATACTAAGAAGGGATGTGAGCACTTTTCTGACAACAAAGGAAAGACCTTGGAATCTGCAGCTTAGAAGAAACTACTTGACTCCCTGCTGCTTCAGCCTGACCATTGCTAGTGCCCATATCCTGGTTTAGATCTGTGTGATGGTTTCAGTGTCCACAATGCTCCAGACACCTCCTGCAAGAGGATGCTCCTGCAGTACACTAGACACAAGCACTGGCCATCAGTCACACTGTCTCACCTTACACCACATCAAAGCAGCAGCCAGGCACCCCACTCCTAGTAGCATTTTCTCCTAATAAAGTATCACACTGACAATACCGATCCATGGGACTAGAGCCTGATCATTGGAAAACACTTTACTACAACAAGTACTTGCTCTAGCACAGGTAAGTGCTCTGGAAGAGGCTACTGCCTGAAGCTGTAAAGCAAACAGTAGGTTGGAACTGAAATAAGTAACATCTGGCAACATGAGCAAGTTCTGTGCACCTCCAGCTTTGAGGAATTCCTGAATTTCTAAGGACATGAGCATTGTATATTTTTTTCCTCCATTTTCCTGAATGAACAACATTACTGTCAGCAAAACATCCATAGTGAGTCTGAAAACATCTCTAAAACCACAAAATGAATACTTCCTATTTACATACTCCAACGAATGGCCAGGAGCACGTTCAGCTGTTCATCCCAACTGCTCTGTTACAGGTGGAGAAAACCAAGGAACTGAATCCACATACTGTTTCCCAGGAACTACTCAGCCCAACAGGTCTGTGCAGCAGGATTCCCTAAGTGACTTTTACACAGAAGTGACAGCCCCTACATGGTTCTTGGTGGCTGCTTCTCCACACTAGCACGTGCGCCTGGTTTTGTATGCACCTTTGTTCCCACAGGTACCAGCAGGTCCCACAGAGTAACTGCACACAACCACTCCACAGGTGTGGTTCCCCACACCCAGGGATGTCAGCCTCTCCATTGGTCTTCCCAATGATTGGGAAGAGTTGTGGGACTGTATGAACGTTCTCTGTAATACAGTCCCAAAATTACTATTCTAACCTCAAATGTAACACAGGTGACTACTGCCTAGACTCTGTTCATGCTCTTCAAGACATCCAACCTTGTATCCTGTCGTGCATTTTAACAGATGAGATGGTTCAGGACGTGGCATCACAGGCCAGGCAGTGACAATCAGCTGCCTCTGGAGAGGGACACTCCATTCCACACTCCCAGCCTTGCACTCCTACCACCTCCCTCGCACCAGCTCTGGCACTTTTCTTGGCATCTCAGTGATGGATATGTGGTGAAAAATTAAGACTTCAAGATTTTTTCCCCTGGCACCCAGAAACACCAAGAAAAATACCAAAAAATTGATGCTATTTGTCAGAGGTGCTACAGACCTTCCCCCAAGCGCAGATTGAGATGCTGCAGTAGCTGCACACTTGAGTATGTCAAGGACATCCTTTAACACCAAAAATAGCACCAAAGCTACACCCACAGAATGGCACAGAGTGTCTGGGGATATGGGGTAAGTTTGCATTGTGAGCCAGCCTGAGAACAGAAAGGAAAGAACCAAGAAACAGACTACAAATATTTTCAAGCTGTATCACAGCTGATGTCTCTCCTTGCTCTTACAAAACACCACCATGCATGATTCCACAGCCACAGCTACAAGGATTTTCTGACTTGCATATTGCAGGAATCCTAATGATTGCAGTTTTATGAGAGCTCCTGAAATTCTGTCAGAAGGTAACAGACAAACCACCGAGCTCTGCAGCACAAGAGCAGAATGTCACCACACTGGCACTGCACATGGCCATGAGGTCTGGGCCCTACTTTGCCCTTTCCGAGTACCCTCAGTCTCTCTCTCCTTTGAATCACTCGGTCAATGTGGTTTCAAGCTCTGAAAGGCAAAGATGAGCGACAGGCTCACCCAGGGTCACTCCAGCAGCAGTGCACCATGACAGCTCCTGCAGGACAACCTCCACCCAACTGTGCAGACATCATCTCATTTGTATTCTCGGCCGATCCTATCGAGCTCCAGTCAAAATCTGGCCCTACCCTGAACAAATAAAAAACTACGTAAGAAATAACCCTAAAATGCCACCAGCACTCCAGAGAGTTGCCCTTTGAATATGTTTATTGACAAGTCTGGAGGCAGCAGAAGAGGCAGACAGGCAAAACAGTTCGTCCACATATTGTTACCAAACACTTCTGAAAAGGATGAAGGATGAGAGAGCTGCTTTATTTTGAAACACATAGTCTTAACAGGTTCTAACAAAAGCAAAGGCTATTAATTCTCCTTCAGGATTGAAAGAGTATCTCATTACCAACTTTAAGGCTTTAAAAGTCATGCTATAAACATTTCAGATATCACCTGGTATAGATATTCAATTTACAGATGTGGTACACCTATGTATGTTCTTCAGCAACAGTAACTTGAGCATTCTCTGGGCTACATTGGGTCTGGTTTGGTTTTATTAGATAACTGCACTAAACATGCTGTCACCAACAGTCAAAAGCACCATTAATTCCAGGGTTGTGAACCAGTTCAGCACAATCCATCACCTCTCAAGTATCCTGGAACAGATGGCCAGTGAGCCCAGGGCAACGCTCTCAAGAGTGCTAAAAACTATAATGATCAAATAATTATTTATTAGAACTGCCTGCCTTATCTGTAATCCAGGGGAGCTGGGGAAAGCTTACAGAAACAAAGCATCACTGAAAAGACTATGATTTAAAATTCAGGTTGAGTTACTAACATAATTTACTTTCTGTAAAATGCTTTTAAATATTACCCCACTACAGATAAACATTTTCTTAGAATCAGCTGCACAAGTTTCAAGCATTTGTGTACAAAATGAAAACCAACAGCAGCCACCTGATCTCACAACATATTATCTGTATTTGTCTTTTCCAGCTCTGGGAATGCAGTGACTAACAGGAGTTGGATTATCATCTTCCTGCGAACCAGACTATGTAAGTACCTAAAAGTGCTCCTGATTTCCTAAGTGAGACAATCTAAGGGCTAAATCCTGCCCTCTAGTGTATCTGTGGGTGGTGGTGTCCTTGGAACCTTCCCCACTTCCAAACAGGGCAGAAAACAGCTGGGAAAGACAGAACAGTTCACTGCCCACTGGAGACATCTCATGTTGCCTTGGTCCACCTTTGGAGTGTAACTGCTACTGGATCACACAGCTCTGGGTGGGTGAGCTCACTAGGAACTGGGATAGAGGATTAGCAGAGACAGTGAGAGATGAGAAGGCATCCTCCCCTGAGCAGGAACATGCAGGAACATGATGGTATTTCTATGACAAAAGAAGCAAAGGAAGCATATTCCCAACTTTTTAACACAGGGGATCTCTGCTACCTCATCACCTAAAGGCAGCTACATCCAGGAGCCAGAAGGATTTTCTGTGCTATGCCACAAAGTACTTGACAAAGCAGTTGAGGTCTGTGCAACAGATCAAAAGTAATGCAAAAGGAGTCTGGTTCCAGAAGCACTTGAATAGAAGCAATGTATTTGAACATTTAGGGGCATGGGTTTTTTTTAAACGAGTCACCTCTCACTTGTGCTAAGATTTGGAAAAGATCTTGCCCTGCCCACAGCTCTGGCCATGGAGGGACACCAAAATGGGAAAGAAGATATTCCAAGTCCCAAACAACTTACGCATCTATAAAAGCTAAACACCAGGTCCTGAACCTTCATATGGAAACACTTCCTGACATTTGCTCAAGTTGAGGATCACCATGAGTTTTCTTCCACTGCATGATCAGTTATCACATTTCCATCGTCTTCACTGAGCCACTCTAAAAGTCAGTCTACACTTCAGCAGAGTCTTTCCAAAACATTTAGAGTAACCATTTAAATGTTGTGAGAGAGACAAGTCAAAATCTTAATACTAAAAACTATTTATGAAAGGAACCTTCTTAAGAAATTTTCCTGGACCAGTATTATCCTGTTTTACATTTTCTTCAGATATTTATGGAAGAGGAAAGAGGTACTGAGCAGGAAAAAGGTATTTCATACATCTGCAGGGTTGACTGAGCTCACACAGCTGAATCCTTTCCAAGTGAGAGGCTGGAGCCTTGTCACCTCATTAAGGAGTGGACAAGAATGGCTCAGGATGCCTTGGACACTGTACTGGGTTATGCTCATCATGAAACAAAGCTGCTTAAGAAATTATGGAAATACATAAATGCCAACCGTTCCTCATTTAGGGAAACTCTGAAAGGAACCAGCTGTGCTACTAGGTATGTTCTAAATGTATGGATAAGCGTTCCCTTTCCATTCTCCAGGCTTTTCCCCCTCACTGGCACTGTAG
The DNA here is from genome assembly GCA_013397155.1 of Irena cyanogastra. NCBI lineage: Eukaryota > Metazoa > Chordata > Aves > Passeriformes > Irenidae > Irena > Irena cyanogastra. The sequence continues at coordinate 1,521,498 of VWZV01010134.1, forward strand.
CCTCTTTGAGAGAAACACCTCTGGAGAGTTTCTAAAAACCTTTCCAAAAACACCGTGTCCTTTGTACGTTTTCCAGGGCATAAATCAACAGTTGTTGATCAACAACAACAACAAACCAGCCATGTTTTTTGTTTTGCTTTAGACAACAAAACTCTCAGAAAGCGCCTTCTGTTTTGTGTTTGTCTGAAAGTACCTCTTGAAGGGAAAACACTCCGGACAGAGTCCTCAGAGTGTGTCCAAAGGGGCACTTCACTGGAGTCATGGCAGCACACACATCAGATGTGGCAATTACGGCCATGGAAGACGCCCTGTCCTAGGTTTCAGCTGTGTGAATCATATGATCCCAATCCTCCAGCACGCAGGACGTCAACTTCCATTCTTAATTTCATTAATGACACAATTATGAATAAACGAAGGTGAGTGGAGTGAGTGTAAAACCATGCCACGACATAAAGCAGATGTGTATTTTGAATAGAGGCAGGAGGAGGGGAGCTAAAAAGGACATGGATCATGGAAACCAGTTTATAGTATTAAAACTTTGGTCTGAAACGTAAGGAGACAGTAACTTGCCTTCTAAAATAATAACTTCCTTTAAAAGTAAGAAGGATGATGTGCTGCTGAAATATTATTGTGTATAATAAATTTCTAAGAATAGCAGCAACCACAAGCATCTCTACTAACTAGCCTTTAATTATTCCTAAACCAAATTGTGCAGACATTGTATTTCTTTTCTCAAAATCGCCTTACAAAACCTTTTGCTTAACTAAGAAAATCACCCTCAACGAGTCAAGGTGTATATTTTCATTGCTAATTTCTTTTTTAAAGTCGTCTCACATTGTCCAAGATTTATTGCCCTCTGCCATGCCAGGAATACCAAGAGATTTCACAGGGACTTCCACAGTGCAGCACTCACCAGGTCAGAGTTGAACAGAGTCGTGTGGAATGACATATTTACAGCAAGGATGCTAAGGATGTGAACCACGCAATGCCCCAGCAATGAGCCTCGCTGATGCCTCAAGCACTGACTATTCTCTGCTTCTCAGAACTAGGGATCTTCCAGGAAAGAAAAAAAAAAAAAAAAAAAAAGAAAGGAAAAAAAAGCAAAAAGACAAAAGCTGTCTGAAAAAAAAAAAAAAAAAAAAAAAAGAAAGGAAGAAAAAGCAACAAGACAAGAGCTGTCTGATAACAAAAAAAGGAGAGAATTCACTACTGGGAAAGCATGAGATGTCAGTTAAAATTTTAGTATTGATAAGGCTCAACAGAAAGAGAAAACACACATTCGATGGACTCGAGAATGAAGAACTAGTATTAGTAGTTTTCCTGAGAGAATAATAAAAAAAGACAGGAGGAAAAAATTATTATGGGAGAGCTCTATGATGAAAAAAGACAGCAATGATAAATACCACCTCTACTCAGGGCAGCCTGGCCCAGCCAGGTGAGCACACAACAACACACACCACTACCTGCACTTTTCAAAAGCAAAGATAGGGAATGAGGCAAGAACCCAACAGCCATGGCAATGTCTTGGACTCAGCTTCAGCCTTGTACATCCTCCACGCAACATCACCTCCTTTTGCAGCAGATTTCCAGCACATTTCCATAGCTACTTCTAGGGGGAGGTGACATATCTGATGAACTAATGAGACTTATTTCCTTTAAGGATTCCTGTTACAAGATTTCTTTGGAATTGTTGGGTAAAACTAATTGCTTTGCAAAAGGTGAATGTCCAAAGTAGAAAGTAATATTAAGGATCTTTGGTCTGTCTCCTCACTTCCTTTTCCTCCTAATCCCTGAGTTTAGCCTGGTCCCTGCATCCATCATTCAGAGCACAGGTGCAACGGAGATGAAGAATCTCAGTAAGGCATTTCACCTGCTTCTCATGCCAAGTGCCTGCAGGCAGGCCGTGCACACACTGCACAGTAACAAATTCCTTCCAACCAGGAATCGCACTGGGACCATCTGACAGCTACGCAGCAACTCCCTGTACCTGCACTGAAGGAAACGCCTCACAGGCACATCAAAAACTCACCATTACATCCACAAAACCTCCATGCTGAATACTTCCAAAATATTCTGAGCTCTGCAAAACGCAATTTGTTTGTGGGACAAAAAGCAGCCTGTGTTGGCAACAGCAACCTGCCACACGTGCCCTGCAAGCCCATGATCACTCAGTCCATGGGCTGTGCTCCCAGCCCAGGAGCCTTTCCCTCGCTTCAAAAGATCAGGTGTTAGAGGGACAACCTCCTGCTGCTGCTGGATTTTGTCTGTATCTAAATCATCATTAATTAAGTTAAAGAAAAAAAAAACAACAAAAGAGTGCAACATGTAACATTTTAAGCCAAAAAGGTGCTCTGACAGCAGTTTGTTATAAACCCTGCTTCCTTGGCCAGATTTATCACTCTGTTCCTAAGAGTACCTGTGTGCCAAAAGTACTCCTACCCATGAGCACCTACCCGCACTGGGAAAAAGAACAACTTTCTCTCTACCTTGATGCATCCAACGCAATTCATCGCCGCCACACGCAGAGCCGTCAAGTGCGATTAGACCCCTGTAAGGGCCACGCAAACGAACTCGAGATTCCTTCGAGCCCGTAACAAAACCTCTGTGCACCTGACGAACTCTGCACCCAGCAGGTTGAGCGCGGAGCGGCCAGCGAGGCTTTGCCCCGGGACATCCCGCGGGTGCCGGTGCGGGACCGCCAGCTACGGGACGTGAGTATGAATTAATTCCGTCTGCGTACTCGCGGTTATTCGCATAGGAACATTCGGCACATTAACGGGCGCTTTCCAAGCACGGCTCGCTGCCGAAGCTTCGGCAGGGCGGGACGGCCGAGGCGCGGCCCCTCTCGCAGCCCCGCTGCCCGGGCAAGGACTCGCTCGCCCGCCCGCCCCGGTGCCGCCCGCGGTGGTCCCAGAACACACTCACTGTGCGGGTCGCTCTTCTCGCGGACGCCGTCCACCTTCCCGTCGGGGTTGATGCGCAGGAAGAAGCCGCCGTTCTTGCAGTACAGGCGCTTGGGGTCCTTGAAGTGCCCCGGGGGAAAGGCGCCGCTGCCGCCGTCGTCGGNGCAACGGTGCTGCCGGATGGGGAGAGCGAGAAGCAAGACAGGCGGCAGAGCCCAGCACGCCGGGCACAGGCTCCCCGCCGGCACCGGGCTACCCCCGCTGCGCCCCGCCCCCGACCGCCCCCGCGCCGCGCCGGGGGCCGCTCCCTGCGCCGGCACAGCCGGGCCGGCTATCTCGGGGGAGCGGGCAGGGGCGGCAGCCGGTCCCCGCGCCGAGGGACCCCGGCCTAGAGCGCGGGGCTCTATCCGGCTGAGCATCGCTGCCGACAGCGCTGGAAACGGGATGCAGCGAACATCGGTCGGACATCTTTTCCTCTGGCCTTATAAAAAACGTAACTGGAGAGTTATTTTAGACCAGAAGAAGTTGTGCGGCCTCTGCACCATACTAAATTGTTTAAATCACGATATGATGACACATGTGTTTAAAACAAATATGATGACACATGTGTTTTGTTCCATTGCATTCACCAGAAACCAGTTCTCCTCCCATCCAACAGGAGCAAACTGATAGCAAAAGACAACAGGTGAAAATTCTGGCACAGGCCTTCCCCCTCTAATAAAACAAATGTACAGAATTTATAAAGTATAGTGACCCATCAAATGCACTTTGTGCCTGAGGCTGACAACAAAACAGGATGAAAAGGTTTGTTTCCCAAAACATGCTTTGCACCCTGTATCTCCTGTTTAACAGCAGGCTGGCTGCTCATGCCTGGAGCTTGGGAAGCTCTCTGGTTTCAAAGGCAGCACAGGCAGCCCTGGACAGTCCCAAGTGGGATTGCAAACGCTGGGCTTTTCAGAGAGCCAATATGCAGCAACCCACAGAACAAACCAATGCCAAGGCAGACACAGCGTCCAGCTCACGCAGTTTGCAATATTCACTTTGCTAGCAAGTACGTCAAGGATATTTTGTTGCCGCTTAACTTCCCAGCTCTGACCTCTGGCAAGCCATAAATTTTAGTTCTTTACCAGAATCAGAGACAATTACGCTGCTTCCCACACCCTCATGATGAAGGGAGCAGGCAGAGCACGGCCCAGCCCAGGCACAGGTTCACCTCGTGTCAGCTGCTCCCCTCAGTGCCACGGGCACAGCCCAGGGGCAGGCATCTGCTGCCAAATGGACATTGCAGCCTTGTTGTTCTGGGAGCATCCCCCCTTCTTTAGATTTCCCAGCCAACCATCCACTTCAAACACTCTCTACTACTTCTCATGGAAATCCCACATTATCACTGTATCTGAGAGTTCTGGACAGTCACAGTGAAGTCCTTGTTTCCTCTTGCTCCTCCCCTGCAACAGAAGCTCCATTCAGGGCATTTTGTGTCCTTGCACTATGGAGCCTTCCAAAGTCCTTGTGTCTTTCTTGGAAGGCAGATGAAGGGAAGATGAAGCTGAATTTAAGTAGATGAAGGGAAGGGGTGAAAATACCATTTTTAAAACTCTAATAAGTTCTTGTAAAAACAAAAAGCAATCTCAAAATGCTTAAAACCAAAAAAACTTTTCTAAAGACTAAACATCCATGGTTCCACTCAGCCATTCCTGGAACTTCACATGCCCTGCACACACGGCAGCCCTCACAGCTCTCAGTTGGATGCCTTGACACCGCGCTTTACAGGACAGGGTCCTGGTATTTCTCAGAGTCTTTGGAGCCCTGATCTCCATGAGGGGGCTGAACTCAGTGGTGGCAGGGTGGGTATGGCAACCAGCTTAAATTCCTTATCAAATGATCCTTTTGAAAACCAGTAAAATCCAGTGCACCAATAAAATTGTGAGGCTTGAGAACTCTTTAGAAGCTTGTCACTGAGAATTGTGTAAGTGGGGCCTACAACTAAAAGATAACACAGCTAAAATAAAGTCCTATCCCCTAAGCAATCTACACTCACCCCAAGATCTGCCAACTTTCTATATTTTTTAATATATTTTACTTTCTCTTCTTCAGACGGAAAACATGCCTTTTTCTCCACTCTACTTTCTTCTGCAGTGCAGCCTCTTAATATGGTCATTAATACTGCTCTTAAACATTGACTAAAGCGATTCTGGCAGTAGCATTTTCCTTTCTTGTGGCCTCTTCCACCACCCTTCCTCAACTCAAATCTTCCACAGAATTACACCCATACAGCTGCTCCCCCTCCACCCAGACCATCAATTATCCAACCCCTTCACAAGCCTTCTCTTGGCCTGTGTAAGACACTCCATGTTACAATGCCTTAGAGCCTACCTTCCTGCTATGTCAGAAGTACCTCTTAGAGACCTTTTCTCTAACCTGTTCCCTTTATCTGAACTGCTGCCATTCTCTGTTTGTCCTGCACTGTTTTGTAACCAGTTACAATTTTTAATAGAAGCAGAGAACATCTCAAGCTGGAAAGGACCCATAAAGATCATCTGAGTTCAATTCCCCACTCCTCACAGGAATGCCTTACCTCTTACACAGAAAAAGCTGTTTTATTCAGCGCTGCTCTCACACATAGAGGTCATACTAAACACAAGGCACTCATCTGCACATCCAATCCTCTCATTTATTCAATATATAATTCTTAAATTTCTAGAGACTCTCAGCAAGAACATCGGGGAAAAAACTCCAAAGTAAACACAATTCAAACCCAAATTATATTGTTAGTGTGGTTACAAGAAAACCCTGAGAAACCCAAGAGTAATTTTTGAGATATTTTAAATTAAGAGTTAAAAAACTCCATCAGGTCCATCCATCAGTTTTTGGTTTTTAATCCAAGGGGCAACAACTTTCCCAGCTTTCCAGCAGTTACTACTACAATTCCTGCCATATGATGAGCCCAGGTAATGTCAATCCCCTATCACAGAGGCTGCTTTTCGAGGGGTTCCAGCCATATGTCCTTGACAGTTTACCAGGATGACATCTCCAGTTTGCTCACACTGGAATAATGAAAGTAGTGTTTGAAAAGCATCCTAAATTAATCTGCAGGAGACCTGATTTACTACAGAACTAAAATCAAACAAACAAACAAAAAGCCACTCACTTTTGAAAAGCAATTAGAACTACAGGAAAGCAAAGACACCCAGGAACACTCAGGCTCATCCATCTTCCCACCATGTGGACACCTCAGCGGGTGGTTTGTGTCACTGTGGCGGCAGGGAACGCTTCCAGCTGCTGGAAATGGAACATCAGCCCAGGCCTCCTCTCCACCACAGAGCTCCTCCACTCCCCGGGGCTCTTGGCTTCCCAATCCCTCTCTTTGGTGCATATCCAAGAAGCAATTAGCCAAAAAGAGATGGATAAGCTGCGTCCTTCTGAAGCTGTTCCTCTGTTGTCTAGTGCTCAGCTAACAGTGGAAAAAATCATCCATATCCTTTCCCCAGCACATATTGACACCAAAGGTCTGCCACAAATTTTCACACACTTACTTGTCACAGGAAATGTCAAAAACTTGAAGTACATTAACTGCTTGAGTTTAAATTTGGGAGGAAGATTCCTGCCTTGTATGATGGAAGCAAACAGCCACAAATCTGGCTATAACTGAATTTTCCTTCTAAATATTAGTTATTATAGAAAGCAGCTTCAGTTTTTCCCCATCTACTTTTGTAGGTGCAGTTTTGAGGGAAAGTTTCTCTGCTTGAAGTATATATGGGTATTAAGTGCCTGGGAAAGTCTACTTGCATGGCCACTCTTTTAAAAACACCTGTAACACAAGTTCAGCTTTTCCTTTACTTTTCTTCTTTGGGAAGACCCTTCATCAATATTTCTTTTAAACAAAAGCTTATTTCTTCCCTCCCCATTTGTTTTCTTTTTCTGGTGCAAATAGTAGAAAGACATTACATCAACAATAGAAAAAAAAATCTCCTCCCTGTTACAAACCTCTTACAGTCTCCATTCCAGTTCAGAGGAGTACTTTATGCCTCTAAGCACCAGTGGACACTTGTTTATGTCTTTCTAAATAAAATGTTCTCAATATATGCTTAATCTGAGAATCCCACAGATGGCCAAAACTTTGGTTTGAGTTGTCTTTACACGTGTTGGAAACACAACAGCCCAGCATGGCTGAAGATAAGAGAATGAACAATCCAGTGAGGTCTAAATTGGAAGTAAATCAAATTTTCTGTGGTCCAGAATAATTGCACTTGGAAAAAGATCTGAACTGTCTAGAAGCACTGGCAGCTGTTGCAGGTTTAAGAGATGGACTAGTGACCTCAGCTTACGAGAAATGAGAAATAGTGTCTTAAGTACAAATATTTATGGGGGTTAGAGTTCAGAATTAGCAAAATCACCCCTCTCCTTCTCTCGAATGTACATACAAACACATATACACACCCTCTCTCTCTCTGTGTCCACATCACATAGAGCAATACCTCTAAATTACCTAAATTACTCCAGGCTAAGAAAAGAAACAATGTCAGTATAAAGATTGATGATATACATTAAAAATAAAAAAAAAGAAAAATACTCTGCAATCAAACATCATGAACTCAAACAATTTCAGTTAATATTGGATTTCAAAGAAATCCAGACTTGCTGAGAGATTCCTTAATGGGAATGATCATAAAATCACATCTCTTTCTCACAGCATTGCATTGTAACCATAAGTTCATGATTTAATTATTTATCTCTCCTGATCCCATGTCACTGGAAGGGTGGCAAAAAGTGTCCCAGAATAATTTGGCACCTGCTCAGGACTCAAGACACATTTTATTGTATTGCTACAGTGCTTTTGCACTGGAAGGGCTTGAACACTTAGAGGGAGATCTTTTTCCCTGTGTTTGGGGGGAAAATCAGTGTTTGTGGGGCAGATACAGCCAGTGCCTGCCTAGGTGGTTGTTGTCATTTCAGAAACATATTATCCCATTTGATCAGAGCACACACAGATTGTTAGGAAGTGGATCTTCACATAAACACAGAATAGTTAAGGTTGGAAAGCACCTCTGCACTTCTGGTCCAACCCTTGCTCAAGTAGGGCTGCTTGCAAGAAGCCTGACTGCAATAATTTTAACTCTAATATTTCCACATCAACTACAAACCCCTCGCAAGTCAAAAATGTCTCTTTCACTGTCTCTCTCCTAGCAAGTGATCATGAAATACTGAAAGTTTTGTTATAGATTTGTCTGTATCCTCTTTTAAATTAGATTCTTATACAGGTCATAGAACTCGTAACTTCCACATGGGCTAATTCTGGAGAATGTTACATTATTCACAGGACTGCAGCTGGAACTATAAATATAGGTGGAAGTGAGGAAAATACTCTTTCCATTCCCTGGGATGATACAGTACAAGGCCAAAGTAACCTCATGGAGGAATACAGCAAAGGCAGACTATTCCCAAGGAACAGCAGTTACCACATCACGCAGCTTTCATCATGTCACGCTGAAGGGCAAGGAGAGATGAGATCAGCGGGACATTACAAAGAAAAAAAATTATTTTACTACATCATGAATTTAATTTCTACCATTTGCACAACCAAAATCTTGCTCTGTGTCATTTCTCTAGGATGTATTAGCTGGGAGGTAGAAAACAGCAAGAATAATGAAATGAACCCAAACCCCCCTCTCTTGGTAACAATCTGTGCTGATAGTATTCCAGAAGGAATGTCACAACTCTCCTGTTTGTTTTCTCTTTGTTTCAGGACTGTTTCCATGGATCCCCAAACCTAGGCCTCACTGAAGGGTTCCCCAGAGCATAACACCCTGCAGCAGCAGGTCACAGACCAAGCATCACATGCAGAACACAAACAGAGTTCCAGTAGCACAGTGAACACATTAATCCCTTGCAAAGGCAGTTCCCTGTAAAGGGTATTGGCACAGCAGCATCTGAGAAAGGAGAGACAAGCACTGGAATGCCTTTGGAAGTGCAAAGAAATGATGTGGTCCCTTGTGCTGCATTAGCTTTTACTTCTAGGGAGGGAGAACTCTCCCAAATGAGCCTGAGGCAGCGTTCAGTGCTGGGGTGGATGCAGTTATTGCTCCACCACACCCCAATGCATCCATCCATGCAGTGACCAGCTTGGGACAAACACGTTCTGCAATCCCCCCCTTTCTCAGCTAGGAAACCATCCCTATATGTCTTTAAGTTCACCATGACTGCATGTCCCACAATATCTGAAGTTACAAGTACTGTAAGTGCAACTGAAGCCAGCTGGCTCTTGTGAAATCTTGTTTGTTTCTTGGAGGGACCAGAGCTTAGTGCAGCTCTTCGTGGTGGTTAAAGAACTGTAATCCGCTGTCCACATGCCAAAATGGAATCTGTTATCTGCCAGAAAATGACTTTCCCAACACTGCCCAGGCTATTATCTCAAAGCTGACCTGCAATCATTAACTTCCAAGCATCTGGGAGGTTAAATTGCTCAGTGTTTTGTCTCCTTTTATGCATAAGCAATACTCATTACATAAGTCTCACTATTTAATTTATATCCTTTTTCTCCTCAGGAAAAAATAGAGAATGAATGCCTGCATAAGCCACATTGTTACACCCTCATTACTTTTATCAAGTGCAGTCTTGATTGATTTTCTCTGTAAAAACTGCATTACTTGCTCCAAGAGCCCCCAGCAAATGCTAAAGAGGAAGTTCACTCTGACATTAACGTGGCCAGCTACTGACCTCTGCCTTGTTCAACAGCTGGACTCATGCTGCCATGAATTCCAGCCATTGCATACTTCACATGGCATTTGGAAAGACTTTTTTAGGGAAAAACCAGCTGTACCTTAAAAAGAATGCTGAAGGTGCAAACCCCAAGCAACGGGGACTTAAGAGTGAAAAGCAAGAGTTATGGGTGTCCTTACAAGTCTGAATGTTTGCTCTGAAACCTTTGTGAGCTGTTCATGTTGTTGATCTAAAACTCACAAATTCCTTACCCATCCCCTGTGGGGGCTGTCAGCTGACACTGGAGATAAAGCTGGGCCCACTGGCTTTGCCACAGGCCACAGTGACTCTGTGTCCCAAACAGCAGAAGGGTGTCCCCTGTGGCAGGTTGTCTGCTGTGTAGGAGTCCGTGTGTGCACGTTATCAGGGGATGACAGTGTCTCCTGACAGCAGATGAAGGGAAAGGCTGTGTAATGCCAGACCCAGGAGTGAGAACCAGGAGGACACTGAAATAGGCACAGACTCATCTTCCTTTCTCCTGGCTGCCCCACCCTCCACCCCCAGCCTGTCTCGTCTCCTCATCCTTTGTCCCCACCCTGTTCTTTTCCTTTCCCCTGCTGTCAGGCACAGGTTCCTGGCCTGTTTCTAATCTTTCCTCAGCTCCTCATGCCAAGCTCTGTCCTCTGGACTACTTTTCCTTTGTATCTCTTTATGGCTCCTAGCCATGTGCTCCAGAGCTGTGTTTCCTTTCCCCAATGCTTCTTAATCCCTGCCTCCTTTCTTGAAATTCAAAGCCCATGTCCTCCTTCCTCAGCCAATCCTCATAACCTTATAGCTTATTTTTTCCATAGGCTCCTACATTTTCCTTTGTCCTAGGGCTTCCCCATCTCACAGCAGTTCCCAGCTCCCCATTTCACTCCCTGGCAGGGTGGCAGCCTCCCTGAGTCCCATCCGACTGCCCATCACCTGCCTACCACAAAACTCAAGGTACAAACCTCTTCAGTCTTCTTCAAAGAAGGTACCATGGCATAGATTACCTCAGCAAGTGCAACCAATCCCAAACCTATACCTTGTCTAGGAGTGCTTCACTGCAGGGAAAAATAACAAAAATATATGTGGCAAACTTCATTGCCATAAGTATTAAGGACTCATTCTGACTAATTGCATGCCTTGAGTCATTGCACCACAGCCAACAAGTACCTTGGAAAAGCAACAAAAAACTCAGCAAGCAAACAATGATAGAAGCCTTCCCCTCAAAGACCAGCAAGTCAGTCATTGCGATTAATGATATTAGTGAATTAACTGAAATCCAGGTGGCCAGACAGCATTTTTAGTGCAAATGTTTGCATACACATATTAGGCTCACAAGGATGGCTAGAACTCAGAAGTGTACTCTGAAGTTTATTTTGTAAAATTCATCCTGGCCAAGATGAATGCTGGATTTTAGCTGTTATTTCCATTCACAATTGAATTGCAATTTTTCAGACAGATTAATCTCAGAGTTTTCATATGACAGCTGTTTATGAATCAATTTATGGGCTTTGTCATCTAATGATTCATTTGTTTTAAAACGACCGAGCTAATATCGATGATTCCTTTCACTGGAAATGGGAGTTACACATCCCATTTTACATCAGTTGCTCCTAGTCTGAAGTTGGGTTTTCCTTTGATTGCTTCCTTGCCCATTGTTGGGTTTGCCACTGTTGTGGCTGACGTGCACACAGAGACAAGGAGAGTCACTCTGAGCTACTGGCTGCTCTCCTGACATCAGTGTGTGGGTGCACAGCCAGGGTTAGTCACTCAGCCCAGCTGTGTGGGCCTGCAGGGAGCACCGTGCCATCTGTCACATCTGGGAGCACGCAGCAGCTGCGCGTGTGGGGCTGTGCCGGGGGCTGGGATCCCGGGGCAGCTGCAGCCTGCCAGACCTTGCCTCCCGGGGCTCAGCTCCTGCAGCAGCTCCCTGGGTGTCCACACATGGCCGGGAGGGTGCTGCCAAGGCAGGCCATGGAGCAGATGCTGCTGGCCAAGCCGTGCTTGTATTAAGTAGCGCTTGTACAGTTCAGAGCCAACATCCTTCCTTGTTTTTACTGATGTTAAAAAAAATTGCTCTGGGATGATTTGAAGACAGGCAAGAAGAGAGTGGTTTTTAAGGTTAACATTCCTTTAAGGTTTTTACTTCCCATTGTCTCCACTGGCGTCCCCAAAGCTACCATGATGCTGTCCCTCAAAGTAGGGGAGATGGGAACATCATGCCAAGAGAAAGGCTGGATGCACAGTTAGCAGGCATATCAATCCCTGTGCAGAGTATACAAGTAAGAACAGGATGTGCACAGGATATATACCCAGGCTACCTCAGCTACTTGGTTGGAATTTATGGTAACCTTACTTTTTACTCACACCCTTCAAATAGCACCTCTCACTGACTTCTTTGGCAGCCATCTCCAGATGGTATTTTTAGTGCACAGAGGGATCTTATGAAGGTATTGAAATCCTTTTACCTACAGCACTTGTGCATTCCCAAGAAAAGTGTACAAGAGCCTTTATAGCCCTGCATCAAATGACTTCAATTCATGCTGAACAATTCCTGTAATTTTCACTAACAGGTCTCTTGTCACAACCCCACCACCATAGACAAAGTAAAGTGACACCAGTGCCATGCCAACTACTTCATTTTTGTTAAGAATATTTGTAGAGGTGACTTTCAAGGACAATTATTTGTTCCAACTTCCTTCTTACAATGGTACCAAGTAGCCCATAAGGCATCATTAGTTCATAAGTTGCTGAAGTATGGCTCTCTTCCTCATAAACTGCTTGCTGCTTTTTTGTACCTTTTTTTTAAAAAAAATTTAGCTATTTATTTTCAGATTAAGAATATGACCTCATGAACAAATTTATTATTGAGCAGAGTTATTTTTATGGAACACTGGGTTTTTTCCTAGTGGCTTGTTTCACCCCAGAGACATGGATGAGAATAAATACCTTTCCCAGCTGTGGCTGTGGAATGGAGAACAGAATGGAGTAGCAGAGAACTGTCATCTTTAGAAAACCAAAGTTTCAGAAATTCTGAAGGGGAAGAACCTGAGTACAGCCAAAGAATTTACTTAGGGAAGCAAAAAAAAGCCTTTCCTTATGTGGTTTGGTTTTTTTTCTGTACACAGTAGAAGCAATCCCTTTCCTGCTTTTCTCCATCTATATTGTGTGCTATTCTCTGGTTTCTAGAAGATTCCATGCTCCATAAAGGCAAATAGATGAGACAGTTATAAATATCATAGCAAAACTCAGGAGCTTAGGGTAGGAGAGCAGGAAGAAGTGGCAAGTGCAATATAAAGAATGAGTTACTACCAATGCATGTTTTCTCCAGAGCCTATAACAAATAAAAAGTTAGGTTAATCATCTAATAAACCTGTGATTTCATTAAACAGTTAGTTCAGAACCAACTGTTCTGAACCAACCTGATTCCACGTTTAGTGCAGCCTTGCCAGTGCCACTCAACTGCCAGACACCCACATTAGTATTTCAGGAGTCAGCTGGACCTATTTGGGAGCTCTGTTTGAAACTTTTTTCAAGTTTAGGGGATGACTACAATTAAATTCCAGTCACTGGAGTTCTCAGCTTGATGACAAAACTTTTCTGTCATTCTTCATTACACTCTCACCTTCAATGTCCCAAGCATAAGCTTCTAGAGAAATGAATGGTTTAGGGGATCCCTATGTTGCTTGCCATTTTCAACAGTTGATTCCCAGACATCTCCCATGTTCTCCAAATTAAGCACCAATAAAGCATCTCAGCACTCTGAAGTCAGCTCAGGCCTCGATCCAAATCCCTTAAAAATCTATTGGACTCTTTGAAGTGGTGATGGCAGCCATTGTTTTTAAGACATTTGAGTTCCCAGCCAGCTCTCACTAGAAGTCCTGGCTCCATGCATCACATGTATGAAACTGCCTGGGTCTAGGACGTGCAGTAAGGACAACGGAGTAAAAATGTGACAAAAATAATGATGAAGTGATTTGTGTAAAAAAAAGTAAAAAGAATAATTTGTAACTTTATCCAACTTTTTTTTTTTTTTAACAACCGTAATTAGCAGATGGAAGTAATTTTTCTGAAAAGAGGAAGGAAAAGAGGCCCCTGAAAATTATGAGGGGGTAAACAAATGCTTTTTGGCTGCCACATGCCCAAGACACAACACCAAATTCCTAGGAAAAACTGCAGCTTGTGTGTTGCTATATCCTGTGTTAGGAGCCAACAGAGGTGAATAGGTTTGGTTGTTAGGAGGAGTGAAGTGGGGTACCTTTGTTCTTCCACTCACATACAAAATAGATCAGCACCGAATAGCCTTTATTCTTATTTCAGTTTCTTCACAGGAGCTTTGTGTACCATCTTCAAAAAATGAAATTAGTTTATATTATGATGTTTGGATTACTCTCACAGAGGATATTGAAAACACAATTACATTACCTCTCAGACACGAGTCTTTTTTCCACAATGGTTACATGCAAGAAAGGCAAATCGTAAGCATTGTAAGCAATGGGATGAAAAGACTGGAACAAATTGTATGCAATTATGTTAGGAGACTGGATGGAACTGGCCAAAATCCAGATGTGGTACAAATGAGCGTGAACAAAGGAGTTGCATTTGCTTCCCTCCTGTCTGAATCTGATTCTATTGATTTTAGCATATGAAAAGCAGTGGTACTGGGAGGAATTTAGCTGTAATTCCTGCTGTTGTATGGAGCTGAACTCTCATTCATTTCAACCTGCAAAAGATGGAGAGCAGAATGTGTAAGAAATTCAAAGCAGAACATTATAAAGCAGAGACAGGGCCTAGAGGTCTGATCCCAACCACTTTTAAAAGAAAACACAAATATTACTAAGATCTTTGCTAGGAAACCTGAGTGGAATCAGGATTAAGGTTCTAGGACACAAGAGAAAATAAAGTAACACTGCGCTGTTCCAAAGGAGTATAAGAAAAATGTTCTGGAGTGTGCTTCTGGTGTTAAAAGACAGGCCAACCAAAACTTGTTGGATAAAACTCCTTACGAATTTGCAGGAATATGAAGCTGCATTCAGAATAAGCACAGCTCAGAGGAGGGTTACACATAGCAAACAAGTGATGTTCCTGGTGAAATGCACTTTCACTGGAATGTGTTTTATGATTTTCACAACAATCTATTCAAACTAGGAATGACCCCAGCTTCACTGACCATAAAGTATAATCTCACAATATTACTTTTTGTTACTTTTCAAGGGAAATTATTTGTCACAAATGTTTGTACACACAGCACCTGCTGCTAGCCCTTTCCCAGGAAGCAGCTGCCAGTAGGGTGAAGATACAGTCCTAAAAGCTCATTTTTATCTCCCTTGGCTGCATGATTGCCCTTGTTGATCTTCAACTCTCAGCTGTTAGAGAAAGGAGAGATTTTTGACTCCAGGGACTGCAGCCACAGCCCATGGAAAGCAGAAATGAGCAAAAGTCAATTTTGGTACACCCAACTCCCTCCCCACAATAGACAGACCTCATTCATTTTTTCAGATGAGACACATCCCCATCACGCCACTAAACAAAAAATAATTTTTTTCAAGTGCATGACACAGTGGAGGAAAGAGGTTAGTGCCGAGGTTAATTCCAAATGGTTGGGATGTTTTCCTAGACTGTCTCTTACGTAACCCCCAAAGTTCAGCCTTCCAGCAGCCTGCTGGGAGCAGAGGGGAGTGGGCAGGGAGCTCATTGACAATATCAGGCACATGTGCACATACACACACAGCCACCACACACGAGGCAATGAGAATTAGCTAGTCCACTCCAAATGTCAGCCAATTTATGTAATATCCTTTTACTCAGCATTTCTTATTCACTGGAGGGGGAAAGAATCTCAATAATTTTGTCAACAGTCTCTGGAGAATTGAAAATGGGGGAAGTCAGTTGGATTTATAGTGTCTCTCCAGCCAGTGCTAGAGAGTCAGTGTTGTTGTCTGCTTGACAGTCTGTACATCAATTAAATAACCAGTGAGCAAGCAGGTATTCACTTCATACGAACCACCAGTGGACTTGGTTTTAATGAGTTCTAATTGTTACTAACAGCAGCTGTCATTTTCAGTTGACTAAGCACAACAGCTCTGGGCTGCTGCTGCTGCTCGTCTTTATCCCACGAGGCACAGAAGGCTTATTCCAGAAAGCACTTTGTCCAGGGAATGGTTTCTCAGATGGTGGAAAGCCAGGAAGCACAGATCAGATGACAGCAGTGCTGAGACATCCTGATTTAACACACCTAAGACATGAGGGAAGCACTGGGAAGTGGAAGTATGGAGATGAACAGACTGGATAAAAATAATGGCAATTATTTCCCCAGACAACTTCTCTGTTAAAGCAATACGCTGGTGGTAATTGCAATCAGAAACAGGAGCTTTTGTGACCAAAGTAAAGCTTACAATGCACATCAAACAGAATTCTGAAATTAAATCATGTCCCTTCAGAGGTATTGAAAAATCTAAGAAAAATATAAGGTTGAAGTTCCGAAACTAAGTAAAGAAATTCACAATTAAATACATGGTTTCTGTTTCTACAACAGTGTCATAAGGGAAAAACAAAACATTGGATCAGCAAGCAAAAAACCTTGAATTTTTACATTTATTGCAGTACTCGTGTTTACCAAGGACATCTTCACTGGCTTCAAATGTCCAAAGGAAACTCTGATGAGCCTTCTCTTAAAAGCCATTGGTTTATGCTCCTCTTCAAAGCAGAAAATTCAGTTTTTCCTATTCCAAACATTTTAATAACTGATTATTTATTTAGAATTATATATATGAGGTAGAAGATTTTTCTTTTGGTTTAAATTAGGAAGGTTCCAAAAACTGTGTTGTGTTTGGTATACTATTTTGTGCTTGACAGGTCAAACCATTTTCTTGCAGCTACTTTGAACTTCCCTGAGAAATGAATTTGTTTATTCAGTCTCAGGATTAATCTGATCTTCATGGACAAATTTTATTCTGAGATTTTTGTTTCATTACAGTCATCTTCAGTTCTTGGGAATACTTCTGTTTTTAATGGAGAGGACAAATCTATTTAACAGACAGATCTAACCTCTAAAACTGAGGCTAACACTTTCGTGTGAAAGGTATGGCATGCCTAGAAAAAAAGTCTGGTTTAAATGACAAAATTGTTCAGCAATAATTTTAAATATTGTGTCATCATCCATTTCATATATTTACAGAATTCTTCTACTGGCTTTTCTTTTTCAAGGACTAAAGTTTCCATTTGTTCCTCTTGCAAATACAGCAGTAAATGATAACATAAGTTGCCATTACAAATACTTAGATGACTTTGCCGAAAGCACTTTTATTTCAAGCATGCCCCAAGAGCCATCAGATCCAGCCTCGCTTTAGCCAGCAAAATGCTCCTTTAGATAAAAGCAAGAAATGAGAACATATTGGAGACTATGTTCTAGTTAAGTGTAAAATGATTATGCCTCAACATATCATTGTCAATGGCCCTTTATTTAAATGAATCCAGTCTATATGAGCCGAATAAGCCATATCCTGGAACAAGAGGCACATTTCTATATGCCACAAACACAGAATGTCATTATCTGCCATTATGTCAGAGCTCTAAAAAACACAGCAAGCTCCACACTTGCTCTAAATCCTCCTGAACTCAGCCTCTTGACTGAAACCTGTGTTTGAGCAATGCCCCATGAGGTGCCCCCTCCAAAAAACCCCACCTGTGGAGGGCATGCAGACCTTGGAGTTTGCAGGAGGATAGGTGGTAATTTCTAGAACTGAGATTAATATGATCCTCTACCACAAAGAAAGAAGCAGAATTAATTTTTATTTTCAATTTGGAATTTGTTTTAGAGATGTTCAATTTGTAATTATATCATGCTGGCTGAATGCGTTATTGTGTTGTGGCACTCTTCCCAGAGATCCTCGTGAATGCAGCTTTTAACAATTTATTTCTGTTTCACAGATGGTCTGTATTTGCCTTTTGATTTATTTATTATTTTTTAAGAATGCTAATTGCAAGATTTAAAAATGAAAACAAAGAGCAATAATGACAATGGAACAGTTTTAGGCTTCAAGTGGTTACTTGTCTCCAAAATTTCTTGTAGAATTGAGCTGCTTTAGATTACTGCAAAGGCTGCAACACTGATCTCCAATTACGGTTTGAAATTTCAGCAATATGTAATTAATGCCTTCAGAATTATGTCTGAGCAGGTCACACAGTTCTCACAGGTATCTCTATTATCAACTGTAGCCAACCTCTGCTAATCAACTCACTAAAAAAAAACCCAAACAAAATAGCAGCAAGAAAAAATGGATTAATGATATTCTCCAGCCTGCTTTTCCACACTCCAGACAACAGTGGGAAGGGGTCCCAGCCACAGTTGGTGCTGTCCCCCAGGCAAGCCTCCAGGGTAGCTCTCCCTTCCATGCACTTCATTCCCAGGGACATTTCTTCGATGGGACTGCAAACTCCTGATTGATTGCAGCAAATCAGAAGCAGCCCTAGTTCTCCTCAGAAGCAAACACTGGGCTCTTGATCCCAAATATTCTGTATTTGAGGATGTTGTGGAGCTTGGCTTTAAGCCCCTCACTTTCCTGCCAATTTCAAATGTGATTCAAATCTCAGTTAATTTTCTCATCTATTGCAGTCATTCTCACAGGACTTTGTTAGAAGCAGAATACAGAGGGGATTGTAAGAAAATTAATTGGGGCAATTTCTAGACCTGGCACTTCCAGAAGGATTTAAGAGGCCAAATCAGATGATGAGGCCATCTTCTTAATATTAATCCCTTCCTTCCACGCACATTTCTTACGCCTAGGAAGAATTCTCTCTTGCCTAGACTTTAAATACAAAAAGCTACTCATGCAGGGACAAGCTCCACTGCAGAGGATGTGCTGTTTGACTGCTTTGTCACTGATGAACAGGAAATTACCAGCTAATAAAAGGTGGTGACACAGCAAAACAATCCAAGAATAAATCCTAGACCACTTGTGGCTCCTTCCCAGTAAGTTCAATTTCAGTGGAATTTTCACTGTTGTTTTCATCTGACCACAAAGAGAAAGTCAGGCCGTAATCAGAAGTGATTTTAAGGCAAATAAAAAGAAGTAAATAAATGCCACAAAGAATCCTTCTCAGGCTGCTGGCAACAGCACAGCTACAGAATTAGCCTCTGCTTGGGACACTCAAACAGATGGGTGTCACCCAGGTGGAACAGATGACACATTAAACAACAGACAGTCTCTCACTCCATCATATTTCACCCCAAAATAATGACAAAGCTCATATTTAAGGAACAAATTACCCTGATCTGCTAGGCACATTATTCTAAGTAATCTCATGTGCATTTAG
This sequence comes from Irena cyanogastra, assembly GCA_013397155.1. Taxonomy (NCBI): domain Eukaryota; kingdom Metazoa; phylum Chordata; class Aves; order Passeriformes; family Irenidae; genus Irena; species Irena cyanogastra. Next base: position 1,540,442 of record VWZV01010134.1, read on the forward strand.
AGACCCAGGTATAGAACAGATTGTGTGATGTAAGGGCTTTATATTCACTGATTTAATCTACAGGCATTATAGAAAGGTAAGTCTGTAGCTGAGCTTCCTACACAAAATAAAACCTTTTCACCCTGTCTGCAAAGCAGACATTTTGTTGTTTAAAAAAAAAAAAAAAGAGGAGGGAAGATCATAGTTAGTTCCATTCCAAACCAAAACAATGAAGAAATAAAGTGTAGTGTACAGATTTGTAAGATTTGCTGTATAGCACAGACAGGCTCCAGAGGACAAGGGACATTTTAAACAGAGCTGGATCAGCTCAGGTAGAACTGAATTTGAGCCCCGTGGAATTCCTGAGATGTCAAGCCAGGTAACCCTCAATAGCTAGAGATGATTGGTGGTTTTAAAGCTTGAATATTTCAAAGAGACTGTTTTCCATCAAAATCACAAGAGGGAAACAACCAAGACCAAAATAAAGTCTCGCAGCTTTTATTTTATGTATGAATCAACTGGTCTAAAGGAAATACTACTTTCTTTGACTGGGAGTGTGGAAGAGTTCAGGGATACAGTATGTATTTTTAAAGGAAAACCTAATACACATGTTTGGAAAGGAAAAGGACAAGACCTAAGCTGCTGGCAGTATTTGCAGACATCTCCAGACATTTTGAATAGAGGTATTCTTCTGGGGGCTTTCACCTTGTCTGAAGGTTTTGTACTTCTTCCAGGTCTTGCACTGTTTATTACATTTTAGAAAGTCAAGTTATTCTTTCCTACTGCACTGCAAACTAGAACATTACTCTTGCTAATTTTGGGGACTCAAGAGCAAACAGAGCAGGGGAAGAGGCAGACAGATGAAAGCACAATTCTAAAAAAGCATTTTAAGTTTCCACTTAAAAAATAAACCACAACCAAAACAACCCCAACTAAACCAAACAGGAGAAGGAAGGATTTTCCTCAAACCTGCAGCAATTAAGTCTATTCATTTTTTGCTTGCAATATTAAAACCATTGCTACAAATCTGCCTGACCCAGCACTGCATCAGCAATACAGGAAACATAACAAGGGGCAACTTCCAACACTTTTGTCAGACCAAGACAAACAGACAGAGACTCGACTCTGGAGAGCAATATTAAAGCCATAAATAAAGAGATGGCATGCAAAGGAAATGACAGCAGATTATGGGGAATTATTTCAAAGGGAAGTCAAAAAGAACTAGTGAAACCAACCCCTCACATATATACTGTGGTCTCACTTCATTTCCCAGCCATTTGAAAAGACAACATTCCTTCCATCCTTCCAGCTCGGATGTAGAGGAACTGTTCTGCTCCACTGAGTTTGCACTGTATGTTGTAGGACTACTCAGAGCTCTGCTTGGCACATTATAACTGCTGTGGTTTAATCTTCACCCTACATTACAAAAAAGAGCTACTGTGTTCATTGTCAAAGTTTACTATTACTCACCAAGAGCTACTGTGATATTATCCCTATGGAGCTCAGACTTGGGGGACTTGTGTATGGTCAAGTGAGAAGGCTTTTAGAGAAATTCCATCAGCTTCATCAGCTTTGCAAATCAAGGAAATTTCTTTAGAGGTGAAGAAACCATATCTTTGATGACGTCAAACATTCATTCATTCCTACAAAAATTCTGACTCCTAATCATCATCCAAGGCCTCCTTTTATTATGTATCATATGAACAGAGTAAAGAGTTTCTTCTCTACAGAGTTTGTGGTTTTAAGGAGAAGAAACAGATGGACAGACCTGGATATGCCTGTTTCCAAAGTTCTTCCTCAGTGACATTCTCTGCAGAAGGCATCCCTTAACCTAGGGATGGGCTGGACTTCTACACCTCATCAAATTCTTCTGTGGGTAGCATGGCTCAACCTATTGCACCTCTGAAGGAAATGTGCTCCATGTCATCCTTAACCGATGGTTATTGCTATCAGAGCTTTTAGAGGTTCATCTGAGAGAGAGTGGCTTTTAATGAAGGTTGCACTCCTCATCATTTGCAGTCTTCAATTTTACATTTCTTGCTACTAAGAAATATCCAAAAGTCACCCTTTGCCAGTATTTAGAAGAGGAAGAAGGACAATCACGGTTTTGCAAAATTCAGTTTCTCAGCGACCAACTCCCCAAAGCCATGGAAACTTCACTGATGATTTTAATGAGAAGGGATTGGTCCCTGTATTAATTCAGGACCCAAGTGCGATTTCCCTTTCCCCTCCTGAGAATAACGTATCAGGGAAATTACATCTTGTCGCACACACATATCAGCAAAAGCATCTGGGAATTCCCATTCAAGGTGACCAAACACAGTTAATTCAAACACAAGTTAATTCAAGCAGGACTTCTTGGCACAGACAAAACTCTTTTACACTAGCTCCTGTATGTTTGGAAGGCTTTTCTCCAGCACTTTAATAATAAGAAGTCTGTTTAATAATGAGACATGAACAAACAAGAGACACTGGATTTCCTCCAGCTTCTCCTGGCCTTGAAGCTTCTCTCTTCTTCCACGGTTTCACTGGCCTTATGAATGGCTGTGAGAGGAATCTGGGAGGCTGGAGGTCCTCCTCAAGCTCTGCTGGGAAACAGTCCTGAGTATCCAGCACTGGAGCTGAGATGTGACAGCAGTTCCCAAAATAGCCACAGTAACTCCGCATATAGCAATTACTGCTCTGACATTTGGCAAATCTCAGTGCTTTTTTACAGCACTGATCTTGTGTTTGAGATGTCAATTACAAGCCTGAATAATTGCACAGCCAGGGTCACAATAAATGACCATTTTTCAAGTTAACTGCCTGGTACTTCAGATAAACAAAGAGAGATTTGGGCTTCAGTTCCAGTAAAGCTCTTACTGCCAATGATATCCGAGTTTCCTGGCTTCCGGCAGCCCTCAGCAACACTGTCCCAGCTGAACAGCTCCAGAAAGCATCAGAATTTGGGTGGGATGGTTGGGTGGTTATTTAAACAGTGCTCACATAAAGCAAGAGATGAAGGGCAGTGAGAGGTACTGAGAAATGACTGCCCCTTACCTCGAGCAAGGAATACTCAGGGAGCTGGAATAATGTTATATTAGCAGGGCTTTGCCAGTTAATTAACCTGATCTAATCAACATATCTGTATTGCTGCAGGTATCAGTTAATTTTCATTAGTGTAGGGACTCAAAGACATTATACTGATATGGAATTAGAGATGTGGAATTGTGCTCACTTCCCCTAAAACTAGGACAGGCATATCGTGGAGCTGTGACTCACAGGCAGAACTGCAAATGCAGGGAGCAGCAGATGGAATACAGGAATTAATACCTCAAACAAGACACAATTCTTTTCAGTTTACTGGAGGGATCCTTTTTCTACAAGGCTCTTTTGAAAAAAAAAATTACTGATAATAGATAGCTATTCTAAAAAAGGAGGTATTTTGATGGTTTTGTTTGACATAAACAGGAGGGGAATAAGTTCAGAGTTGTATAACTACACTGTAAATTAATGTTGCTGATTGAGAAACTGTTCTGCTCCAGATTGTGTGAATATATGTACATATATAAATAAAATTTATTTTCTACAACTCCTGTGTGGTTATTCTGGCTCCCCAGTCCTAACAAATAGAAAGTTTTTGTTATTTGGTTTTGTTTTGTTTTTAAGTGTAGTCAGTGAAAGCAGTGACTCAAATTACACCTTGGAAATAAGTAAGTTCACCATCTGTGCCATTTTTAGTCATCTCTCCAAATCTACAATGCTGGTTAAATATTTGGTCTCACAACACAGTGGACAACAGTTGTGAATAGCACTAAACCCCATTCTACTGATTTCAGCTGGAATAAAACACAGTTGAGGCAAATCTTCCCATTATTTCTAAATAAAAACTGCATTCTATCTGTACTACTCCTGCAATAACGAGAAAATAATCCTATTGTTTGGAGTAGCACTTGCTCCCCAAGGAAAGAATTCCTTTTGAACTAAACTGTTTTTTGTTTTGAATCTCTGCTAGGCAGGGAAACCAAATACAGCCCTTGGTTTCTCCCCCTTCTCATGAGCTCTTTCACCATCAGTGCATGATCATGGCCCAGCCTTTCTTTCCACTCTATGAGAAAGACTCCTCCCAAACACGTCTCACCATGGGAACACGTGGCTGCTGGGGACGGTGCTGGGGACTCTGGGTTCCATTACATGTGACATGAAGCCACTCCCCAGGGGTCATCATGGGCCTGATGTGGAAGGAGAAATTGAGGAACTACTCCCTCCTTCCATTCTGCATCTCTGCCCCAAACTGCCCTTGTCCCTACAGAGTTTTCAGGGACACAGTGCAACAAGCTGAATCCCAGTACTCACAGCAAACCAGCATCGAAATCAGCAGAAGCACAACTGTGGGTGCTTTTCAAAAATCTACAAAAATGGGTATTATGAGCAGAATAAACAGGCAGGAAGCCAAAACAGACAGAGGGGTGTGTTCTTTTTTTCCTCCCACTATTCGGTATCAACCCCAATCTCTGGTTTGTGCATGCACCTGGGCTGGAATCATCCCTGTGAACATTAGTTCTTGGAGCAACATTATCTGTAAAGAAAAAGCCCTTTAAGACTGCAGATCTATTCATGCTTAGCTGGAAAACAAAGGTCTTGGTCCTGCAGCTTTGCAATAAATGGTTAATTAATGTAATGATGCTGGTGGCAGGTGGCAGAATTAAGTTTGTAATTTTTAGATTTTTCCAAATTATATAATACAAACTATGCTCTGACTGTGCTGGTGTGGAATTATCTCAAAAGGATTGCTGATCTACAGAGAGAGAGGGATAAAACTGGGTAAAACAAATCATCAGGCTTGTAATGGGTCTCTGTTACTCCCAGAAGTGCCTGTTGTTCACAGCAGTCCTGGCAATTCAGCCGGTTCCAGAACAGCAAATCCATTCTTGAAGCACCAGCTCAGCCCCATTTGAGTTTGGCACTTTTATGTAACAGGGAGTTTACACAAGAGCTTTATAGAGATTACTCACAAAAAGATAGTAAAAAAATCCAAACAGTTACAAGACATTTCATTCACTTGATACCTGGTGATGTTGGTTCAGCTCCTGTAGATGTCCTGCCTGAGTTGGTTACGGGAAGCCAACCTGCTTGGCATGGAAGAAGGTCAGCTCTTCCCATTCTTCAGAATGATTTTTTGCCAGTAGTGTGACTGATGGGATGACTCAGGCCTGCCAGTCACCTCATCCTTGTGAGCAGAGCTGAAAATCTCTTGTCACTCCATAACTTTTCTCCTAGATTCAACTGCCCTCTCCAGCTCTCTCCTCTAAAAAAAGGAAAATGTTCTCCCAGCTTCTCCATCAGCCCTGGTCTAGGGTATCTAAAGGAGTTCAGTGCAAACAAACAGTTTTGACAGTTTTCTCCTCACCCTCCCAGTCAGTCCTTTGCCTACCTAGGGAGTACTGCAGGCACACACAGTCTCCTACATTTCCCAACTCACATTTCAAGCACACCTGGTAGCAGGCAAACTCTCAGGTGCCTCCTGACAGTCACTGATGACTGGTCTATGCCCCTTAAAGGGACAGAATTTGCAGGTGGCTGTGCGCTCCAGGCTGGCTCAGCTTGGGACAAGGGTCTGGTTGCTATGATTAACACCTCTACTACATCTCAGGAAATCTTCAAGATGCAGAGGTCTAAAAATTTGTCTTATAAAGAGAAATATGAAATACAATGCCATCAGCCCAAAACAGAAGATGGAGTGAGCTGGGAATGATGATACTGGGATGCAAGGGAGAAACAAGGCACCTGACTGCAACTTGGTTCCAGCGGGGAGCAAGATATGCCAACTCCTGAAATCTCAGCCATTTCCCAATTTCCCAAGCCCATCATATGTAAAAGCTTAGCTCTGCCATCACACCGTGCTCTACACAAACAGCCTTTGTATCCAGAGGAGGAGCCTCTGCCTGGCAGGAGCTGAAATCGCCCGTGGCAGATGTTGAAATAGTTTCTATGCCGAGCGCCATGGCACACAGGCATAAAATCTCCATTCCATGGTGCAGAGAGCTTTAGGAGATGTGAGGCTGAGGGAGCCACACCAGTACATTTTATTCCAAACTGCAGGAGAGGATGCCTTGAGGAGAGCTTGCATGGTAATCTTCTGTATATATCAAAGACAGAATTTTAAGTAACCCAGGATACAGGATGTACATAGTTTATAAATTGTTCCATTTCATTGGCCAGTAGAAAAACAGGCGTTAATTAATCCAAATGTAACATCGGACAGCTTTTTTGAAAACCTCTTGTCCTGGTTTCGGCATCACAACATTTAAATATATCATTATGTGCTTTTTAAAAGCCTGATTGGAAAAATTACATCATTTTGGACTTTCTCAACATTTGGTGCGTCAGCTCCCAGTGTCTAAGAGTCCCATAAATAGATGTTGGACCACCTCAATACAATTCCTGTCTGCAGATTTTCCATAACACACTTCATTCTATTATTCAAATAAAGTCCAAGTGGATCTTTTCCTGGGAACAGGGGTTATGCAATGCTCAGCACAGGAGGCTCAAGAAAAGCAGTGTAAAGCCAAACATGAGCTGCAAACACTTACAGTGCAGCAGAGTCTGTTTATATTTATTTATATGTTGTGTTTCCATTTAATTCTCACTTAACAGCCCCCACCTTCTTTTGCCTCTTTTGATCTACCAGACTCTTTCTCACATCTTGGTGCATCAAGAGTGCGGCCAAGCATTGATTTGCCAACCTTTTAATAATGAAAATATAATTGCAGAATGATCAAAACTGTAATCTAATGAGATTCTTATGCTGCTAGGAACTACTGTTCCAAATTAAAATTATAAGCCCATATGGTATTTTTTGCCAAAATCCACCAAATTTTGGGATCTGACAGCAAACCGGAATATTTAGTTTCAGCCAGCAATGTAACATGACTTTAATACACAGATACCCCCAATAACTATCTAAACCTTATTTGTGGATGAATTTCATTATCTGTGCACCAGCCATGAGCATTTTAATGAGAAAGTTCTTGAACACAAGGATCCTCTTAAACATCACCATTTCCATTCGTTTTCCATTCTATTTTCACCAGACTGGTGAGACATTTCACTTTCAGGGTGACTCAGAATGCCAAGTTCAGAAAAAAATATCTCCATAGTTACACACTTCTCTCTTACAATGAAGTGCCAGCTCGCCGGTGCCCAGCTTTCAAACTGTCAGTGCTGTAACACAGCAAAAATGCCGTGCCTCAATCACCAGGATAGATTCATTCCCAGTCATTAGCCAACACCTAAAACTTACGGCAACATTTTCCTCTCTGCAAGGATAGCTGAAAGACCCCATGGAAATTATCTAAAAATCCAGCTGGCAATGTAATAGAAAATTTTGTGTAGAGATGCATCCAGTCTGTAATACCAAATGGAAGGATTCAGCCTGATTTGGTCAAAACCAGAGAAATTCCAGAGGGTAAATATCAGGAAATCAGAAATATATGGACCACATAAATACATGAAAATAGAATCTATTCATACAATCTCTGAGTATAAAATGTAACACATTATTTCAAGTTTAACTCTTATGTTTGCAAGGTACAAAAATTAAGAACGTATTAATTAAGAAATAATTACAGTATATTCTTTCATTTAACACAAGTACAGCAATGTTATGTAAGAGATCTCTATCTCTCTTCAGAAGACATGAGACGACATCCATAGAGGCAATACCATTAGCTAGAAATGCATGGCCTGCATTAGAGATAAGCTCACAAGTGGTTTTTGTTTGTTATTTAATTCCCACTTCCAGAAATAAGAAATTACCTTGTGACTGTCTCTCATTGTGACTTCTGCTGTTACATTCTAAAGTTACAATTACATCTCACTGGTTGCTTTATAAAGACATGTAGGTTGCACCCGGGCTTCTCCCACTGACTCATGGACTTACAAATCCTCAAAACCCTATAAAAACATAAATTCGCTTGACACAGGCGAGTTCAGGATCTGATTCCTCTTGGGGCCTGTGATAATTTCGGCATCGGTTTGAAGCACCAGCAGCACCAGGTCCAAAGCTCTCCTCCACGCCTCTGTCTTGGCTGCAACGTTATCACAAACCTTTAAATCTGCGACCTGGTCAGGGAAGGGATCAGAGCCATCCCTGAGCACTCTGCCTCTCCTGAACTCTTCCAAAATGTAAGCTGAGGGAGAGCCACAGGCCGCTGCTTTCTGGAGGTGATGATCCACGGAGGCACCTGCTTCCAGCTCCGAGCTGGCCTTTGCAGTGTTACACAGGAGCACGGAGAGGTACCGCTTCCAGCCACTTGCCAGTGCCTGGAGCACAATGGATTTATACTCTGCCAGCCAGGGACTGGGAAGCTCTCTCACAACTTTGTCATTTCCCGGTCGCCCGGGCTGCTCTGCGAGCGCCTGAATGTGACTGAGGCACAAGAGCTCCACTGCACCGCCTCCAGGGAATACCTTCCCGTCCTTTAGAGCGTGGTGGAGTCGATACAGCAAAGTCCAGAACTGGTCTTCGAGGAGCTGCGCCTTGGAAGGCAGGGCAGTGGTGAGCACGGCCGTGAGCAGGGGGATGCCTCCCGCGCCGATCCGCGCCGGCAGCACCTCACCCAGATCCACCGCGCGCCCATCGCTGGTCTTCCACAGCTCCGCCCATGCCCCATTCCCGACAGAGGAAGCGTTCAGCTGGCTCAGGTACGTCACTGCCTGGGCACCAGTGGCCGCCCCGAAGGCACACAGCACATCCCGAGCCACACAACCAATTACCAATATCCTGCTGGCGATGCACCTTTCCATGAAGTTTTTGCACACGTTTCCTTTGACCAAAACCAGGTTTACTTCAAAGCTCATCAGAATATCTGACATACTGCTCAGCCACACATCTCCTGCCCTGCCTCCCTGTGGATTGGGATGCTCCAATATGGTCCTTACGTTAGGTGATCTGTTAAAACCTAAGTGTCGGTACTGCTCTGTGAGGTCACCATTCATCAGCAGAATCCGGAGGGGTTTATCTGCAAAGTGTTTGATGACTCTGGCTTGCTCTGGTGACACTAATGTGACAAAGCCTGGGGAGACACAGGAATAGCTCTCGGGCAGGCCCAGCACACAGCACGTCACAATCTCTGCGATATTAATCTGGGGAGAGCCACTGCCCTCTGCTCTCTCCTGCTGATAAGCAGCAATGCTTTGTAGCAGTTTCACGCTGGTCTGGTTTCCATGGCTCAGAGCCACTGCCAGGTGTCCTAAACCACAACATCCACACAGATCTGCTGATGGTCCTGAAAGGTGTCCCTGAAAATTACCTGGCTGGCTTGAAAAATGGCTTTTCCCTAGAGTGCTGAAGTGTCTGCTGTGGGTTAACTTCCGTGTGATCCAGCTGGATGCAGTGACACCACTTCCAGACAGTGCAGATGAACTTCTGTCACCCGCTGCTTTGACAACAGAAGCCACAGAACCAAAGTCAGCCAAGGGTGAAACCAGAAACTTGTTAAAATTACAATCATCTCCTTGATGGGAACAAGAATTTATTGGAATTACCTCTTCTGTTGCAGAAATATCTCTCTGAAAACACAGCAAATTCCAAGGATTTTTAAGACCATCACATCCAACTTGAGCAGTTTTGCTTTCAAAAGCCTTTGGCCTCACTCTGCTAGAACACAGCTCTTTCTTTACATCATGTATTGGTATTTGAAGACACTGGACTCTCTCACAGCAAGAGTTCAGCCCCTCAGACATCACAGACACTATAGCTGGAACAGGAACATTCTGCTGGAGGCACTCTACCACAGCATTGCTCCACACTCCAACCAGGAACAACAGGGTACTCATCCCAGTCTTAAACTCCTTGTTCTGAGCCTGAATGGTTTCATTAAGAAGCTGTCCAACAGCACTTGTCAAATCCAAACTTTCAATCATCCTAACAGCAGAACAAATCAATGTGCTCTGGTTGGTGATTTCATCCACAATGAATTTATGTGATTTCATTGGCCCCAGGAATGTTCTCCCAGTGGATGCTAAAGTTGAGAGTTGCTGGAGTCCAATGTGTCTCCTGGCATTCACATCCCTGAAAGCCATGGGTAGTGGGCAGCATCTGTGAACAGATCACAAATTACTGCCCCATCCTTACAGCACACCAGAGCACAAATCACCAAAAATTAATTTAGCTGTCTATCCCTGAACACAGCTTTCTTCCTATAAAGCAGGTCTTCTTCCTGTGCGCTTGTTATGAGAAATCCATGGGCAGAGCCGCTGAAATGGGGCACTGTTAAAATACCATGGCATTGTTTCTGGCTGGCTGATAGCAAAGAGCTGTAATTCCCACGGTTTCTTACACTTCCAGCAGTACAGGCTGGGTGGAACTACCACTTCCCTCCTGCCCTGATGTCTGGAATTTCAGTTATTTGCCTTACTTAGGGCAAAAGTTCATTAGAGCAGAATGGACAAATCACATGCCCAGCTCAAAAGCTCTGTGTGGATCCTTCTTGGTAACAACAGTCATGCCATGCTGACTTTAACCTTCAAGTCTGGAAAAACATATTTTATTCCAAATTCTGTTTAGTCCAATGAACATGCATGAATACCTCATTAAGTAAAATTAAATCAATGCCCCTTCTTCATAACTTACAAACTGCCAAGACTTTAAAGTTTTGACCAACTATTCATTCTTAACACGCCAAATCTTTCCCTCAAAATCTCATCCACACCATGGTCCCGTGGCAGAAGACATGGGTCAAAACAAAGCTCCCTTTTTGAATAACGAAGTATATACACCAAGAATTGAGAATCCTGAGTCCTGTACCTCTTATGCTCAGATTCAAATCACAGAATTACAAAATGGTCTGGGTGGGAAGGGACCTTACAGATCATCCAGTTTCAACCCCCTGCCATGGGTAGGATCATCTTCCACCAGACCAGGTTGCCCAGCACCACATCCAACCTGGCCTTGGCCACTTCCAGGGATGGGGCATCCTCAACCTCTCTGGGCAACCTGTGCCAGTCTGTCACTGCCCTCACAATAAAGACTTTCTTCCTAATATCCAATCTAAATCTAAATCGATTGTCTGTCAGTTTGAACATCTCCCCTAGTGCTGTCACTATATGCCCGTGCAAATTGTCCTGCCTCCTCTTTCCCGTAAGTTTCCTTCAGGTACTGGAATTTATTCACATAATTTATTCCAGCTCCTGAAAGCCCCCTTTGAGTAGCTATTCCAAATCCAAAAAGCTCTACTTTTTCTTTTTTTTTTCCCCCCCATCCCACACAGCGAAAGTCCACTTGAATATTATGTCGTAGTATTGCTAGGGAGAGGAAGCGCGTCCCGGCCCGCCTGCTCCACACGGCCGGGTGGAAGCCTCTCGGAGCGGACACACCGGAACTGCACTGGCGGCGGCCTGGCCGCTTCCTGCGGCCCGGAGGGTGCCCGGCGGGCCAGTGTGGGTGTCTCACCGGAGGGGCCGCGCTCCCGGCGCTTGCCTGGACACGGAGTTGCCTGGACACGGCCGCCGCTCCCTCAGGCTCCCCGCGGGCGGGCCCGCCCTCGCGCTCCCTCAGCTGTCCCTCACGGACACGCCGCGCCGTCATTGGCCGGCGCCGTGCGGGGGGCGGCTTCCCGCGCTCGTTTCGGCCGCTCATTGGCCGGCTGGGCGGCGCGTGTCGGTCGCGCGCGGCGGCGCGGAGCTCCCGTCCCGTCGCGTTCCGTCCGGTCCCAGCCCGGAGCGGCATTCCCGGCCGGATGGTGAGCGCGCCCTCCCCGCCGCGGGCTCCCTTCCCACCGCCGTCTCCCCCGAGCCCCTCCGACCCCCTCTCGCCGACACTGTGCGTTGTGCAAACCCCCTTGAGGTTCCACCCCTGTTCAGGCCGTCGCCGCTGCCCGGTTACCTCGCACAGCGCACTCCGGAGAGGCCCCCCACTCCGACGGGAAAATCACGCCCGGAAAAACACCGGGATTCGCAAAATACGTCACCTGCTCTCGGAATGCCTGATTTTCTTCTTGGCACAGCTCACAGATCTCGGCATCGTTCGGGCCCCCGCAGCCTGGTTGGAATGGCACCGGCCAGGCCCGGAGGTGGAACCTGAAAGGGATTTGCACAACTCAGATGTGAAATAAATGGAACAATAAGTTTCCGTAGCCAGGAAAAGGTCTCGTGTGTCTTCTTCCCAGAGCAGCATATAAAGAGTAAAAGTCTGATACGTGTGTTAATAGCAGAGGGAAGTCAGGGGTGAGCCAGACAAATGGCTTTGCAATCCAGCCTGGGAGGGACAAATCACGTTGAAAAATGAAATTTCATTAGAGAAATTAGAATTTCATTATTTCTTCTTCAAATAGAAGAAAATGGAGTCTTCTGAAATAAAAGAGAGATCCCAGCCCTAAACATGTTAACAATTCGGCAGAGGCAAGACACTGGTCAGCAGTAACTAAGTAACAAATTCCTTGCTTTGTGCTTGTTTTGTTTACTTTTATAAAGCCTAACCAGTTGGAGCTGGGGGCGGGAGGGACTGCCGTTCCTTCCACGATTCTGGACAAGTTCAAGACTGCAGGATGAAAATCTGTCTGCTGCTGATTTAAAAACAAAACTATACTTGAGGAAGGCGTTTTTCCTGCTTTATGGAGGGGGGGGGGAACACTCTATACTGCACTGGCTTACACCAGAGGCAGGAAAGGTTTCAGAAGTGTCCTGGATAATGATGCACCAGCTCAGCACAAGCAGATTAGTTCTCCTTGTGGGACAGATTGTGTGTTGATCTCGCTGCTCCTACAGGATGTTGCTGCCTGGCTCCACATCTACTCGATGGACAGGCAGCCTGGAGCCACAGGAGTGGCTGATTTGGAGTCTCATTTACAGCCAAGACCCTAAGCAACCACCTTCTTTAGCTGTGAGCATGCTATACTCATATTTTTCACTTAAACCTGCAGGAAAGGCAGCTTGCAGGAGGTGCAGAGGGTCATGGTCACCTCAGTGGAGTGTTCATTTCCAGGCTGCCCACCTCTTTCTGGCATTATTCCTTGAATTGATAATCTTTCAGTTTAGAACAGAAAACAGAAAGCCAAAATCCGCATTCCCCAGGAACAAAATCTCTTTTTTTCTTTCTACAACAACCTAAGAAATTGACATAGAGACTCAATGTTGACCACTTGCAGCAAGAAATGTGTCTCACGTCTGCTGCAGTGTTTATGTTGTCATTTATAATTAAGTGTATTTGAAATTCTCCCTGGGATGCACTCTTTCTTATCTGTTCTCTCCCTTCACTTTCTGAAGGCATCCAACTATAGAAAACCTGGCTTAGGTACAGCCCAGAGGAAGAAAAGTGGCTTAAAACCTGAACTTACAGAAGAGCAAAAGCAGGAGATCAGAGAAGCTTTTGATTTGTTTGACACTGATGGATCTGGAAGCATCGACATAAAAGAACTGAAGGTTTTCAAACTTTTTTTTCGTTTTCCTCTGAGGTGAAAATATCTTTGATCTTAAAAATTGTGGCTGCTTTTTCTGTTTGTCCAACCCTATTTTAAAACAGTTTTGGAGTACAAAGAAGAGTAATGGTTTTCTGTCATGACTGAATTTGGGGTGCGCTCTGCATGTAGTGCATGAAGCAGACAGGCTTCTCTACTATGTGGTTATTTAAATCTGACAGCTTTAAATAGGTGAGCATTAGAGAAACGAAACAGTTTTAGGTTTTATGACTGAGGTGCTTGTTCCTGGGGAGTGGACCTCTGTTGTTCTGGATGAGTATCAGAGTATCAAATATTTTCTTCACCTGTGAACTAAACACGTATTCAGGATTTTGCATGCATTCAGGAAATTTAACAACCATATTTCCATATATGTAATCCAAAAATTACGTGGTTTTTAGTTTAAAAAAGAACAAAACAGAGATCTGAGCTGTGTTTCAGTAACAAGTCAGGCAGTGTGCACTTGCATACATACAGTAATACAAGGGGGAAGATGATTCTCAGTTGTCTCTCTGTGATTTTATGTGTTTGATTTTTTTGTAAGCATGAAAATTTAATTTAATTTAAATTTAATTATCTCCTTTACTTTGATTTCTCACATACACACTCCTCAATTTCTGCATCTGTAACCTGGAAATATGAGTTAACTCTGCCTGATATAAACTATGGATTTCCACTCCATATAGGAAAAATAACATCATAAGAATACCAAACCTACACTATTATTGTTCAGCAAGATGAAAGAAGATGGTAGAGGACACCAAGGTGTTTTCATGGCAGGGAGTTGTGACTAGAGTTCTGGACAAGGAAATGAAACAGGCTTTAGCTCAGCTCTTACACCAAAATTTTGGTGGCCTCCTAACAGAATTGGTTTTGCTATTTTGGCACAGGTTGCGATGCGTGCCTTAGGCTTTGAGCCAAAGAAGGAAGAGATTAAGAAGATGATAGCAGACATTGACAAGGAAGGAAGTGGCACCATCAACTTTGAAGACTTTTTGGCTATGATGACACAAAAAATGGTAGGAATTCTTAGCAGAAATTCTTGTGGCAGCATAAGAAAAAAGAACATCTCAGTGTTAAGGTTTCCTGATTAACATATGCTTTACTCTTGGTTTAGAGTGAAAAGGATTCAAAAGAAGAAATCCTGAAAGCTTTCAGATTATTTGATGATGATGGCACAGGAAAAATTTCATTCAAAAACTTGAAAAGGGTTGCCAAGGAGCTGGGAGAAAATTTAACAGACGAAGAACTTCAGGTAAATTCCAATTTGCCAGAGCTTTTCTAACAGGCACAGACCATTCCTGTAGCTTCTAGGGACTGGGTAGGAATTTAGTCCTATAACAAAAGGCTGAGAGGTCAGATATATGAAAAGCAGTCAAATACATAGTTGTTTTCACATGATGTGCCTCTGATTCATTGTTGTTCTAATGAGTAGAGTATCTTGTGTTTAGAGTCCAGTGCCTGATCAAACATACACTGTGTTTTGTAGGAAATGATTGATGAAGCTGATCGTGATGGAGATGGGGAAGTAAGTGAGCAAGAATTTTTGAGAATCATGAAGAAAACTAGCTTATACTAATATTTGTTGCCTTGCTGTACAGCTGGTCCAAAAGATAACCTGGAAAAGACTTAAAAACTGGGCTTGTGCCTCCTGCATGTTTTCTGCCATGTAAGCAAAGTCTGAAAGGACAGATTTTTTTGGTTTATTTCTCTTTTTCAACAAAGATAATTGGGGAAGGAGGGCTGCAGTACCCAAAATGAGACACTGCAGAAGTCAAGGAAGATACTGCAAGGCAGAGTCCCTTCCCCTCTACCATAACAACTTCCCTGTTTGCCATTTTGGATAAAAACCGCTGTGTTTTACTATTTAACTAAAAGATACTTCACTTTAGATGTGAAGATTCCCACTGCTGCGGGGGAAGGCTACTTTGCCTTTCCTAAGGCTATGGACTGAAGGGACAAGCACAGTATTTTTTATTCCTTTGAAGGTTTTTTAGGTTATCTTTTGGTATTTGTCTCCTGTTGTTTATTTCCATGAAAGACCCTAAAATGAATTGTATATTTGTCTGTATTTCTGTATGAAACTGTTTTCCTGTGTCAAGTTGTTTTTTGATTTAATGGAAAGCAAATGTAGATTTGGTTCTTCCTTTGGAGCTGTGTGCCATTCATAGATGTTCTTGTGTTTATCTGATGACCTGAAACTAGAATGAAACTTGAATGTAACCTGCTTGCGTGACCAAAGTTTATTGTTTATAACCAGGCAACACCTTGTGCCATTGCTCTTACTCCCCAGACATAACAGAGCCGCTGTTACTCCAGGATTTCAGGTACACAAAAAGTTCAGTTGTGTGGTGCATTAGAGTAAATTTTGTCTTGTTGACAGTTACACTGCAGAGAGGATTTGCATCTGAAGTGAAAAAGTAGCTCACCATGGACATCTGTGGAGCACAGAATATATTTAAATCCATGCAGTCCAAATCCATTTCGCATATTACAGGTTTTGGGGTGTTATTTTTTAGGAGTACCTTCATTTCCTTTAGTATTTCTTGCATATACTGTCAATCCAGGACTTACTGGAGAGCCACATTTCCTTCTGAATTATAGAGCAGAGACATACAGCCTGCTATCTGATTATGTTGCTCTGCAGGAGGGTTTGTCCTTTATAGACAATCAGCTTCAAAACTTTCAAATTCTGTAAAGCTCCAGAAGCCTGAGAAGTCCTCCTATTAACATGGTGGCTGTAGATGTAATGTGTAGTACTGCAAGTGTTTTAAAATGTCTTACCTTTGTATAAGTGTGAAATAAAACTGTTTTGCAAGTTAAGAAGTTTTGTGCTTATTCTCTTAATTATTTTAAAGTCTTAAATGGTTTGCCAAGCACATTTTCACTTTCATTTATCTCTTATTTCTAAGAGAGGAATTCTTAGGTGCAGTAGTCTATCACGTAATTCCTCTTCCACTCTGCTGATTAAAAGTTTCTAGTACTAACCACATATATTCAGAAAGGGAAATTTGAAGTTCTAGTTGATTATGGGGAATCCCAGAGCCTATTAGAGTGACTGTACTCTTTTTTTATGCTGCCACAGGAAGACGATTGATGACTGTGGTTTACCTATGATGCATGTCACTTGTCTCTTCCTGTTCTAATCTCATTACCTGCCCTGAAGGCAGGAAAAAGCTACACAATCATCCCTGCCATGTGTACTACAATGGTGAAATGTTATTTCTGGCTTGCCCATAAATCTCTGAAGTCTGGAATGTCAAGCAGTGTCTGAATGAGCCCAAAACTTGCAAGTGTTAACAAGTGTCTCGTGGTGCTTTATTTTGCAGGATAGTGAGGGAGATCATCCCTCTTCAGCCTGGCAGCTGGCTGTGAACCCCATCCTTTGCATCCCTCTTCTCCTTATGCTGCCACAGAGAGTGGGTCCTTACCTGGCATCTGCAGGTTCCCCTCAGGTGGCTGCAATTCAGACATTGATTGTGTGCACCCAGCTGAGATCCTTCCTCTGCACTATCAGCAAAGCCTGGTTTTCACTCTGAGTGTTCATTCTAGGCAGATACTGCACAGAAGGGAAAGTGGAACTGCAGTTTGTGTCTGGCAAACACCTAAATATCAAAGCATTGGTAAGGGCAATAAACAGCAGTTTGGGAGATAATATTGCAGATGTCTTCTAATGAAATATGTTTTGAAAAGAAAAAGTATCACACTTTTAATAAAATACAAAATAGTTCAAGAGAAAAAAAGCCTGCTTACAAGTTATAGTCCAAAATATCACAATTGCATGGCAATTTTAATCTCCCACATGCAGCTTTTAACTTCTGCATCATCCCTCAGGCCTGCAGTAGAGTACCACAGTCCTGCCAGTCCCACACTAAGGCAAATCTTCAGCTTGCTTTAGGGGAAAAAAGACCTGAGCAACTGCCAAGGAGTGCTGTGCTCTCACTTCATTAGGTGTGAGTTTGTTTTCAGAGCAATGAGCACAGGATCAGCTTCTAACATTGCAGAAGAAAAAAGGCTTCTTTTCAGGTACACCTAATCTTGGCATTTAAAAGAGGATGGGGGGAAGCAACACAGGAAACATTTGGGTACATTCACATGCCAGAAGTCTTACTAACAGAGCCCAAATAGTTCTGTAAACTGATGAGGCATTTAATATTAAAATATTTAAATTGGTCATTTACAGTTTTGAAGACTAACTCTCACATCCTGCAAACTGCCTGGTGCAGTCATACCAAGCATTTGAAATGTTAAATATTAATTCCTTGGAAACCTCCTCAGTGAGTTAAATAAATCAAATATTGCCACACTACAGCTACTTTTAAATGCCCCTGGATAGCGTAAATGGATTTTGAGCAGGGCACAGGGCAGCAAACTGCTCCGTCTAGAGGCTGAGATAAGCCTTGGCCACTTGAGGAAAGGCAGGCTCAGGGAATAAGCTGCAAAGCCAGCTTCCTTTGTGTCACACCTCTCAATACAATGAGGGCCTATTAGATCTGAGTTTGTGGCAGCCTCGCTAGAGGGCATCCAGTTACTGATGGGTGAGGTGAGTGAGGCTTTGACGCTTCTTTGCCTCCGCTGTGGCTTTCAGTGAGGAGGGAAAGTAGACACACAAACATCATCCAGACTGGGCTTGAAATACGTGGTTGGATACAGAATTATTTTCTCTGAAAGGAAGAACACAAGGCTTCTCTCACAACCCATGTGCAAAATGCTGTAATTATTAGTCAGTTGTTCAAAGCTAAACCCCCAAACCACACTTTCTGAAACTCCCACTCTGTATCAATAATTGCAGGCACTCTCTCAGGAGAGCAGAGAACTCAACTTGCCTTTCACACAGTCCCCCCGAGTGCTCTGACCACTCTGTAGAGTTATTTTCTCCCTTGGGAATACTGCTATCAAATGGAACCACTTCCAGCAGAGAGACAGAGCCAGGCTCGCTGCAGGATGCTTGTGGCCCTCCCTTATGATGTGGGAAAGCTGGAATAGTGGCCTTGCTTTGAGTCAAGAGGAACGAGGATTTGAGAATTACACTCTTGTCCCCAAGGTGAGTGTGTTGACCTTTAGGGATGTGGCATAACTCCAATGGCCTTGTAGGGACCTAAACCTACAGCTCTTGAACTCTTTGCAGTCCTGGCTGCCACTAATTACTGAACCAGAAATTGCTCGAGGCTTTTTTTTTTTTTTTTTGCTTGTCTGAATTAGATTCAAAACAGAGAATATTAACAAAGCAGACTGTAAAGCCTGGGCTGCAAAGATGTAAAATTCCCTTGCTCTCAAGGCCACTTTATTTCCTCTGAAAGGTTCTAACTGGTTCTAGCAGTGACATAGGTTTCACTATGAAATGAACCCCCTCTCATTAAATAAAGCTATAAAAACAGGTTTCCAAAGCAAATGAAGGAAGCAAATGAAATAGCTAACCTAGCCAATTTCCAACATTATTTTGGACCACTCTCTACCCAAAAATATAGCTTAGTGCAATGAAACAAAACCAACATAATTCACACATCCATGCTATTGTCTGAAGTTACTTCCTAGTATGGTTCCTCCACCTCAGTATAGAGAAAACACATACATACATTCCTCTAAATTTTTTCAGACATCCAAATGAGAAGTACTATGAAAGCTCTAAACATCAAGGAAAAAGTGACCACAAACATTGTAGATTGAGTTAGAAACACTAGAAGGTATTTCAGTTTTAAAAAGCAACATTTAAGCAGCTTCTAAAAACATGGTATTAGATCATCTCAGTGTAAGTTTTAAGTCTGTGTTCCCCATGTTTCCTCTTTAGAGAGCTTAGGACATGACTGGCCAAGAAATCCACAGAAACACAGTTTCCCCAAATCTTTTGAATGTTTTGTTTAAATCAGACCATAATGCACTCGTGAGGTTGAAGGGAATTGCTGCAGAGTAGCTCCTTTTGGAAAGGACATAATTTTAACAAAGTTTTTAGGGTTTGCTTGGGTTTTTTCCTATTGGGTGAACTAAATCATTGATGAAGTTATTGATGTTAGTTGTGGAATGACAGGTACCTTTTGCAGAAATAAAAGATTTTTGCCTAGATGAAAAAAATCCATGTCAGTGAAGGTACAGTCCATCTAGAACAGGTATCAGGCAAAACAGGTGCTAAAACTACAATTATTTTCTCTAAGCAGAAAATTACTGTGCTTGGTAAACACATCCCTTTACATGGCTCTTTCTCATCCTCCTCCTTAACATTAGGAACCAATAAAGTACTCATCAAAATGGCCAAGAGGTTTGAATATTATTTCTGCTTGTGCTGTGAAATATAGAAATATTTTTTGTCGAATCCTGATAAACTGGGTCACTGGGTGGGCTAAATGCTTTGGCTCATTCTGCAGAAAACAACTCAATTATTGCTAATGGCATTAAAAATAGCAGTATTACAAATCCAAGAGAAAATGTGAGTTGAAAATGCTTATGTATCACAATTAAAGGAGTTTTTCCAGGAAATGAAAGGGCTTTTTAAGGCGGGAGGGAAGAAACAGGTACTTTTATTCTTCCTACTATCAACCCGAGATGCAATAGATGAATTAACAGGATATTATTTATTCTGTGGGGATTTTTGTGCTGAGATTCAGAATTCTCCCGGCTCTCAAATGCCTGCAATGCCATGACTCACTGAGTCAAGGTCTAGGATGGTGCAATCCTGACCCCCTCCTGCCAAGGGCTCAGCATCATCTATTCCCACTGCCTGCAGCGGGAATAAGCGGTGCTTTAGCACTGCTGCAAAACTGGGCCTTAGACAATGGAGACTTTAGGTATGGGCTTCCTATTTCCTGCGGTGGATTTGTGTAGGTGGCCTCATTACCAGAAATCCATACTCCTACACAGCAACTTCTGACTGTGTTTCTGCAGAAATGACTATGATGAAAGGAATGAAATATTTTGAAAATAAAAATCATCTGTTTGTTTGTCCAAACCAGTTGGGGTATATCCTGCTGGTGAGATCAATTTCTTCTCTTGTGTGGCAAAATTAGGAGTGATGTGGAAAACAAAAGGATTAAGGTTTGCAAGGGCACCGTGGCTTGGGCTGCTGCACACATGGAGAGAGAAGAGCCCGTCTGAACTGTTCTCTGCCCATCGCTGGCAGCTGAGTCACTGGCCCAGCCTGCAGAGCTTCTTGCTGCTGCATTTTGCAGCCAGGAAAATCCCACATCCTCCCAGTGGGTGTAGGAAACGCAGCTACAGCCTCTGGATGCATCGGCACCAAAAACAAAGGGGAGATTGTGGGGCGGGCGGTGGCTGCAGGCTCAGGGCCAGCATGCCAGGACCTCGCTGACAGCATCCCGGGGAGCTGCGAGCGGAGCCCGGGCCAGCACTGCCTGCCCACAGCCCCGCTGGTTTGCCAAGCCCAACACTGCAAGGTGTGTGACCAGCTTCACCTCCCTGCACGGGGACATGCCAGGGCTGCCAGCAAACGGCCTCTGCTGTCCCACCTCATCCTGTCTCCCTGCTTTTTGGTGAGGAGCACATCACACCTTGCCCTTCCTGGTCTTCCCCAGCCCAGGCTGTTTGCCTTCAAGCACAGGGGCTTATGGAAGTCTAAGCTCTTGATGTGCTCTTGTGGCCAGCACAGCTTTCTGGGCTCCAGTGAGAGTCACCAGAGGTGCTGCTCTCACCTCCCACCCATCTCCATCCTAGCCTTATTCCATGATTGCAAAGCTGGGTGGATTCAGCCAGGGCAGCTTCAAATTCTGAATTTTCCAGTACTGGCTGAACACTGCCAACGCTGCTTCAGATGATGGCTCTGCAAGCATCCTACTGGGAGAGCAACCCAAGACATTGCTCACAGATCCATCTTGTTCCCTGCCATGTGTTCCCTGTGGCACTTGCCAAGCTCATGTTGAGGGTGGTGTTATTCTGAGAAGACCACAAGCATCCTAGGTCAGGCAGCCAACACCTGGCTCTCCAGCCTAGGGTTGGGTACTGCTTTTGGGAAAGGAAACACAGGAACAGACTGGCATGGGTTTGCCCAGCTGTCTGGGCAGCTGCTCCACATAAAAGCTCTTTTGAGAAGCTGCTCCTGTAAAGGGGACAAGAAGAGACCTGACATCCCTTAGTGTGTGCTTCCACGCTGAGGTGGCAACCGGAGAGCTCTGCTGGCACTGGGAAAGGTTGCCTTGGGAAAGCAGTCAAACAGCTTAAGTCAGCCCTGGGCAGTACATATCCTCGCACCCCAAGTCTCCAAAGGCTAATAGGCCACTTAGATCAGAGCTGGCATCAGTGTCCTAGCCAATCCCACAACCCTAACACAATCTTTCTTTGTCAGTGCCATGCTTCCTTGGAGGCTTCTCATCCCCCCTCCTTGTGCCTCCTTAGCAAAGTTGCTGCCCCTGGGCCTTCTGTTTAGCCACCTGAAACCTCCTAGGAAGGTTAAGTGGCAAGACCATGCAGAAAATAAAGGAGAGGAAACTTCCTCTGACATCCATTCCCTGTCACATTTGTTCCATGCCCATATTGACCAAAACACAGGAAAGGACAGACAGGTCAAAACTGCTACGTGTCAAGGAAAAAACAAACCAGCCTTTCCTAGCTCTGTCTAGGCATGCATCCATTTACCAGACCAAGTGCTTTTGGCCCAGCCTGACGGGCAGACCAGAATCTGGCTCTGTAATCTATGCCAGCACGGGAGGAACAAGGCCCTACAATTCCTTTACCATGACTGGATCACCACTCGGATGTTTTAACACTGGTGTTCAACACCAACACTTTCTTCTGAGGAGGCGTCACAGGTTGGCTCCACCACGGGCCTGGTTACACCACAGGTGCTCCCTTTACTGGGCTCAGCATTTCCCTTTTCACCCAAACTACTTTATAGTGATAATGCACAGATCTATCATGGCCATCTAGGACATTTCTAAATATCTACAGCTGCATTCTTGGACTGAATTTCCTTCTTCATGTTGGAGTCAGAATGAATTTACATCAATGAATTTACATCAATGAATTGCATGTGAGCTGCTGGCTCATTGTCCTGGAGTTCAAAAGTTTAAGGCCATTTTTGAATAGCACCTGCAACTGTCAAGGTGGCAGATTAATTACTTTTAAGATACAAATTTTTTTTTTTTAAGAGTGAAGCACTGATTCAAACTGAATCTAGGTATTTAATGGAAAATGGAGTCTAGAAGAGTAATTTTTTGTGGCATTGCTGCCATCCTGAAACCTTCGCAGTTCAAAAGGTGGCATAAGCCTTAGACAAAAAGAAATAATTTCACACTTATTTCAGCAGTTTCCATTGAGACATTGGCTTGTTCAAGGCCCCATATCTTTAAAAACATTACATCAACTTCAGTAGATGTTACTTGATAATGCTCACTGAGTTCCTAGCAATTACCACTCTTTTTTTATTCGCATATGAGTTGTTTCAGGGACTATCCAGGCAGAACTGTAATAGCCCCATACCCTAGAAAGCTTTCAGCCTCAGCAGAAGACAGATAACATCCAAGACAGTATTGGCCAGAAATCCAGGGAATGTTAACATCTTTCCAACAATCATTTCTTAGAAAAGCAGCCTGAAGATGACTGAAATTTGGATGCTTTGGAAACACCAAAAAAAGTGCACTCTTAAATATGTAACAGGAGGGTGGCAGAGCCTTGGAGCACAGGTCAGTGGGAGGCAGAAGGGAATGTACCAACAGCAAGTGAGAGACAATCACAAGGCTGAGAGTACATCACAGTTGGCCTTGGAGAAACAGGCATTCCACTTGCACCTAACCTGAAATTATTTAAGCAGAGAGGCAGGCTTGGAAAATCAGCTTTGCAGTAGCAGGCAAGGATTACATGAAAGCCAAGGAGAATCCTGCAGCAACAGAGGTACAAGACGAATGTTGAACCTTGTGAACAAATAATTTCTTCAGCAAACCAGAGGAGGTTTGGTTTATTTACATCATATCATAGCACTTGCTATCAAATACAACTTCCATGCCTTAACTGAGGATGCAAAAGATGAGGAAAACTAGGATCCTGTTGGTACTATGCAATTTGCACAACTCAGTCACAGGTGGCTGCTCATTTCATGTGGCTGTGGAAATGCACCTGAGGGCTTATTTTTAGCATATACTGATCTACTTTAACCAAAGGATTTTAAGCGGTTCAGAAATGCTTTTGTACATAGAAACCCTGTGAAACAGTTGCAAGCACCTCCTCTTAGTCCCTATCCCTCAACACCAAGATTTGCTCCAGTAGAAAAGCATGGGCAGGTGGAGGAAACCACGAGTCAATAGTGAGAGACGAAGACAGAAAATAAGTTTATAAGAGCAGACTGCAGGCACGGACCACACCTCTGCCTGTGGCTCTGTTGTGAATGAGGTTAGACAGCTGGGAAAGCAAAGCCAGAGACAGAACTGGTTCAACATCAGCTGAATCTGGTTCATTACAGAGGCATTTCTACAGCAATGCTGAGTGATGTATCTGGAAGTTTTGGAGGTATTGTTTTTACAACGGATGGAAGGGTGAACACACAGGTTTTTTCTACCTTCAAAGAGGACAAATCTCATTTCAGAGGTCACAGACTAAGAGGACTCTGATATCAGCACAATGTTTCAAGTTTTACTTTGGGCAGTTCAAAGGACTCCAAAATGAAGGTTCTGACAGGAATGGCAAAATTTGAACAATATAACTGAAAAGGAGGGAGAGCTGGGAGAAGTTTTTGAGATTTTGGAACTGACCTTGAGAAGAGCAAGAATGAAAACCCACAGCATTTCAAAATTATACTTGCCACTTTGTTAGATCTCACTACGCCATGATTTAATACCATAAGGTTCATGTAAGAGAACACCATTTTGCATTTGGACTAAAACTGGAATCTCAAACAAATCTCTCTGTGAATCCAGGAGAGGCATGATTAATCCATCTCATGTCCTCAAACAGTGTCCATAGGTCTCTGGAGGAACAGAAAATTGCTAGGGAAAGGAAGCACACTTGAAAAGCCCAACTCTCATAATTAAAAGAGCAGCAGCTATATTCACTTGTTCAGCCTTCATTCAGCCTGTTGCTGAGTTCCATTATTAGCCTTTAATTGCATGACCTTGTAGATTCTCCCACTGGATTCCTGATATTAACAGAAAAAGCACTAAATTTATTCATCTTTCTCATTGTTTGCATTATTCTGTACAGCAGATAAATCCAGCATGAGGTCTTGTAAAAAAATTCACTCATCCAAATGCCCTCATTCCTTACAAACACAAAACCACATTTACTTTCAGACAGCTGTTAGGCAATATTGTGCTGTTTCCCCATTTTACTCATAAAGTAAAGGAAAATTATTGGAAGTGAAGATTAACTATAGTGATAATCACTCTGCTACCTGACATAAAAGCTTCGGCCAGTGTGATCCACAAAGTGCTTGCATCTCAACTTGTGCTGGCTGCAATCCACACCCCAAAAAAACCTCTTCTACCCCAAAAAAGCAAACTCCTTTAATTTTTTTTTGGAATAAATCACTCCAAAACAGGCTTAAGGATTTTAGGAAGAAATATTCCCTGAGAATGATGCAAAGTTTTCTCAGCAGGGTCTTTGACTATGAACTCCTTCTCGTTTGACATGATATATGCCCTCAGCTGCACATCTTCTGTTTCATGCAAATCTGGGGAATTTTGAAGTCCAACAATCCAAATATGAATCCAGAGGAAGCACAGTCTATTTAAGCAGTAAAGTCTCTGACCTGTAGCTAGAGACTTCTGATTTATATCTTGTTGTACTGATATTTCTATTTTATATATCTAACCTTTTCCAGTGTTACATCACGCCTTTTAGCAATCTTTGCCCTGAAAAAGTGAGTGTCTCCTGGTTCCTGCAAATTTAATTCCAGTAACATGTGCTATGACCTCTGTATGCTTTTCATCTTGAACAGACCTTGAAAACTACGTCGCAAATGCTGGTACTATCCTAATGCATTGCTCTTTGCTGTCTGATTTAGTTGCCCCACTAAAGGCTGGATGTGGTTGATCGGATACATAGTAAACAAATGTTCCTGTGAATCTCACTTCAATTCTGAGTAAGAGAAGCCCCCACAAGCCAACAGATGTATTTAATACACAGACAGAACCAGCAGTTAGGCTGAATTTCTTTTATTTTAAGAAGCCCCTTTGCAGACCTGTTTCTTCTCATACCAAAGAAATGCAGAAGTGCAGCTATAGGCTTTTGTCTTGAAGCTGTTGATGGAGGCAAATTGTTTAATCATCTTTGTTTTCCCTTGGACAGCTCTCATGTCAGTACTAGCATTTGCAATTTTATGGATCAGTAATTTGGAAGGAAAACGCACACTAAAAAAAGGTAAAACTACAGGCTAGTGTCTCTAGTTTTGGGAAGACCTTAGTTCTTGTTTAAGGGGATGTTCCTGCTCTGCATTACTAAGGGTGGAATCTAGATCTGCTGAAGAGCAGATCTTTCTGAATAACTTCATATGCAGACAGGTATATTCTGGATTAAGATTGATGGGTGCCCATACAGTTTATCCATTTTTATTCTTTCTTGTAGAGGTTACCAAAAGAGAGAAAAAGATCTTGCAGTGGTGAATGCTTCTACTAAATACTGAATTTCTAGGATGCGTATACAGACTTTGCCTAGCATGGCAATTCTTTTTGCATATTTCTGACAGAAAAAGTGGTTAATAATCTCCTGCAAGTCTTTTTTTTTCCCCTTAATTTAGCTTTGTCTAGACTGAATATTAGACAGTGTTCTGCCTCTCACAAGCCCTTTCCCTTTCAGGAAACCATTTTCTCCTTCATTATTCAATCAAAAAGATGATGTTCAAGAAACTGCAAGGTTGTGGCTAGAGACAAAAATCAAAATTAAGGACCCCTTCCTTAGTCCACTTAGACCAACACTTCAGCATATCTATTGAGTTCTATAATATCCATCTAAATCCAGTGATTTAAAGGAAACTACTCTTTCTCGCAAGACCTTATCTCTGGAAAAAAAATAAGTATTCTTAATTGGAGCTAACTTGAAGTGAAATCCTAGTGGAGATTAGGCAGGCTTTAGTTATTCCTACAAGCTAGAATTAGGGTCTTTGGGGTGTTATCTTCATAATAACAATGGCAAAATCAAATGTGGTGTGGTATTTTCATGGTTCCTGACTCCCAGTTGATATCAGTCTGCAGCCGGACCTTGTGCAATTTTTAACAGTAGAAATAAACAGCTCAAACCCTCTGATGCCCTTAGCTGCCCACACAAGTTCCTTTACTGTGCTCAGCACCCAGTACCCGTGTGCCACTCCCTGACACCGAGAACAGACCCTGTCCCAAGCCTTTGCACCCTGCTGCAGCCGACAGCACGAAGTCTGCTTTGCCTCTGCTAAAGTGAAGCTAAGAGAAAGCCAGACCTGATTTTTTTGGCTGCAGATACGCTGAAAGAAATCAGTGAAAAATCCGAGGGCAACCTCAATCCACACTGTGGCTGTGGCCTGCAGCAGTCACTACAGCTGCTGTGGTGTGCCATGAATTCCCCCTGCTCTGCTTTCCTGCTGCTCAGTCGCGCTGCGGCGGATTTTCTGCCCCAACCTTGCTCACCCTGGGAAAGCTGCATGGCCAACAAAACCATCCTGGATCACCTCCAGCTGCTTCTGCTCATTGATTGCCATTGCATGGGATGTTCTTTCTAAGCACTTTCCACAGTGCTTAGAAAGAACATCCCATGCAATGACAGTCAAAGCAAAGGCCAGCAGACAGCCTGAATATTTCTGCGTCATGGAGGACTCCGTAAAGGGCAAATTTTTCCATTTCTAAAAACAAGAATTCTTCTCTTCTTATTCTAGGTCACTTGTGGAACCACACAGATAACAGATCTCAACAATATGTCACTAATGATAAGGTCCGGGGCTTTCAAAAGTGTTTCTGAAGGCAGGCATTTTATTTAGGTGTCTAAATGGAGGAGGCAATTTTCACCCACTATTTCCAAGACTCACTTCTGAAAGCACTGGCCCTGCCATCACTGGTATACTCGGCTATTGAAAAATCAAGCAGGCTGCTCAGGGTGTTGCACCAGAGAAAGGAAAAGTGCAGTGGTCGTCGTAAACACTGATTTGCTCAATAGGTTGGGACCAGCCACAGCACCCTGCATGCCACAAACATTGCTATTTTCTGACTGACTGTGACCACATAGGACTGAGTCACCTAATTTGTAGCTGCCAGTGCAATGTAGGCAGCTCACAGGCTGGAAACAGCAGCCTGGATTTTACCCCAAAACACACTTCCCTGCTCCCTACTCCACGGAAATTATTGTTGCAGCTGAACAGCTTGCAAATAACAAAGTCTAAGCACTCATAGGCAAAGGATGATTTTGCAAAATGTAGAATTGATCCTTGGCTGCACCGTGGATTCTGGAGCTTGGCACCTGGATGGTGCTACCCCACAATCTCCTCTGTGGTTCAGCCATTCCCAGGGGAAAATTCAACAGTCACTATTCCAGATGGTAAAATAATTACTATTGGCTGCAGAAATTAAATGTCACTGAGCCATAATAAAAATATTGTTTTGTTTTCAAAGAACACTTTGGCTCCAAGACCACAGAGTCCATCTCTGACTGTGCTGTGTCTTGACACACAGGAGGAAAAATACATAGCCTTGTTTCCACTTTTCTCTGTTCTCACCTGAATGACTGGATCAAGGTTAAACAACCGCAGACAGAAGGAAAAAGATCACTGAACAGGAATGGAAATGTGCAATACGTCAAATGGCATTCTTTTTTTTTTTTTTCTTGTTGTCAGAAATGCTCTGGGGTTGTGGCCAACCAGGCAAGAACAGGCAGACTGTCTGCAGAATGGGACATTTGTGACGGTGAAGTCCTATTGGGGTTTTTTTGGGACAGTTACATATAAGACACCAAAGGAATGGCTCAGAACTACAATCCCCACCTACAATGTTTCTTTTCCTTTACACTTACCGTAATGATGTTTGGGCAACAGTTTGCTTTTTTCAGTTCCCACCTACGATTCATTGTGAAACTTGGTAAGATTGGCCATGTTATAATGTACTCCATGAGTATGTGGATAAAGACATTTTTCTTCAACACCTTTTTGCTATATTCATGAACCTGTCCATTGTTTGGGTCACTCCTTAGGGGATAGAACATAGGTGGCACTGCTCGGGCCAGAAATCCTCTCATGTTTATTACTGTGTGTATGAAACAGATGCCTTCTGAAATAATTAGTCTGAAATCAAAGTTTCTGTGCTAACCCTGAGCATGGGTGTAAAGGAAGGAAACTGGCTACACTACAGGACAGCTTTCCAAACTGTACAGTGAGTGCTGCTATGGTTTTTTTTTTTACTTCATAAGCATAAAATTCTTATTTTAGGTTGCCTCGGCTCATATAAATGTAAATTTAAATTAACTTCACATTCATTAATGCTAAGTCACTTTATTTTATTCAATTCAGAACTTCATAGAATATCTGAGTCCTAGTGTGCTTAGTGAACCTCAACTTTCTACAGTGGCAACCAAGTAAAAACCTCTCTTATGTCATTCCTAGCTGCAGAAATAATATGCAAGGAAACACCCTCTGACAAAGTCTTCAGGAATAAAACATTTCCAGTAGACAGACAATATCATTTTAAAGGCAACCTTGAATGAGAACCTTTGACATTTGATAATCTTTTCAGCACCTGCATGAAGTGAGGACTACCTGCTGCTGGAAAACTCTCACATGGCTGAAGACTGCTTTGGCAGATGAGTTTGTCTTTAACTGTCTGTAATTAAGACCAAATCTACAAAACACCTGTCTATACTACCCTCAGAAATACAAATCTCTGAGCAAATTGGTGTTAGAATAAAAATTTACTGCTATTCATGTATGGAATTGCAAAATGTAAGACAATACAGTAGAAGTGACAAAAGATCAGCCTATATGTTTATATTTCACTTCATTAAAACAAAGGTATCTTTAAATCCCTTATTATGCTGCCTTGTTCTTTTTAGAACACTGCCTTATTGTCATTCACAGGCTTAATGTTCTTCTGGGTAGTTACAGCTTCGGTCATCTCTTACCCATCATCTGGGTAGAGATGTACATTACCAGGGTACACTTCTGAGCTAAAGACATGGCCTGGGCACTCATAGAAAGCATTAGTGAATGTCCCCAGGGTCCCTTTAGCCACAAAGCAGCACAAGTTTTCACAGTCACATGTGTTGGCAGGGAACAGATTGACACCCACATGTGCCCAGGTGTGAGCTCAGTGACCACAGACCCCAGAAGGATCTCTGGAGGTGCAGGTTTTGGCACTTGTACACAGAGAGTTTCTGGCTGGTCTCAGATTTCCTGTTACTGAGGAAAGGAGGGCCCATCAATGTGCACGTGAAAGGAAATGTTAGCACCCTGGTAGGAACTGCAGTGCTCATGTTGCTGTAGCTTTTGTGACCTATGGGTGTGAGTGAATCCAGCTTTGTAAAGGGAAGCTTTCATTTCTGCCCCTAAGAGATGGTTGCTTACTAGTGTGACAGCTCACAGACTTAAAATACACCAAAAGCACAAAAAAATAAATATATTCATTTCTCTCTGTGATATATTCAGCTTGAAAGTCAGTTATGGACAAGGGATTTCATTTTTCCCCGCATGAATATGACTACCCTTAGAATGCTAGGAAGAATATCTATTATAAACTTGAACAGTAAATTCCCCCAAACAAAGCACACTAGTTTAATAATGTAAAATGATTTATAAATAAATCATAAACAAATAATGTGTACCATCTTTGCAGCAGATGTGGTTGTTAAGTATATGAAATTTAACTCTAATAAAGTGTGTAGATTGCAAAAATTTGGTTAATCTTAGAATAATATAATGGTTTTGGTTGGAAGGGGCCTTAAAGCTCATCTAGTTCCAACATCCCTGCCATGGGCAAGAAACCTTCCACTAGACTGGGTTGCTCAGAGACACATCCAGCCTGGTCTTGGAACATCTCCAAGGATGGAGAGCGCACAGCTTTTCTGGGCAACCTGTTCTGTGCCTCACCACTCTTACAGTAAAGAATTTCTTCCTAAATCTAATCGAAACCTTCCTTCCTTCAGCTTAAAGCCATTCTCCCTTGTCCTATGCACTTGTGAAAAGTCACTCTTCAGCTCTCTTGTACCTTTACATACTAGAAGGTGCTGTAACGTTTCCCTGGAGCCTTCCTTCTCCAAGCTGAACAACCAAAGTCTCTCAGCCTGTATTCATAGGAGAGGTGTTCCAGCCCTGTGATCAACAGTGGCATTCCTCTGGACTTGTTCCAGAGGCAGTTTGGTTGGCAGTGCTAGCAGAGCCTATCTGGGGAAACTGTCTGCACGTGGACTTTCTGTGCAGCTGCAGATCTCACAACAGCACTGCTGCCGCTGTGCCTGTGCCAGCATGGGAAGTGTGCCCTGTCAGCAGCACTGCTTCTGGCCACCCTCAGCACTGATCCCTCCTCCCACTACCTTCCCAAGTATTAATTAAAAGTGATTCATAAAAAGCTTTCAGCAGGCAACAGCCGATTTCTAGTCCAGACACCCCCCAGAGAGAGAGCCAAGGAGCTCAGACATCCGACCTTGTGTGCCCTTCCTGCAATTCACAGCAAGTATGTCAGCACTGCCATAAATGTCACACCTTCTGTGACAGGGCTTCATGGCAGCCTCCACTGACTTTTGTCACACTCTTAGTCACCCTTCCTCCTGGGGTCACCAGGCACTGCACTGACCTGCAGGAGCTGGGGCTGGCAGCCAAGCAGGAGGGCTCAGCAAGAGGCTGGTGCCACTTCTCTGTTCCATTGCTCTCACCTGGGTAGCACAGCTTGCTTACTTCACAATCTTCCCCTGCAATAATTTTGAAAAAAGCCTGTTAGGGAAATGGAAAGTTTAAAAGAGTATTTCAGTACCCTTTATTCACTACTGCACTTACATTTTTTATTTAAATCCAGTGCAATTTGTTGCGAGCTCAGGAACTTCCCTTACCCTCATGGACCAATCCCCCAAATGCACACAGTCCCCCTAATCCACAAACACTGCTGGGTCTCCAGAGTGCTCCTGCAGCTGATGCACAGCTCAACTTCCACCAGAGCTGATCTATGGACTCCCTCTTTGAGGATCATTTGATAATAGAAAACTGCCCACCATATAGAACTGGAAACAGACTTCACACCAGACCAGACTTTTGGTCTGATTTGATCAAGAGGGACAGGAATTTTGGTGTAGGTAGGGCAATCGCTGCCCTTTAAAGCCCCAAGGAAGCCAATGCACCACCAGATCCACGCATCAATTCTGCCGACTGAACCTTACAGAGGCTGCAGAAACAGTCACAGCCTTTGCCCAGGTGAAGGGAACTACAAGGTCAGATCCAGCTTGAGGGGACTGAAAACCATCCCCAGCACCCAGCTGGGGTAGCCTTGGCAGCCTGTGGCACTAGGCACTACTCCTGCATCCAAAGGAATGCATGACAGGCATCACTGTCCCCCAGATTTGATGTTTTCTTTTCATCCCTCTGCTGTAATTTAACAGTCTTGCCCCAACGATGCTGAGGTTCCACAGCTTGTGTGTCACATAAAAAAAAAACTCTGCCTCACACTGGCTTTAAGTGTGTTGCATTTTGACTGTAGTTATTGTTATGTTTTATTATATATTTACTTTTACTTAATTTTTTTATAGTCTGAAATATGTTTCAAATACTTCATGAAAGAAACAAAAATAGCCTAATTTACCAACAAAGTCATCTCCTAGAATGAATCAGTAAAACCTCCAAGCCATTTTCAAGTAAAATGATACCACATTGCCAGAATGACAAGCACAGAATTGCCTCACAGATGATAAACTAGAACTGAATTTGAGAAACCTCATGTAGACTTTCTACTGTGAATCATCCTTTTTTTAATTATTTTTAGCTAGAGGTTGAAGATTGGGTGATTCATCCCATTCTGAAATTGTTTTCTGTTTCAATACAATACAACTTTGTTTTCTGCAACATCTTTTGAGCAATATTGGGAGAGTAGAATAAGAATTAAATCAGTCCCAGCAGAAGAGAAAAACAAGTCTGAGGACAGAAGGAGGCATTTTCCATTTGAGATTTAGGAAGGAGTGGAGCAGCAATTAGGCAGTTTTACAAAAAAGCCTCTCTCAAGGCAAACAAAATTAATCTGTTTAAAACAAAACCAAGGTAGGTTTCTGAAGGCAGAGAGAGGGATGGTCAGTATTACGTGAAAAAGAGGAAATTGGGAGATATGGGCTTTACAAACAGTAAGGCCCCAGGAGCTGTTCCTTCACCATCAGGGGAACACAGGGCTTGTGATGTGGACAGGCCATAGCAAGAAATGAGCAGGATAAGTCAGGTTTGGGAGTGCATCTCTTGCCGAAAATGAGGATGTCTGGCTTTTAGACTTGTAGCAAGGTAGCTGAAACAAACCTTCAAGCTTTCTTGCTCAGCCAGCCTGAGTGACTGTGGGTAGCCACTAGCTGTGACTACTGCCACAGAGATTCTTACCAGTGCCAACACCATGCAGGTCTTGTATCTTGCAGCAGGATGTACGTGGCTGGCACTGAAGGCACTCACTCAGGTACCTCTTACTTACAAAATTAGGAGGAAAATATTGCCTGTACATTTAATTCTCAGAGCCTTGGGTAAACTAATGTATTTGGTGAAGTCATTCCAAAAAAACTGTTTGCCAGCCTTTAGTGTGAAGAACTGTCTTTAGCTCCTGGCTGCCCTCACAGGCAGTTTTGCAGCATATAAACAACAACAACATTGGTGAGGAACAAGGTATTAATGAGGTCAAGGTTTCAGGTTATTTACTTCCCTCCTAGGTAATGGTCTAACAAAATATAAACCACCCCACCCTAGTTTCAAAACACCAACATGCAGCTCTAAGGTGGGGTAACCCAAGGGCATTCCCTCCCTACTGTTTTCTTAACAAAATATGAGTCAAGCAAGAGCAGTTGGGCACAGAAACAACGTCTACAAGACCCACCTCAAAGAAAATCTTGATTGTTACCTGCACAAAGCATCAAATATTTTTGCATAAGACACAAAAAAGGGCATTTCAGAACCACTGAGACACACGACGGTGAATGCAGCTACTGAAATAGTCCTGCTGCTGCCTTTCCTGGGCAAGGATGCTCAAGCCCCTCTCCTAGCTTACCTGGAGAGGAGCAGATTGGACGGCACAATGGTTTGGGTGACACCTGGCCTGGTGTGGGTCCTGCGATGGAAGCTCTGCCATGCACCTTGAAGCTCTCAGGGTCAGGGATTACGGGCAGCTTCCCTGTGTGCCAGCTCTTTTCAATTCTAAGAGGCAGCTGAGCTTTATCCTGCATTGCTGTGCACTCTATAAAGCAGCAAAGAAACAAAAAGGAAGATATATATTCTTTTAAAAAATTATATAAAATATTTTAAATTTACTTAGATTTCTAAAGCAAATAAAGTGCTTTTACATACAAAAGGCTGCTTGTCATGGAAGCAGTATCCAAAAGGAAACACGCTCATTGTCTTGTGCAAGCTAATTTAGAGAATGCAACCTCCTGGTGATTTCTCTTAGCTCCTAAGTAAATCCACCAAACCCTTCCCCTGAGCCTCACATCTCCCTAAATCTCAGCCTTGGCAAAGGACTATGCATGTGTTTTGCGAGATCTTTTGTAAAAAGACTGCACAGGTTTTGAATTGAAAGCCTTCAAGCTATTTAATAATTTAGAAATAATACGACAATTTGTCTTTTGAGTTACTTCCTACCGTATCCTCTTGATGAAACAAAGGCTGTACGCCTTCACAATTTTCCATTTAGACAGAATTCCACCAGTTTAATCAAAGTGAAACATTAGGTACTGTTATGGTCCTTGTACCTTCAGATTTCCTTACTGATAACCCACATACTATCCGTTAACCCATTGCATCATTCACAAGAATAAACAACCTGGGCTCTGCATACAGGAAGCTGAACAAAAAGGAAATAGACAATATTAGTTTTCATGTACATATTTTCAGCTCTGCAGAGATCAGACTGATGTATTTTCACAGATCAAGGTGGTCCTTCAGATGTGCCTGTTAAATTCCTTATGGATACAAAAAAGCACTTCCTATTTTTAAAGTTTAAGCTTTTTTCATTTAAACCACAATTACCTCATTCTCACTAAAGGATGGAAGTGATGGTCCATAAGGGTAGCAAAAGTCAGATGTATTTCCCATTCACTGCTGTTCTCTGTACTGCAATATTAAGGGCTAGATGCTTGTGTAATGCCAAAGATCAGCACCTCACATGTTCAAACACGTACACAATGGAAGGGGCAATGGACAATATACCCATATACCTGGGGACACAGACTACAAAATCCAGATTTTTTTACTTAATAAGGTAAGGAAGTCTTTCCTCAATTTCAGTAAAAGGAAGGTGTTTAATACCACCTGCTCTGCAGAGGTGGCAGCCCTTCCAGACTCTTAGCTTAGCACCTCACTTCAGGCATGGAACCACACACCTTTTTTTGAGGTACATAGATGGGAGAAGGACTCACTGAACTCCTTCCCAATGGAAGATGCAAACAATTATTAATGAGCAACAAATTAACAATGAGAAGTTGTGGATTTTGTCTGTGCCAGAAAAGAATGAATGTGATGTAGTGTAACCAGAGAACCCATAATCAAACCAGTTCTATCACTGTGAGTGCCCCAGTTCAAGCAAGGATAGAGTTGCCTTTCTTCACAGCAGTGCCATTGGGGCTGTTGTTTGGATTTGTGACTAAAATACACTCACAAACACACCAGTGCTTTGTCTGTGGCTGAACAATTCTTGCACAGCACCAAGGCTCTCTCCAGAAGGCAATTTGTTGCACTTAATTTTGGTCATAGCATTAAAGACTAATTTTTCAGTTTCTTCAATAACCGAATAGTTATTCAGAATAGAATTCTCCAATAACTCCAATAGTGGGTTTGAATCATGTTATTTGGTCCCTAAGTAATTTCAGGAACTGTTTATGAAATATGTCACTGATTTTTGCTGAAATTATTGCAACAAAAGATTGTAACTGATAGGTTTGTTCTCAAATTCTTTTAAATATTATCTTTCAATGAATCAGTACAGGCAGATCATTGCTTGGGACATTTTGGCAGATGTAGGGGAATTCCTTGAAATGTAGTGGACAGCAGGCTAGATAGTGAGTCAGTGCAGCTGCTGGGAAGGTCAGGAATAGAAGTGCTGTCCCTGGGGGTAGGAAGCATTGCCCCATACCACATCCAGCCCCAGACTGTGCTGGGCAGGACCTGCCTTCCCTAGGCCTTCTGCGTGCATGCACTTACTTGACCTCAATTCCATAGAAATCATTGACTTTTCTCCTGAGAAAGCCCAAGAAGATCTCATGTTCCCAAAAGTGAAGGTCTTTTGTGCAGCAGATATTTTTTCCCTCTGCTTTCCATGCTGTCTCAGGAAATAAGCACTTGTACTTTGAACACCTCCCTCTTTTCCGATAAAACAGTTTCCCTTAGCTCTAAGATACTTGTCACACTCAGGATGCTAAGTGGAAACACTGTCCTCTGCAAACAAACCCACAACATAGAGACAATGAAATGTTGTCTCTCCACAGTGCTGGACAGGAGATAGTTTTTAAAGGTGGTTCTGCATTGCTTTTTCACTGCAGCTCTGGTGCAAGTCAGCCACAAAGATAGAAGAGGTGGCAAGAAAGTGAAGCAGCTGAACTCACAGGTGTAGGGAGTTTCCACCTTCTATCTCTCAGCAGAATATCTATATTATTATTTTCTGGGTAAATGTACTTAGAGCTGCTGACACTATTCACAAGTCCACTAGAGAGCAGCTAAGCCTCACACTCAGTGAGGTTCTGTTTTAATTAGTTTCTCTGACACTTATTGCATTTCACTCAAATGACTAATCAGCCCTGGGAAGCTTTCTCAGTACTAGACTGAGAGGCAACAGAGGTGTGGATTCAGCTGCTCTGATTTATACATAGGTATGTGAATGCCCATCCCTGGCACTGAGCTGCTCTTGTTCCTGCACAGTGTCATCCTTGAAGAAATCTTGGCTCATAGGAGAAGAAAAGTAAATCAACACCCTGGAGGTGCAAGTTCCCTTGAGCCCCTTCAGTAAGGAATAGGCAGATTTCTTGGAAGAAGTCTAGGGCAAGAGGCAGCCAAAGGAACTGCCATTCCAGACAATGGATAAAATGGGAACAGAAAAATAGCTAAATAAGGCTCTTTTTACCTCATTTTCACTAGGTGCAATAAAGTGCTGTGTAGGTCTAAAGGACTAATAAGGCACAGCAGTCCACAGCAACCCATATCAGGCCATTTTCCACTAACTTATGGAAGATTTTAAGTAAAACTGAAGAATGATTTACACTAATGAGAAGACAATGAAATACAATTTAATAGAGAAGACAATTTGATGTACAAAATATTGGCTTCTCCTGACCATCCTCTCAGCCGTAATAAAAACATTGACGTTTTCTTTCTTTAACCATCAAGAAGCAGCATAAATATAAAGATAGTTTGAACTTCAAAATTTCACTACTCATCTTTTTGCCAGACAAAAAAGGAAACTACTACCTGTCCAAGCAGCTGGCAAATCCACATTCCCTAGCCTGGTAAGTTAATGAAAATTATCCTGGCCCTGTTAGAAGCAGACAAAAATTATTAAGGCAGAAGTTCTTTTACCTTTAACCTACACTATCCCTGCCCCTTATGAACTGCCTTGAAGTGCCTGGGTATTTCTATTTTGGCACACTGGCTTACTGGCCTTTTTTTATATCAGATCACTT
Source organism: Irena cyanogastra (assembly GCA_013397155.1). Lineage (NCBI taxonomy): Eukaryota > Metazoa > Chordata > Aves > Passeriformes > Irenidae > Irena > Irena cyanogastra. The sequence continues at coordinate 1,577,572 of VWZV01010134.1, forward strand.
CACCCTCCTGCATCAAGCAGGAAGGACAAGAACCAACTTCACGCTTTTTATGCCGAAGGTCTGGTTTTACTTGTGTCCTTTTTCTTTGTCCTCCATTTTCTGGAATACTGGTTACTCACTGTATATAACCCTGGCACTGTTTATCACCTGTGAAAAAACAAAAAAATTTCAGAGCATATGTACTGAATCATAAAAATCTAAGAAAGCACAGAGAATGACTATAAATGTTAGACTGATCCCCTAAACAAGGGAGAGCATCTGAGTTTTTTGACAGAAACCATATGAAGTGGCATAAAACACACTGCAACAATTGAGACGAGCCAGAAAAAAAAAGCTCTCTGCAGGTTGGACATTCTGCTTTAAACAATGAAGAAAGCTTTAAAAGCTGGGAAATAAGCCTATTTCAAATAAAACTTAATAATTAAATATAATTAATAGAAAATTTAAATGATCATATGAAAGTGTCAGCACAGAACATTTCAATATTTCTAGTTATTTACTAGCTTTGACATAAATTGGCCAAACTCAATAAAATCAATCAGGATACGACGAACAGAGCTGAGAGGGAAAGTTTGTGCACTGAACTATGTCTAGCACTAAAGGAGAAAACAATGCAGCTCAGATAACGAGTGAGGAGAGCTCCCATGGCACATGATTACATCAGAGTAGAACTGTTTCATCTCTGCTCAACCTAAAGGCAATTTGAAATGAGCGGCGACATTTCTCTCAGTGTGGCCAAATCAGTTGTGGAGAGGCCAATGGCAAGGAAAAGAGACAAGAAAAATCTATAGAGTCTGTTTCTTCTCTGCCATACTCTGCATTTTTCACAGCACCTTTGAAAGCAATGTTCTCTAACCTTTCCCTGCATATCCACCACAAACAGTGTTTGAAAGTGCATCAGCCTCCTTTGATCTCCGGGTATTGTTTTGGAAATTACATCTTTGTCTCCTTTTTTCTTCAGGCTGTTTCTGAAATTCTCGTGAGTTTTCCTGTTCTCAGGTTTAATGTTTCCACTTCCCTTCATGTTTTTGCCCTTTGTGCAGCAGTATCAAATGCAAGTATATTTTGCAGCATTTGGAGTGCCATCAGCATCTCTTCTGACTTTTCAGCTGTGCCCTCAACATGAAGAAGGGGAGATTTAAGAGATTAAACTATTCTGGGAGGCTTAGCTACCAAGTAGAAGAGGCATTGACAGGGTTTTTCCATAGGTTGAATAACAAAGTAGTTGTGTAATCCTTATGATAATCAGAAGAGGAGGATCCAGGAGTGGAAACTGAGCTATATGGGAAGGAATGATGAATCCTATGATATTGCTTCTGGGTAAAATCTGGGTGCTTCGAAAGAAAGCTAATCCTTGGTTATCAGCCTGAGTATCTTGCAGTGATAATGGGAAAAACGTGATTTTCAAAAGTCACCATTGTTCTGGGCTAGGATCTTCAGTGCCTCCTTGTTTGCCTTCGGAGAAACAGCACTGTCCTGCTCAAGGAATGGGTATCAATTGTCATCATATGTACTGTCTCAGATTTGTGAAAAGAAAACACAAGCAGGACAACACACCTTAATTTTCCAGTCAAAGGTACAATGTTAGAGTAACACTTTTAATTTAATTTTTTTTTCCTTGAAAAGGAACAACTCTCCAGGATGGACCAATGAGATAATAACAAGGAATTAAACTCTATGGTCTTCTATTGATGTTTTGATATGGAAATTACTGAAAATTATTAAGATGAATCTTGCAGTCATCCCTTTGAAATAGCTAAGTGGGTGATCACACTTTCAATCTTTATTCACAAAGAATGCTTTGACTAATGTTTACAGACAGATTTTGGTACTCCCATAAACATATTGAGTAGTTCTTTTCACACAAATAGTAATTTCACTTACATTTCAGCAAGAAACTTTGTTTTATTAACTTGAATGTTATTTTTCTTCTCCTTTGTTTTCTATCCAGAGGTCTTTGCTCATCTTGAATTCATTTCCATAGATTCATTTAGAGGGAACGGTGTACATGCTTCTGGGAACTTGCCGGGCAGAGACAAAACCGTTGTTGGTGAAAACCCAAAGTTTGGGCAGTCACCACTGCCGACAGTGAAGGGGATGGGATTTGCCAGTATTAGTTCAGGTGTCCTGTATTTCCGCATCTCAGCTTTCTGGGGAGTTACAGGATGGGAGGCACTCACCAGAGCAGAAGGGAGGAGAGTGAGGGAAGGAGTAAAGACTCATACAGGTGGATCCATGGCTCTTCTGGCTCCAGTTAAGTGATGATTCTGTGATCCTGAGAATCCATTCACTGAATGCAGTGTGGAACTCAACTGTTCCTTTATGTTTTGCTGTGATTGCTACCACTTCTGCTGCAGCTCCCTCTCTGTCCTACTTTTAGATTCTTTAGTCTTGGATTTTATAAATTTATTTATTTAGAGACCACCTTTTCAGACTACAGATACTGCTGGTTACCTTAAATGGTATTAGTACCATAGTTTATTCTAAATTATCTCACTAAGCTGTTTGGGGTTTTTTAAATCAAATTCCCAGGTGGAAGATTTTTATTTTATAATGCCTCTGTCATTTCCCACAGTAACTTACTCTATTTGTCTCCACACTTGAGAAAATGCTTTCCTCTCACATCTGGCTCTCTGTATTTAATTAAAAATTTCCTTCCTAGACCTTAATCATAACCAAGAATATCTTGATTTGTCTCACTTTTTGAGGTCAAAAATGCTCACAATGCATCTTAAAAACATTTCCATTACCGTTTCTACTGAATGCAAGGAAAATATGTTGACTTCATTAAAAAAAAAAAGAATAAAATTGAACCAGAGATAATTTTCATAAATTAGATGTACAGATTTCACAGCTCAGAAACAAGGATGTCGAACGTGTCCAGCCTATACAGCCTCCTACACACAAACCACAAGGTTTCAACGACAAGTCAGTGAAACCACAGCATTCAGCTTTTTATCCAAGACAAGCTCTACCCAACGGGTGCTGCTGCCTTGGTGTGCTGACTGCTCACACAATAGTTTTTCCAAGGTTCGCTTAAGGTGCTGACCTGTGAAGAGAAATGAAACCCATTATGCAAACAACTCTGCTATATAGCTTCTCAAATCTGTATGTGCACATAACAGATAGATCTGCAGGCACAGGCACACACATCCCTGCATTAGATACGGCTACTTACAGATGAAGACAGAGACATCTGGAAAAAAAAAAGAAAAAAAAAAAGAGTGTTTTTACAAATTTACTAGCTTATCTGTTAAGGACAGTGTGAACTAGTCACCTCAGCATTTTTCAACCTCCTGTAAACAATTAAAGAGCAGATCTATTTATGAAGTTAAAAGCCATAACTAAGTGCATTTCATTACCAGAGCAATTAATATATGAGAAACAGAAGAGTATTCCCATTTAAGAGAATTCTAGACTAGTACAGCTACTTCTGCATCAGGGCTTTTATTGATACAACTGCCTGAAAAGTAACAACAAATCCTGCCTGAACAATACCATCATGGCTTCAAGAGTCTTAAATGTAGAAAAGAATGCACAGTTAAGATTCCCCTAAACACTCTTCCACAAAATGATTCTGCCAGAACCATGAAATGCTGTCCGCACTGGCACCAAACTGCTGTTCCTGGAACGATGCTGCTGAGTAGGAGCCACCAGCCCCCTCAGCCTCATGTGCTAAGGAGGCACTTGCTGCATAGGAGATCACAGTTGTGCTCAATAGTAAAAAACATGTAAAATAGAAGGGGAGTTTTTGACTTCTGGTAACTCATGTATATTTGCAAATTTGTCAGGTGTGCTAAGGAGAAAATAGGGTTGACAGTGAAATTATTGCAATTAAAACAAAACTCAAAAAACAGGCCTTTGCAAGAGGGATTTCACCATATTGACCCACGGCCCTTGTAACAGAGGGTCCTCAGATTGTGACAAACTGTGACACAAAGTAGCAATGACCTGAAGTATAAATTTCTTTAAATGGCTTTGCTGAAGAAAGCACTTGCATTCATACTCCCTGAGAACTGCAGACGTGGCTTCTGCCTCAGCCTTTCCTTCAGCTATGCAGTGTGACACCAAAGCCTCTCCTCTGCTGCAGGAGCTGAAGTGCAGCAGGTCTGGTGGCTGATCCAGCGGTCTGCAGCACACACAGTGGTGGTGCTCAGGGCAAGCTGAGGAATTGGTGTTCAAGCAAGGACTTGGAGTCACTCCAAAGGGAGGCAGACTGCATCCTCCAGTGCAATGTCACACTGCTTCTCTGTCCTCACTAGTTCTTGCTGTGCCAGAGGTGCCCCAGCACCATGAGATGTGACACTGTCCCTGGAAGACACAAAAGAAAGGGCAGGAGAACAATGTGACTGAGTTCATAGGATCTGGAATCAACGCTATCATTAAAAATAATTCTATTAGAAACTGAGTAGAAACAGTAAACACATAGAGATAGATGAAGGAGTGTACAATCTCTAGTAGTTTGGCAGTACCTGAAAACCAGAAAGCAGAACTAGTCAAGAATAAGTGGTATTCAGTCATCTGCTTCTACCGATAATAACCATAATAAAAAGGACAAAATTGCATTTTATGTTGAAGATAACTTTATGTAAAAACTGTTAATAAGGCCAAATCAGAACAGATCTGCTGGAGGAGGGAAAAGGGGCCATAGCCCCTCAGTGGCTGTGCCCTGCGTTTAGTTTTAGGCTGTGTAAGAGGTAACAACTCTGCACTGCTGTGGAGATTCCACACCAGCTCAGCAGCCTCACCAAACCCTGCGAGTGACTTCCAAAAGAATCTGTAACATCAAACCTTTAAATCTGTTATCAAAACTCAAACTGTAGTGTCATGCTGACCACCGTGCAAGGCATGTCAGGATATAGGGAGCCCCAGCTGCCAGTGGAATAGTGGCAGACCTGTGTACCAGACTGTGCACCAGACACATCTTGAGCCTGTAATGGGTCAGAGGTTATTTGTTTTATGTTACTGATAACGTAACACAGAAGTGAGTCAGTCTCTTCTGACTTCTGCTCCTTCTGTTCATTAACAGTAGTAAATGAACAAAGGAAGCATCTTGCATTGTGCCAGTCTGCATCCTCCATTCACTGTCCAACACCCGCGTGTATCTCTTCTGATTTTTCTTTCTCAACATTTGGGATGAACATGACACACACTGTTGGGTTTCAGCATTATCACATCCCTGCTTTTCACACCGTAGGCTTGTCTCTTATTGGAACCATTGGGGAAATGTGTTGGGAATGCTGTGTTAGAAAGGTGGTGCTCTGTGAGCCATCCTTCACAAGGAGACCTGCAGACCTGCCATGCATCAAACCCTTGAGCAGCAAAAGTCCTGGCTGCCACATAGAGCAGGAGCAATGACTTGCCTCAACCTCTCCCCATCTGTGGCTTTCAGCTGAACAACTCCTTTCTGCCCTCAAAATTTTAAGAGAACTGTGGTAGCCAAACATCCTGTCAGCTGCTGCCTTGTCTTCTGAATGTGGCTGTCCTCTGGTAGTGTGGAAAGATTATGAGCACTACTGTAAAGAAGAACAAAGCTCTCTATGAAAGCTGGAACACAGCTCATCAGGCACAGCTCTAAGTTACAGAGATCAGACTGTTCAGGCCTTATGCAGGAGTTTGTAGCTGAGATGTGAAAGGAACTGCCTGATATGGCTTACTGCAGTGGGAGAAGATCCCACTTGGTCACGCAGTGAGGCTTCTTCCATCCTACATGCAGAGAAAGTTGTGACCCAGGAGGTGGGAGGCTGCTACCAGCACTAAAGGAGACTTAAAAGGATGTGCCCACAAGAGGACAGTTCTGAATATTGGGCTCTGTGCAGGGTGGGTCTAAGCTTGTCTCAAGCTCTGGGTGTTGACAGGATGTTTCCTCAGTACAGTTTGTCATAAGTAGATAGTAAGGACACAAATACATCAAACTGTGTGCCTGAAAAGGATTAATGGCTTGACCTAGGAGCAAGATGGGAAAGAAACTGGCTACAAGTTAGTCCTGGAGGAACATTGTGGAGAATGTAAATGGTTTTATATTGCTGCCTGTTAATATTTTAGTGTCTGTGTCTCCACATTCAGTTATATTTACTCTGATTTTTAATAGCAAATACAAGTTAAGAATAGATTTTTTTTCCCCAGGTTAGGTTTTCTCTTTACAAAGCAAAGTTAAAAGACCAAAGAATTATACCAAAGCTTATAACAGGAAAATAAGATTGCAAGGGGGTAGAACTGACTTGCAAAGCTGTCAGAAACATTTTGAAGACTAGTTTTTCTAAATCTATTTTATAGGAATCTTCTTCCTAGTCTCCCATTTCCCAGCATAATCGTCTCCCCTTGTCTCCTACAATCCCTCAAGTCACAGATAGTACATACTGAAATTTCACAAACATATGTTATAAAAATTCTTTGAAAGCAGCCCTGTATATTACAGACTTTTTTGGCTGAACCATAGCAATGACTAAGCCATGGGAAAAGCCTCCATTCAGCTCTCTTGTAAAGGAAAATGTAGGTGGGGGAACCGGGCTTTCGGGGTCGAAGTCACGCAGCTCTTGGGTGGCACCATCGCAAAGAGGAAAGAGGAGGACTCGGCCCGGCGGGGCTGGGCCGAGAGGTTTCTCACATTTCCACTTTCCAGCCATCCCTGTGGGGCCGGGCCGGCGACAGTGTGAGAGAGGCTGTCATTGTTTGACTCAGCGTGTTCCTAAGCCACAAGAGAGCAGTGACGTATACAAAAAACTTGCTGCTAGCTCTTATCTGATAAGAGGGATATCAAGGAGTTTTCTCCACTGCCTAGACAATAGAGGAAGTCCTCCTCTGTCCTTGCATTTCACTTTCTCTGTCAGCATGGCTTCCTTGATGCAATTCTTGTGGCCTTACAGCCTCTAACACAAAACAGAAGACTATACATCAGCTTTAGAGATCTGATATGCAAACACAAATTACCACATTGTCAAATGCCCCTTTGTTTAACTTCCCATTTACTCCACCAGCTTTAAAACTGATCTCAGATATAACTGATGTAATTTGGAGTAGCTCAGACAGAGCCATCTCACCTCCCATGATTTTGGTGGAGATCTTCCTCTGCCCCTTTAAGCCCTGTGCGTCTGAAAACACATGGAGAGTTACCCTGTGCACTAACTCACTCCAGAGTTACCCTGCGCATTAAGTTTTTAAGTGGTTTTCAAGTTGTCTAGACTAGCAAAAACCTACAGTGATCTCTTTCCATGAAACACTGACAACCACCACAAGATGTCACAGCTAATAAGAGTCCTGTTACACATCCAAGTGGGAAGTTCCCAACCTATCAACCAAAAAAAGATTTATAAATGGCTGACAGTACTACCAGGACCACCTACTGTAGCTGGGCTCAAAGAAACTTCCAAAAAGAATCCACAGTTGAAATACTGATAATAAGATGTACAAGCAAACATCAGCACCAGCCTGTTTCTTTAACATGAACGCTTTCAATAGTAAATCAAAACGTGAATTGAGGATAAATGAACATCCATCCATGTTACCAGGCAACAACCGACAGAAAAGTTATGATAAAAACGAGCAGAGCCAAGTCCCCTCTTTGTGTAAAGAACACCACTATTGGAAATAATCTCTCCACATTCTCAGCAGCCTCAGGGAGGTGTTAGACAACAGACAAAAAATTTCGCAACGCTTCACAGAAGTGGGATAGAGGGAGAGAGGATAAAAAGTAGTGGTCTCCATGTGGTTTCTCAAACCAAAGATGCTGTTGATTTCCTTTAATGAATCTTAGCCATAGATTAACAGATATTTCAAATAAAACCTACTGAGATCCTCTGCACTTCACAGGGCAGCTGTGCTGCTTATCTAAAATTATTTTAAGATGTGTCCATAGGGGGGGAAAGAATCTTCACACTATCTTTACTTCAAGAAATAAAATTTCAGACTATGTGGTAGAAGAAAGTTTTTTTTTTTCTTACTTGTTTCAGTTCTCATTTTTCAAAATTTCTGTTCTATTGGGTGTTAGTAGCTACTCCTTTCACCAGGAGAGATTCTGTGTGTGCATGCATGAGACTCTGAGTGCAGTTATGTGTATTTACATATACACCTAGACAATTTATTCCCTTAGGCTATTCATTTTCTGAATGGTGAAAAATTACTTAAGCACATAAGCAGCATAAAGTAAACAATCATTTGTACACAGAAAAGAAACATGCTAGAGTATGTCAGATAGAGCTCTCACCAGCTTAAACACTCATTTTTAAATGAACAAGTGACCCAGCCTGACAGCCCAGATTCACCCACCAGACAGATTTACGCAGGCGCATTTTATATGATATCAGCATGTTACACAGCTTACCAGACATCCAACTGCAGCCCAGACTCTGTGTAGGTTTTGTAAAGCATCCCCAAAGCCATCTGGAATCTTCATATTTTCAAATGAAAAGATTTAATTTGATGGACACATGACCATCTTTTTACTCATCATAAATGAAGGTGCCCAAGTGATTTTAACTGTCCTCTACTAATTCCACATAGGAACCCTTCAATGGTATTGCTAATAATCAAATAATGATAATACATAAAAGAAATTTAAAGCTCGTTTTCCTCTCTTTGTGATAAAATATCAAGATCAATGATTTTAAAATCAACTGATTCCTAGAGCTGGAAGTCCAGTAAGTCCCTAGTGCCTGCACAGACTTTTGCTTGGACTTCATACATTCTTCTACATTCCCAAGGAAATTCTCAGCTGCTGAAGGATGTAACTGAATGTGTTTAGGTGTCACAAGCATTGGATCACTGCCACAAGCAATAGTGTCCCTTGTGACTGACTCACCAGGATTTAGTCGCTGCTCTTCCAGTACTGCTCCTCTCTTGGTAATGGGCATGCTCCAGGGATTCATCTCTCCCAGGACAAGGTATACCCCTGCAACCTTCACACCCAGTGGACATGCCTGCCACAATGCTCTTAATATATCTGCTACTGGTTCCAAGCACATGTAAAGCAAATTTCAGCCGGTTTAAATGCTAAGACAAGCTTTTACTCACAGCTCTAACAGAATCCAAGGTGAGAGTGAAAAAGCCACAGTTCATAGATGTCAGGAAAAAAAGCTAACACACACTCCTTGGAGCCATAAAGTGAGATAAATACATTTAAACTTTGAAAGAAGTCCTGTCATATTTCTCCAGAACAGTACAGAAGAGTTACAGACTAAAGAGATTCATTGCTGTATGACACAGGAAAAAAATTGCAGAATCTTTGTTTACCTAGGCCTGTGGTTTCTAAGTACCAACTTTTTAATACGTTCATTTCTTGACTCAAAGTGAAAATGGGAATTCACCCTTTTCTCTTTTTTTCCTGCCCAATGTGCAGATGGGGCACATTTTCTTTCACTCCATCAATCCCTGCCCCCCCCCACGCACAAGCTCGCATATATGCATCTAGCCAGTGGAAAAGAAAAAAGGGTTACTCATTAATCCATTCTACAAAGCTTTCCAAACTGAAATGGGTGGGTTCTCCATCTCCAGCAGGGAGCAATATATAGGTAGGTGCAGAGCTTACCTGAGCACAGCTCAAACTGGAGTGTTATACTTGAACAGCACAACTTTGCTCCTGGCACATTTTAAAACAGAACTCATCAGGATGAAGAGGATGATTATTTTCTGCATGCTTTTCTTCTGCTCCAGTATGGTGCTGACTGCAACTTCACCCAGAACAGTAAAATACAGACAGATTCAAAAGAAAATTAAAGACTTAGAAACTATGGTGAAAGATAAGGTAAGTGAAGGTATTTGTCATAATATTAGAATTACTTTCAAGCATTATGTATTGCTTAGTACATATCTTGTGAGGGACATCACTTTCAAATATTAAAACTTTTCTAACTTAGATTTGTTTCATTTTAGGATGCTGAATTGCTGCATACACCAGAAAACCCTGTGGTGAGACTGCTTTAAAATTTTTTTCATAATTATATAATTTTGATTTTATACTGGTTTATTCCATTGACAAAGGGAAGATGCCTTCTTCTTCACATCTCTGACCTAGTACTCTTAGTGCAAGCTAGATTGAATAAGAAAATACTTTTTAAAAGTTCATTTTTATGGATATTTCCTGCCAGAAGTGTTTATATTTTGGCATCACAATTACTATTTTGCTGTTGTATGCGTATCATAACCCACCAACAGATCCAGAGTTGCATATATTCTGTTTAACTAAGAAATAGTGCTAAGAGTAAGGATACACACAAGAGCCAGATGAGCAGCAGTGCTTTTGGGGATGCAGGTATTTGGAGTGGAAGTGCCTCCAGCTGCCATGAGCTCTAGCATGGCTGAGCTGCCCCCCTTGCCTCCCACTGCAGCCAAGTGGCAAGAGTGGCACTGCAAGGCCAAGTCACTTAGTGCCTCCTCTCATGTGCAGTCACACTGCTCTCTCTCAGTCTATTTGTACAGGCACTGTGCTACCAACAGGAAGACAAAACCGCACCTGCAAATATTCTCTTCAGATTATAACTAGTTAAAAATACAAGAGCAGCTCTCTGTGAATCCCTTTTTAATACAGATACATCTTTATACATTATTTAGTGCTGATATTTTGCATTTTCCAAGGTTAAGATCATCTTATATACAGTGAGTCACCAAGTTTGCGCACTCTCAAAAGTGGAAGGATGCAGGATGTACCATGAATTTAAATGCTAATCATAGTAAAATCACGTCTTAAAAACTTAGAGGGCAAATGCATGCTACTTTGATAATCTCTCAACATACAACTGAGGTCTAGAGCAACTTGAGGCTACTTAATATTATGCTTGTGTTATCAGCTGTCTTAAATTTTTGAGCCCTATTTTGTAGCACAATTTTGATTGACATATAAAAGCCATCACTATGCATTACTGTGCTGTAAAAGCTGTAGATATTCTTTAAAATTTATCTACTCAGGTTTCTAAACTCCCTTGAAAGCTGCTACAAGAAGAAAGGAAAAAAACTCACCTCATTTCACACAGGTGTTGGTTAGCCTCTTCCTAGACTTTACAGCTTGGTGCATGTTTAACTTGTCAAAAAATATACAGAAGCATGACCAAACCAGATGCATTCCTTTAAATTCCTAGAAACAACTGCAGTGCACACACTCATTTGGCTGGGCTTTTTCCACTAAAACTCTTTCTAACTTCTGGTGTCAAAGTGAAAAGGAGGAGATTATTAGCCGTCATTTTAATCCAGTTTCTGCTGCCTCTGAAACCAAGCAAATACAACTGGTGACTAATTGCTTAATGAGGTTGTTGGGTTTTTTTTTCTTAAAAAAAGTCATGCTCACCTCAGGAAGGAAAACAACAACTCACTTGCAGCTTAGGGCTTTACTGTCTGATTCTGGGAGGTCCTAAGTGCCTCCTCTGAATACTAGAGAAGACAGAGAATTCACATATTTAGAAGGTATTAAGTTGATATGGGTTCAGCTTCTGATGAAAAACATGTAAAAATTTATTAGTGTGCTTATAGTAATTATCACCAGCAACGAAATCAACAAACTTTTCATCCTACAGGGTGACGAAACAGTGTATCACAGTGTGACAGAACAGCACTCAGGGTGTTTAGGTGCCATCACAGCCTAGTGAAACTCAATTTAAAAAAAAATCGCTCACATAACTGCATTTCAAACATCAAAATATTTGAAATAGTTTTTTATTATAACCTGCTTATGCCAGATTTGCATTTGGTCTTGAATATTCAATGACAAAATTACCTATGACAACATTTAGAATTAGGTGGCTTATCCCTATCTATTTTGGCTTCCTTTGTGTGGACTGTTAGCCCCAATTCAATCCCACACAATTTCCCTGTACCCTCAACAATGAAGTATCCTTTTCTTTGGAATAAAGAGAGGTTAGAAGACATCAATTCAAGGGAAAACAGGCTGAGACTGAAAAAGCAGTGTTAAGGCTGAGGTAATTCCAGCCTGGAAAGCAAAAGAGCTCTCCTGCTGGTGACTGGCACTGCAGCTGAAGTGTCACTGAGTGACAAGATGCTGACGTGCCCTGGATCTCTATCTCAGCCCGCTGATCACTAATTCCGGAAGCGAGGGCTCTATGGGCTCATCTGTAAAGCTAGTTTGAGTCAGATGCAGACTACTGCTGTCAACTGCCTCTGATACTAGTATTTTACACATTTCTAGCCCCCCTCAGACATTTCCAGCGGTCTGTGCTCCTTCACGCCTCATCCCCAAAGCGCTCAGCCCGTGACAACCTGCCAGGCCCCACAATCCTTCCCGTGCCCTGATCATTGGCTGCCTCAGCTATAAATGACAACTCAGCAAAACAGAAAAGGCAGCACAGATGAGAAATGCTGGTTTCTCAGCTCAGCACAGATGAGACCAAAAATGTTTTCAGTTTCAGCTGGAAAATCAATCTCTTTAAAAGACGAGTAGTGTTTTTTTCCAGTAAGCAAGGCCGGTTACAGTAAGGATGCTTGAAACATAAACGTGTGGCTTTTAAGGAAAATAAAATGTTTTATCTGACCAACACAGAATGCTGCTAGCAAAATTTGCTGTAAGCAACATCCATGAAGGCTGTCTTGTCCTTGCCCAGGCAGCAAACTGGAGTGACATCTCATAAAGCAGAGGAGACTTAGCTTGGGTAGCAGTTGGTATGCAAACAAGGACATTGGCTTTGGAGCCTTTCTAATATGTGTAATCAGCAGCTTCCTTCTTTGGAAAACAGAAACCAACTTAAATTGGCTTTAGTAAACATTGCTTTTCTTTTTCTGTTGACTGTTAGGTTAGTTTTGGGGATAGTTTCTGTATCATTTCTGATGTTATCGTATAACAACATTTTAACAGTATTTGAAAACACGCAGTTCTACATCAATTCTAATTATTAACTAGGCATTATTAGAAAGGGCACGAAAACAAGGAATAAAAAAGTATATTCCCACACGTAGCACTGAGAGATATTCGTAATTTTTTAGAAATAAAATGCTCGTGCTTTAGTAGGTGAAAACCTACTACATGTAACTGATCTACTCTTCAGGATTGTTTTCTTTCAAATGCTGTCATGATTAATAGCCAAGTGAACATTTATTTCGTTAGGAAATATTAAGTAATTATGCAAGAACAGCCAAAGTAAAGCCTCAATATTACTTGCGTATCAAAAACTAACTTTAAAAAAGGTACAGTTGAATATTCTCAGTTAATATCCTGAATACCTTCTTCTGCACATGGACCACAATCTAACATGTGCAGGAAAAAGCACTGCAACATTGGCTTTAAAACAGTTCCTTCTTCTCCTGCCCTAGGAGGGATGCCTGTCCACAGCTGTGACCTGCTTCACGAAGGGCGTCCAGAAATTACAACCAGCGAGCAGCCAAGAGAGCGGGGGGTTCGCCAAAGCTGTTAGAATCGTGAGCAAATTCACCTACAGAGACTCTGGAGAGGTAGGATTTCCTCACAGTGCCCATAATTGGGATCATTGCTCCTCATTTTCTGTAGCAGATGGCCCCTGCAATGGGGGAGCTGTAGAAAGCAAATCTGTTAGAAAAAAGCAATCTGCCTTTCACTACTTTGGAAATTAAAAAGTCCAGTTTTTGCACTCTTGGGACAAGCATTCCCTGTGACCCTAAAAAGTCGCACACATGCACTTGGCAACCAAACAACATGCTGGCAGAATGACAGGGATCACTGCAAAAAATGTGAATGAAAGATGCCCTTACTAAATTCCTTCCTCTTTGAAAGAGCATGTGTCAAAGCTTTTCCAGCTAGAAAAGGCATTGATTACAACCCTCTTGATTTTTCAGTGAGAAAGTTTGAGGTTTGATTTAGGATTGTGATGCGCTGTTTAGAAGTGCCATGATTCTCTTTACTTTCCAGCACTGTGAGTCTACATGTGAATCTTATGAGAAGAAAACCCCCAAAGAATTTTTGAAGAGCTTTGCAAATCTAATGCAAATGGTAAGCAGAGTTCATGCCTCCTGAGTGCTTTTTGACATTTGGCAAACCATTACAGACATCCTTATTTTACATCCTTACTAACAATATGTTGTTTTTACAGCTATTCAAGAACTAATCTAGGACAAACCAGAGCTGAAGACGACTGAAAATCTATTTTTTAAAGCAGACACTATGTTATATTTAAGATGTGAAAAATGTAAATACTTCCCAGCGCTATTATGATTTGTTCTCTGTGTGTGGTAAGTGAAAGCTTCTTCCAAAGTATCAAGGAGCCTTATTTGGATGGGTAATTGTAAGATGGATGCTATTTTGCCAGTGATTTGAGCCCCACCTTACAGGGAAAACTAAATTCTGATTTCAGAAAAGCAGGCTCTTGTAAGGGACTTAACTGTCCCCCTTCTGCTAAACTAGAAATACAGGAGATTGCTACATTTGTATTTTTGCTTTGATCTTAACTGAATCTCATGCAGAGATTTCTACAACTTTTTAAAGAAAATTATCAGAAAAATTATCAGAGGCTTTGAAGCCTCAAAGGAATCTGCTTGGCCTGATTTCCTTATTTACAATAATACCACACACAGAGTTGATTTATAAGTTCTTAGACTGCATCTTAGCTAACTATGGAAAAACGTCCTGCATTTAACTGCCTTTTCAATACTGGAAAAAACATTTACAAATCATACTGTATGGCTGTGATTAACATCTTGAAGCTAATGGCACATTTGCCATGGGATTCAGTAGGGAGAGAGGTAACCCACAAGCTCTAAGTGGAGATACAGGATTCTGAGGTGAAATCCTGTTTCAGAAAACAGAATTCCACCTGCACTGCCCCAGCTTAACATGATCGATACAGCAGAGGCATGACAGGCTGGTACAACCAGCCACTACAAAACATCCAATAAATACAGTAACTGATGATTAGTCAGAGTGCAACAGCTCTAATGCATACTGCTCTTTCCCAGAGGACAGCATTTACCCCCATATTAATGTACCATTAACACTATTCATTCTCTTTCCTCCTGATTAATTTTTACAGTTTGTTATTTGCCATTTTTTCTTTAACAATCTGTCAAGTTTTTTGTTATGTGGAAACCTTCCTGTACAGCTCCTGAATTCTGAACATTTCTGTGGAACTATGGCCAGAGAAACCATTGAAAACTTTTTAAATGAAAGTGAGTATCACAGCATTTAAAGCTAGTTTTGGCAGCTTAATTATATACCACTATATTCTGCTTGCAAGGATTCTGAACCTCTGGGTTCTTCCATCTGAGCAGTAACTGCTAATTTACCCCAAATAGATATTAACCCCACATGAGGAAACTCATCTTGGAAAAGAGCATAAAGCCTTCCAGTAAAAATTAACCTTTCATCTAATTTTCTCTCTACTTAGTAGAAATGTGGTAGAAAGAGGAAACTGGAAAGCTGCATCTAGTGTTAGGATGGAAAATGACAAGCTCAGTTACCTCCAAAAATAATGAAGTAGTATTAAAAATATTTCCATTCCTACCAATGGCGTTGGCCTAAAGGAAGACTAATACA
Organism: Irena cyanogastra; assembly: GCA_013397155.1. Lineage (NCBI taxonomy): Eukaryota > Metazoa > Chordata > Aves > Passeriformes > Irenidae > Irena > Irena cyanogastra. Next base: position 1,593,011 of record VWZV01010134.1, read on the forward strand.
AAAAGCTTTGCTGCCTCCACATTTTCACCGTCCTGAAATATGAACCTCCTCAAAAATGCACATCAGAAAGAGGAAGGAAGATCTTCAGGGCACAACAAACTAAGTGAACTCTCCTTCTTTCTGGTGATGGTCATTTTGGTTTAGAACATCTTTTTCTTTTCCTTTTCTTTTTCTGTTTCAAAACCCACTTTTCCTCCGTGTAATGTTCTCATATCTCAATGTTTCCACATTACTGCATCAGAATTAACATTCTAAAAAAGAACTACCACTCACATATAAGTAAACAAAGTACTGAGTTTAAATTATGTTCTTTCTACACCTTCTATCCCCGTTTCTCTGTCTCACCTACCCATGAAGTCCCTTCATCACCAATCGGTGAGCACTATGCAAAGCTGCTGCTGTAACTGCAACAGATTTTAAAGTCCAGGTTAAATTCCATTCTAGATTTGGATAAAAGCAACTGGGAAAACATTGAAACAAGTCCTGTAGTTGCAGCATACCTGCTGATGTTTCTACATTTGTATTTTTATGGAGGGGTTTTAATTGAATGCCTTTATCATGAATTAAGTGCATTTTATATGACTCCTAGAAGGACAACCAATAAACCTGCACTTCTCATGCAGCTCCATGGAATATTTGCATGTGCAGGGTTCTGGAGAAAGAGCTTTATTTTTGTACAAAGAATACAGCATGCATTTCTTTGTCTGTAAATGTCTTTTCCAGTAACTTGCTAAGTGCATTGAAATCACTGTTCTAAAAGAGCCTGTTAAAATCCTTGTCGCGCAGACAAAATGGGATTAGTATGCTCTGACAAACACAACATTGTGTATTACATATTTATTAGCAATCATTACAAAGCATTGAGAAGCAACTTCTGTACCTGGGATGGACATTCTATGAATGAAAAGCAATTCCCTACAAGAATGTCATAAGCTAACTAGGTACTCCTGCCTACACTGCAGCAATGCCTGGGTTTTGTCCAAGAGGCAGCATGTAATACAGTAAGTAATGCACCTATTTCTGTTTAGTGACTTGCTTCACTGTTTTTAACTATGGATTTTATCACACCAAACATAGTGCTAAAGCTTATTTTTTCTTGTTTTAAACACAATATACCTGTTTATTAATTGAGGTTATTTCTTGTACCTGCAGAACAACTTAATTTAAAATGCTCACTTGTAGTATTCAAAATCTAGTGAGAAACTGCAACAAATGTAACTTGAGAGGGTTAACTGCTCTGAGACCTTGCTGAAAACTGAAATTATTGGACAAGCCAGTCCAGCTACGTATGGAGAATATTAATCACAAAATTATCACACCACACCCCTGTGCAGTGTCAGCACAATCACTGTGGGCAACTCTGTGCACTTCAAGTATGCCTTGAATTACAAGATATGAGGATTTGTGTTCACTCTTTGATTTGTCAGAGTGATCAAAGACTGAGTGTATTATTCAGGGTGTGCTATTTGAAGAACAGGATGAAGGAAGAACAGGAAATCTGTGCAGGATAAACCAGTGTTCAACAAGACATCATCCTGTTCTGCAACAGCACTCTCAAAAGGAAAAATGAAGATGCCTCAGGAGGAACTTGTGACCTTAGGAAGGACCAGATACCACAAATCCAAATGTGTACACTCTCTTGACTTACTTTCTTTCGTGAGATGAACTCTCTTTGTACTAAGTGCACTCTGCAGAAACAATGTGTGTTTCATTAACAGAGTACATCATGTAAGCCATAAAAGCTCATTACCTCCCAGGGAGGCTTTACAATATATTTATGATTTTGATCATAAGTGCCCTTTGTAGGCACTTCAAGATGTGTTTTAGCATGGTATATACAATTTTGTATAATATTTACTTTTCCTGAGAGGATTGTTTATTTTTATACCAATTGATTAATCTAATTTAATTATTTATTGCATTTCTGTAAAGGGAATGTTCATACTAAGGACTATGTGGTCTGATTAATTTATATGCCTGTGATATTAAACAATTTTAGCTAATACCATTTTCTCTTGTTCTTTTCTTCAAAAACATATTTTTGTAGTTATTTGTATGAGAACTATTCCCTGTGGGTTTTCCAGCCACCTGTATCACAGACCTGGTTTAGAGTAGGGTAAATTCTGAGTTTTGCATCTCACCGAGTGAGATGAGTCAGACCTGACTAACAATTAATTCTGGATGAATCCCAGCATATGTGATTCCTGCTGTTTTCTTGTGTGCAAAGACAGGAGGGATCCCTCCACCCAGTGGGAAAACCCACAGAGAACAGTTCTCGCTATAAATAGGTAACTACAAAACTTCCCTACAGTGCACTTCCCTTCTCTCCTTTGCACTTGTGCTGATGACCCATGTTGTAACAGGAGCAAAGGTGAAAGAGAATGTTTCCTACTCAAACATCTTTGCCCAAGCTGCTGATCTCCATTGCTGTACTGCCACCTTTTGATGGCAGTTTGGAAATTCAAAGCAGTTCCAGACACAAAACAAGCAAGCTGAGTACCCCTGTCACGGCAATGAGCTTTGAGATACACCACAGACATAACTAAGTTCTCCACTTCCCATTTAGTTTTTCCTTTTCCTCTTTACAGAGCTGAGGGTTCAATAGTGTTAATCTTGTAACATCATGAAGACCATGTTTAAAAACATCACTTACCACATCAGTTAGGTTCTTCAGCAGCTCCTTTCCCTTTGCAAGATGTTCAAATGGATGCTGTGTCCATGTGTCCCTTCACTATGTGTCCAACAACCTACCAGAAGTTCTCCTGCTCTTTTTAGACTCTTTGTAAACAACCCTCTTACCTCTTTCCATTTCTTGAAGATGATATTATTAGACTTCACTGCCCACCCCAAGTTCTCCATCTTCCTCCCATTCTTATTCTCAACACTTGTTCTCCCAACCTCAGTTCACTTTCTTCCTCCTGTTACACTTCCTCCAGCTTCCTTTCTGTTATCAGGGAATTTTCAGACACTCAGATGGTACAAGATCATCAGCTGCACAATCGCATTAAAATGGAAAAAGAGTTGAACATAATGCTAGTGGCCCATATAAAGTTTAATTCTTTACAATCCACAGGAGAACATCCTGACAACAAAGAAGTCAGAAAGATTTTTCACTTCTAAGCCTAAGAAGTGAGGGAAGCATTCACAAACCAGCTGTAGCAGGAGACACAGTAGGTTTCATACCAAGCCTACCAAACCAGATCAAAAACTGTGATAGAGCAGCTCTCTCCATCCTCCCTTAAATCCTTAAAAAATGTAGAGACAATGAATGACAAAGGTGTCAAGGCCAGAGCCAGTTGATAGAGGACAGGATCTGCAGGAGGTGAAACACACAAAAGTGTTTGAGGTTGGCACCCCAAATCCAGCTTTTCATCAAATTGAGAAGCAACTCCAAGTTTATCACTGCCTTTGTGAACGGCCAGGAAATGCACCAGTGTAGAGAGCAGATCATTGCACAAGAGGGCAGCAGGCAGCTGAGAAAAGAATGGAGATCTTAATTCTCCTCCTTCTCCTGACCCCACCCACCTCATAAGAAATTAACCTACAAACTCTCAAATGTGGGGAAATACAGTTCAAAAAGGGGACTTAACTAAAAATGCTCCCATTTCTGTGTTCTCTTTTACAGGCACATTTTGAATGCCACCTACTTGATTATTTCTACTGCTTCCTATATTCTGTTCTTCCCCAAACAATTTACTTCTCCTTCATTTTACTCCTCTCTTCTACCCTCCATCTCTCCTTTAGGGAAACCACTTTAGTTATGCCTGACATTTACAACTCATGCGTTAACACCAGACAGGACAAAGCATTATCAAATCTTGACACCTTATCTCAGAGGTAACCATTAGGAGAAGCATCACCTGAAAACAAAGAATAAGCAAAAGAAATTTACAGGATCTGTGCTATTTCTGGGAGATTTACACTTCCCTTCAGCATGGAGCACTTGGCCCATTTCTAAATTGCTAACCCAGTACCTGGAGATGAACAACAGTTCCAAGCATTCCTTATGGACTTACTGCCTCTCCCCTTAGGTGCCCCACATCATGTGAGACAGCTACTACACTCTACTGCCCCCCCATTTTAATTTTACCAATTCTTTCAATTTCCTGTTTTACACCCTGCAAAGAGCTGAACAAACATCAGGTAACATGGAATGGAATGCAGCAGTTCCAGCTGGAGGTGGAGGAAAAGGTGTAGTACAAATTCCCAAACACCTGAGCTGCCATTAAGAATTTTTTTTAATGGCACTGAAGAACAAAATACTGGGAACCTACCACCTCATGCTCCTCTTCCACCTGTTGCACTGGGCAGGGTTGGCTTAAGCCATTCCCACTTCTTCCCCCTACCAGTCCCCAATAACTGCATTTTTCAGGGGGAGAGGGCGAGGTGGAAGATTATACTTGCTCTGGGTCAGTTCTCTCACCCAGACTCTCTGCCTTTTAAAACATGCCCTCATGAAGTCTAACTGCTCTGCATCAGAAGACTTCCCTTAAAAAGATGTTGTACAAGGCAAACTCAGAAGCAGACTGGGTTGGGAATTTTTCAGTGCAAGTTCTTCCATTGGAGGATAACGATTTGTTGAAACTGAAACTTTACAACTTTCACTGCAGCAGTCTGACAAAACTTTAAGCAAAAATCTTTTCTTAGGTCCAGGATGGAATTTCTGTTATAAACAAAATCATGTAAACAAGAGCAGAGTGCAGGTTTTTGGGATAGGAAGTGATTGCTGGAGTTGGGCTCCAAACCGTGCTCTGCTTTATTTGGCTTCCCCATTGGGACACATTTCACCAAGGTGCCAGAGGAGGCGCCTACTCCACAGGATACGGATGGCTGCGGATCAGTATCACTCTTTCTTGAGTGCTTTTTTATTAAAACAGCTGAGAGTTCTCAACATCATTTCAGAGTAATACAGAGGGGAACAAAATTGAAAAAGTGACAACTTCTGTGAGATTGGGAAATATTTTCTAGCTAGTTCTATGTGGTTCTCATATGATTTGTCTTAGTGTTTGAGACAATTCTCCGGCAAATTTCCCAGTCTGACACATATGCCTTTTTTAGGCTTTAAGAACAACTCAGTGGGCAGCAGAGCAATAAAGGTCAGATGAAGAGCAGCAGAGGTACACAGCAAACAGTAAATCCTTCTGTGGAATGAAAGAAACCGTAGGTTGAAAAGTCACTGGGAGAACAAAGATGGATAGTAATCTCATTTAAAACGTCTCCCTCAGTGAAAGTTTCTGTATGAGTACTGATCCATCAATAACCCATTTTACAATCAAAAGCACCCAGGGTGCTTTCCCAGACCCCACAGATCTCCTTATTTTCCATCAAGACAAAGCACCAACACTACAAGTTCAGTCCAGTGAAACTGCTCTGTATCAATAGTCAGATATCAGCAGTCATACGGCTTTGGATAATTCATGCTCATTTTTTCAGGTAAAGAACAATGACTCATGTCTTAAAAGATATGATAAACATATTTTAAACTCCCTAAGTGTAAGATATATACATAGTCCCATACGTTTGTAAAATACTATTTTCTAATTGTCATCATAAATATGATTAAAATTCCAGTTCTTTCTGTTGCTCTGTTTGAATGTTGCATACATACATTAAAAAAACTATTCTGACAGCTTCCACCTGTTAATGGTGACCAATTGAAAACTGGCCATGTTGACGGGTTCTAGCACATAACCTTAACAGGAGTCTGAGAGTGATTGCATCTCAGATTTTTGAAACTCAAAATCATACTAGAAGTGGTCCACATTTTTATTATTATTTACACAGATTTGATTTGGTTTAGCTGCTTTGCAACATAACAAACATGGAACTCTGTTACTCTATACTTCTCCCTTACTTTGCACTGCATGGGTTTCAATTCCTAGCTTATCCTGAAAGATTTAAATGGTGAGAATAAGTCCTCTTCAGTGAAAGCAGAGGGATGTGACCTAAAAGAGAACACAGGCTACACCTTGTACCTGATGCACGGCTACAGGCAGCGGCCAGAGGAGGAGGCAGCAGCAGATGGGGCCTCATGACAGGTCCTGTGTCACCTCCTGGGGTTTCCTGAGAACCACGCACCAGCCCAGCCCCAGCAGAAATAGCTTCCTTTGCACAGCTCTCTGCACACTGCTCACAGCACTCAGTGTCCCTGAAAGTCAGGAGCAGATAATTTCAGTTTCCACCATTATCAATTTCCAAAGTATCAGTTCACCTAATTTAAAAAATACTTTTACTTTTAAAAAAACATTAATCACAGGGAAAGCTTACAAACAGCAAAACTCTTTTACAAGAAATCCATCAGAGAATATGACTAATTCACCTGTACTTTTTAAATATAATAAAACATTGAGTCAAGGCCAACTCATACTCTTACTCTGATTTTTTTTCTTTTGTTGTTTTGTCCTTACAGCCCTTCAATCATTTTCTGTATGGAAAAAAACATCAACTTAGTTTCTGAACACAAGTAAAAGTCCTTTCACTTCTACTTAGAATTCAGGATTCTCACAAGTGCTGCAGTACAAGAGGCCCCACACAACCCTTTTATATATAGTAGCAAAGGAAATGCTTTTCACTCTCAGGGCACTGCATAGTAGGTCTGGAGTTTTCCCAAATACAATGATCTTGAACTTGCTGTTCATTGGTTTGGTTTGTTTTTTTTCCATCTCTGCTTGTACTGATTTGCAGAGCATGTTCAGGCACACACAGATTTAAAATGAATACTTGGATCTTTGTGTCCACGTTCTACACGTGAAAAACTACTAGTAATTGTCCAATTAACATATATGCAGGAGTTGGGTATTATTACAAAACATAAAGAATAAGAAATTCCATATACAGCACAAACTTCAGATAATATTAGTATTGGAGTTGTCAAAGAGTGAACACAACTCCTTTTTTAACATTGGCTAAACTACATGGCTACAGGAATGGTTGACATCCCTCCTATCACCTGCTTGGCAAACACACAAAAAAATTGTTTTTATTTCTTTTCAATTACATAATTTCCGGTTTAAATATTAAACTAGGTGGCTTAAATAATTTTAAGTTTCCCATAAATAAACTAATAATCCTTGGGGATAAAATGAGTGAGAAAATGAACAAGTGCACATCTCTAGAGTTATTAGCAATTCTTCTGCTAATATTTCTGCTGAATATTTGTGCTTCCCATTTAACATCAGAAATTTCTCTCCCACACACCTTGGTTTCACTCTGTTTTTTTCCTTGGGCATTTAAGTCGAACCTTCTGACATTTTTGTTTAGCAACACATAGCTATGAGTTCTGGAGGCAGTAATGATACTGCTCTATGGGATATATCATAAAATACACAATGTCTCAGTTTTCCTGAATGTAGAATCTAAATGTATAGATTTTTATAGCTATCAGACAAAGAACCACTTGTAAAATTTTACATGGATATAAACCAGCATAAGGGAAAAATCATTTAGCCATATGGCAACGCATGAGTTAATCAGAATAAAGTAAAAAAATTACTTTTGGAATGGAGAGATGCTCTGGAGATGAGTGTGTTTTTTCAAAACTACATGTCATCCTTCCTACTATTATTAAGCCAAAGTGCATTATTTTATCACCAATTCCATTAGGGGGAAAAAAAAATGAGCCAAAAGCAGGAGACAGACATAAGTAAGTGTTCCAAAGCTGTACATCAAAACGAAGAAATTCATCAATGCAAATCAGTTCTTGGTTTCTGTGAGATCAGGATTAACAGTGGATTATTCAGAAGGAGGCACCAAGTTCCTGCAAAATGCAGCAGTGAAATTTCACTCTCATTTACTCATGAAGATTAAAGCAGAGTCAGCACATTCCCCAGGCACAGGGGAGGCAGTGTCATAGCCAGAATGACAACATGGGAGCCTCTGAACCTCAGCCCTGCTGAAGGTCACACTTTACCACTCTAGGTAACCCTACAAAAACCCATCAGGACTGGGCAGAAAGGAAGAAATTAATATACAGACATCTAGGAGAACAAGAAGAATTAAGATTCTATAATCTAGCTAAAAAACCAGGAGAGGGAAAACCCTAAATTACCACAAGCAAGGATCTACTACATAGCATAGGGGGGAAACCCCTATGAATCACATTTTTTAATAGCGAAATTATAACCCAAACCACAAGAGGTATTCTGTATCCTAACCCTTTTTTTTTTTTTTGTTAAAAAGATAGGAAATGGGGTCAGAATTGCTATTGTTTCTTGTGCTGTAAGAGAAATCTGTCTTGATCACACATGTTTTGCACATTAAGATTGTGAGATACTGGGAGATCAGTTTTGAAATATAACATTTGCAATAATAAGTATTTGAAATTAAACAAAATTTTAGACAGATGTTTAAGTCAAGGAACGTAGAATGACAGGATGTTTTGGGTTGGAAGGCGCCTTAAAGATCATCTAGTTTCAACCCCCTTGCCATGGGTAGGGACACCTTCCACCAGACCAGGTTGCTCAAAGGGTAGTAAACGTGGAAAAAAACAAACAAATCCCCCCAAAAAAACTTCCATTGTACTAAAGCTACCTTCATTACAGACCCCCCACATGCATATCCACTTCCTAAAGAGCCTCCTGAAGTGACAGGCATCGAATAGCGTGAGATAAGCCATGATCTCTTATTTCATAGACAAATGCACTCAATTTTAAGCGCTGAAAGATTCAAGCTGGGAAACTCCAGCTGAAATCTGATCCAAATTCCTATTATGTGCAATTTCTACATTTCCTCTACCCTGTGCTTTATCAGCTAGAATTTCTCAACATAACTGGGCTCTTCCATGAACCTGGTAACATAGCCCAAGGCTAGGTTTAAAGAGGGGAAAGACAGGGAACTCTTCCTAAATTTTTAAGCCTCAATCAGTGTTTTCTAAGGAGTGACGTTTTTGCTTTGGCAGTAAACGCAAACAAACAAACCATCTATCGCAAACTTTTGTACTGATGTCACAACATGCCTCAGGAAAATCTGTACATCTCTTACTACTCTGTTTTCCACAGTACCTGAGTCCTTTTTCCACATAAATCCAAATCACAATTGTATCAACGTGACTCCTGATCACTTCTAGTCACTTCTGATGTTTTTGGCAGAAAGCACAGTAACAATTTGGCTATTACACCTTCAAAAATGGAAGAGAAGAGGCATAGTAGGACTCAATAAAACTCAGTGGCTCATTTTCACTCCTCCTAAATAAACAGGAAATGAATTATTGGATTTAAAAAGTCAGAAAATGCTCTTGTCGTGCTTAGGTGTTGGCATCCTAAGAAGTGACATCTTCCCAAAAACTCCTTCCTTCTATCCATTAGATATTCTTCTTGCCTCTACTTCTTTGTTTTAGGAAACAGCTGGTCAATTAATTGTAGTAAATGTTCTCATCTTCTTAAATTCTTTGTATTTTTAAGATATTTTAATGTCTAATGGTATCAGTTGACATCATCTCCCCTTTACAAAGAGTATTATACTGACTTGCCTCTGCCATTGGGAAGTAATTTTCAGCCATTAAGGGTTTTATCACCTAAAAATTCCAAAACAAAAATCATCTCATCAGGAAGGGAAAAATTATCACCAAAATTTCATATAATTCTATTAATAAGCTTCAATTCTTAGATGCTCATGCTAACAATGGTTAGTTCTTATAATCCATAACCAATTAACTCCATCTTGACAGGATCAGGAAGAACCATCAGCAATAAACCTCTTGAAAACAGCAAGATTCAAAATTTGACAGTAACTTCATATCAAAAAGTGAAAAAAAGAAATAAAAATCATATTACATCAAAACAATCAGAAAATCCCTTGAATAGGAGATGTTTCCCAGCAATAAAGTTTCATTTCCTTCTGGCAAAATCAAGACCTTTGTCTAGGGCACGCAAAAGCTGATCAAAGTCTCCTATTTTGCATAGAAAGCTAATTACCAGAAAAGGCTTCTGGAAAGCAGGGATTAGGAACCAGTGACAAAAGCCTGGTACTTTATTTTAATAGCTGGCTCAAATTTTTACACCTCAATTTAGAAACAACTGGCTTGTGTGGGATTGATCATTAAAAGCTGAAAAAAGAAGTGTGTTTTGCAATAAGAAGTAATTATCTAAATTTAGCGTAAATATAAAAGCAGTTTTCTAGAATCAAAACAATAACAAAATTGCATGTTCACTTCTCTTTCTGTCGTCTAAATCTGAAAAAAATACACTGAAAAGTGCTTTTATGATTATTGTGGTAATGCATAGTAGCAGTTTCATGCATTGAGCATCTAAAGCGTAGGAAATACTCTATTTCCCTACAGGAAATCCTCAAGCATCCAAGATATTTGTGTTTGAGGAGACACCTCATGAGAGTCTTCAGCATCCTCACGAGGGTCAGGTGCTGATCCCTTCCCTCTCATGACCAGGGACAGGACTCAAGGAAATGGCATGAAGCAAACCAGGGAGGGTTACGTTGGATATCAGGAAAAGTTTCTTCCCCCAGAGGGTGGTTGGGCACTGGAAGAGGCTCCCTAGGGAAGTGGGCACAGCACCAAGCCTGACAGAGCTCAAGCAGTGTTTGGACAAGGCTCTCAGGCACATGGCATGACTCTTGGGAATGTCCTGTGCAGGGCCAGGAGTTAGAACTGATCCTGATGGATCCCTTGCAACTGAGGATATTCCATGATATTCATGGGCTACATCTTGCAACAGATTGAAATCTTTCACTTTTCCCTTGTCCACAGGTGGAAGGTGCATTTAGTTTTCTGTTTTCATATGGGTTTTTTTGGTCTATCCCATCCTCCTCTCCCACCTTTGTCTCTCCCCTTCTAGAAAGCAACACCTTAGCATTTGGATGTGAATGTCACTCCATGGCCAGCAGCATAAGTAGGTGATTACAGTAGAATAAACCACAGTAATTTTCATAGATGGTTCCACAATTGGTGTTTTCAGTGGTTAAAAGGGAACTTCTCACCCACCACACATTTGCTGGTCCCCACTCTACCTCCTGGAAGCCAGCCTTTCTCACATGCTGTACTTCTGATATGCCGAATCCAAAAGCACTTTTCTTAAATACTTTGAAATCAAATAAGCACAAAATGGCACATTCAGGGACTTCTTGGCTCCTGTTCACTGATATCAAACCCTTTGTATTAGTATGATTTTTAAAACGGGATCTGGACAGTGTGAGGGGATCAAATGCTTACTCTCTCATGCATTTCATTATGGAATATATGACTGAAGTTGCTGTGATGCACTTGCCACCAATAAATCACTGTCAATCTTTCCTTCAGCGAGATATGGAAAATGAAAAGTACAGTAATTTGAATAACGGTGGGAAAACCAATACCCCAGCAAATTTCTCCATCGCTTTTGCTTCCATTGCCAAATTTGTCATGAAGAAAGTCCAGAGACCAAGTGAGAACCTAGCACCAAAATTTCAACCTCGCTTTCCACAGTAGGTTCTACTGACCTTCATATCTGGCTATTGAAGCAGAAAATCATCCAATACACATCGTAATTGTGTAATTTAAGCCTTGTACTCTGTGGTTTAATAGACTTCTCCTATTATATTAAGACTGCAGAAACCAAGGAGAAGTATAAACTCTAATCAGATCACTGTGGTCCCTTATGAAACCTCTAACTACATGATCAAAGTTTCTATTTCCTACACTTTTTAATACTAGTGAGCAAAAGTAAATGATAATAGATGTGATAAGGTCACAGACCAAATGGTTTTTTGGTATTTAGATGCTTCAGCCCACTTTTCTCAGAGTACATTCCACTGCTTCAGAAGAGCAAGTGTGAAAATCAATCATATTCTTTCTGTTACTGTGCTGTTCAGTCTTGCCTTGCTGTAAACAGCCTCCAGAGCTGCAGAATGTAAAAGCATCTTTGCCAAACTCCAGGAAACCTTGATGTGCAAGACGTAACACCTTAATCCTGCTGAAAACAAGTCTTCTAGGAATTATTACTACTCATAATTGCTTAGCGGCGTGTTCAATGTAACGTGACAGCAGCTTTCATCTCTCTGAATTTATACCGTGAACAGACAGGATATGGACTTCACTGGTCATGGCTGGGCATTATTATAATGTGAATGACAATAACAGTGCATGCCTTTAGACAGAAAACACGTTCTAGGTCTGAAGCGTTTCACACCTCTTGCACTTCTGCCATCCAAGAAATCGCCACTGGTTTGGAATTTAATACTCTGTTTCCTAACTGGCTGAGTACTGCAGAAACTTACCCTCCCTGTTTCAACACAACCTTGGAAAAACTTGCTTCTACCGAGATCCATGGATTTTCCGGAGCCTTTCATGACGCTCTTTAGGCACCAAAGGGAAGAACCACACACACTGTAATATCTGATTTCTCCACTGAGGCTGAGAGTTGGGCAGCAGCTTACACAGGTGCTACCCCAATCGTCCAGATCAGAGGTGAGGTAGAACAGCCAATCTACTCTGCAGCCCACACAAGAACATTTCCTGTCTGAGAAAACCAAGCTGCAGGAGGGAGGGTGACGCACACGTGGGGCTTGCTGGGCTACGGGGTCATGATGTGGCTGGGGCAGATGCGCAGCTCTAGGGGCAGGCACTTCTAAAATCACCACAGGATTTGAATTATGAAATATACTCTTACCATGGTACATAAATTTCATTATGTCTCACACATACTACTGAGACCTTAGGCAGGGTATAAATTTAGCTGCTCTGATCCCTGTACTGACGTTCATGTGCCAAATCAACTGAACATAATTTTTCTATACACAAAACACTTGTGTTGAGTGTTTTTGAATGAACTAGAGATAGTGAACTACTGTGCCTAACAGGAATAGATGTAAACTCCTTAAAACTGTCATATTTAGTAGTAACAAAGCATTACAGACACGTAAGAAATTCAGCTTGTCTACTACAGCACTTGCATTAGGACCGAAGATGGCTCTCCATCTATGTTAATAAAATTATTTTCAACATGAGTAACAGTTAAAGAACCAGAAACAGTCCCTAGCTCTGAATCCCAATGACACAGAGGATTTTCCTAGCAAAAGGTATTTTTGTTCCAGCTTTATGTTCAAATTCATGTCATGCCAGGTCACTAGTACAGAAATTCACCCTTGTAATCACGAATAAATGTGTATTTGTATTCATTATTTCTGTGGCATATCCCTTAAAAATCACACTCAAAAATAAAGCAAATGGCAACTTCTAGTTGTTTTTGGTGAAGAAGGCAAAGGGATGCAGTCCCCTCATTTCCAAAGAACAGCAAAGTTTCCACAAGGCTCAAGCAAGGGCAACAAACACAAACAAATTTCTGTTGTTTTGTTGAGCAAAGAAGTAGGACAGTAAAGGAAGGCTAGAAAAGAGGCAATTCTTGTGGACAAAGTTCCACCTAATTTGGAGTGCCACAGCACAAGTAGACAAGAAGACTCACCACCTCTTCCAGTACGAGGATCAAAAGGTAAAACCATCAAATAAATCTAGTAGGACCCAGGATCAAAACATGCAGAGCCACAGTGGCCTGATGTGTGGAACCTGCTGAACATTTGTGCTGTGGGTCCTAAGAGTGGTTCAAGGAAGCACAGGAGTATCATACTGCCCTTGGGCACGACAGTGGGAAAAACAAATCGGTGTGGGCAAGCCTCTGTTGTTCCTCAGTAAATTCCACACAACCAGTCTGAAGCAAGCAGGAAAAGCGAGCAAAGGGAAAATGGAATCAAGAAAGGGAACTTTGAGAGGATGGGAACAATGTCATAAAAATGCCTGCGCACAACTGGGAGCCAGCCACTACCGAGGGGGTACCTCAACACCTTTTGTCCCTATCTAGTGACAGATCTAGGCCATCTGCTTAGCATGTGCACTACCACAGCACTCAGCAAGGCAAGACACAGCTCTTTGTTTGTGGGCTGTTAGCATCCTGTATGGTTATAACCTGACACTGGCCTTTTGACCCAGTAGGGCAATTCAACTTGCATTTTATCATACGCCTCTTAAATCCAGACCCTGAGAAGAGTTTGGCAACAACCTGGCTTGTCAGTGTATGCACTAGCCTCTTTTCCACTGCAAAACAATAATATTGAAAATCAGAAATCTTTTGCCTTTGGGCTTTCTCTTCACTTCTCATTCCAAAATGAAAACAAGCATTTTTCTAATTTGAGCTACCCAGAGTAATTGACAGGCCTGAGTTTCTTTCCAGCCACAACAAAGCACTTTTTACTATTAAGTTGACCAGGATGCTCTGATCTTATTTCCTCTTTGTAGGACACCTCTATTTTGCTTTCCCTAACAGACTTGTGCCTCATCAGCAGTGCATTTGTATTGGTCTCCACAGTCCTGCACCTAAAGATAAGTGTGAACCAAAACTAGTAGAGGTTAACAATTGTATTATTTTGTGGGTATACCAAGAACACTTTCAGCAGGTTTGGTGCAGATTGTACTAAGAGGAAGTTAGTAACTAAAGTTTTGGCAACACTTCATTATGGAGACAACCTTAAAAAGTCCATTTGGATATAAAAAGAAAACGTGAATCAACAGGACTAGTCATCTTTGTAAATATAGGCTGGACCTCCTGAAGATAGATTATTCCTAGACAAACAGAAGCTGTTCAAGTTCACCCAGAAATCTTGCAACAATTAAACTATTTCCTCTGTAAACACAGCACACCATCTTAACGTGCAGCCCTAATCCTTATCCTGTATTGATCAACCTTCCCAACTTTACGTTCAGCCATAACTCTCACAGTAATACATCTTCTCATTTGGACTTGTAATAACACCAAATTTTTTCAGAAAACAAAAACACCGACTCCAAAGTTCATAACCTTTGTAAAATTACTGCCTGAAAAGTAGACTACAGTGACAGGAAACACCAAGGGCTCCCCATACCTTAACTAAATCCACACCTATTCAACAATCACGGACAAGATCTTTAGAAAGTTGAAACTCACGTGTCACACAGCTACTAAGGAGAGATTAAAGTTACTTTCCCCCAAGAACAGGCTTTTTTATAACTAGAACATTTTTTATTTTTAAAGTATTCCCTCTTAATGATGGCCCTTTCAATGGAAGATTACCATCAAACATCGGTTTTGTGAAGAGATTCCCAAATGTCAACTATTTCCAGGTCATTTTAGTCAAGCCTCCAAAACCAAAAGTCTTTCTTGAAAAAAAATCCCCACTGTCATCCTTGCAGGAAAAATTCACTCTGACAATTACTCACTTCGGGGTTGGGCTTTTTCTTTCTCCTGAAACAGTGTCCCTGATCATGCACAATATTCAGCTAGCTACATCCATTATTCACTCCTACATTTACATACTAATACATTAGGAAATCTACTGCATTTATCTGGAAACTATTCTACTTGTAGCATCTATCAAAAAGATCAGAAAGACAGAGAAAAGGCTGAAGACGAAAAGTAGCAAATGTCTCTTTTTGATGGTGTAAAATCAAATGAAAAACAACTGTCAGTCAATCCTTTATTCAAACCTTCAACATGTTTCCATGAGCCTCCCCACTGAGCAGAATAAGAATATTAAAGGTTTATTTTCTACAGGTTATTGCTTACATTTATGAGATCTGCAAGCAGAAGTCAACCTCTGTTCCCCCAAAATTCTCTGAAACACAGCTAGAAAGTGTTAAATCAACAGACCATGATCAAAAATTGGTTATCACTTTCATCAGACATAGGAATTCTGCTGTGGCTCCTGTGACTCCAATGACAGTAATCCTGTACTATAATAGGAGCCTGAAAAAAAACTTGCATATGAACTAAAGTACCAACCAAGACATTCTCTTCAGCTGGATACTACTTTGTTCTAGGGATGGAGAAAGGAGGCAAGCACCTTGATCAACAAGATGCCAAATGCCTCACTGAAACCACAACCTGTCCCCAAAATTCAGCAGTCAGCAGGTTTGCAAGGGCAGAAAATGAAAAAAGAAAAAAAAAAAAAAAAGAAAGAAAGATGCAAGTTTTCAGATTAGAAAGACAAGTAAGTCTAAACTGAGAGGAGTCAGATCCTATGTAAAAACTTTTCCAGTCCTTGAAGTTGTACAGATTAGGGGTTTAGTCAATGTGTGCCATTTACCTTTAGTCACTTTCTAAAAGAGAAAATCAGCCCTTATTCTTTAAATTAGCCACTAGTACTACCAAAAGTATAAACAATCCACTAAAACATGAATCTTCTCCCTTTCCAAATTCCTGACCCACAAATACCATTTCCCTTTAAAATATATGGTTTACTGCTAATTAATCTTCCTTGAAAATTTAGGCAAAGCTTTTACAGTGTTTCCTAAAGCTTTTCAGGCATGGTGCATTTTTTTATATCATTATTTCAGCATAATTAAATCTAGAGATAAAATAAGATATAAATCAACTTACCTTTCATAACAGCGCATTAAAACCATATAAAACCCCCACTGTATGACATGGTCACTAGTACCTGGCCCCAACACTTCTTAAAGGCAGGATTTTTCCAGTTCAGCATTTGTAACACTACTTTATCCTCTGTGATTCCAAGACAATTTAAAAGACTAACTTCATTTCCTGTTAAAATGCTATCAACTCTAGTGAAGTGAAGCTGGGAGGATTAAATCAATGAATAAAACCCCAAGTTGTTTCTTGCCCAGTAATAAATATGAGCACGGACCGAGCATGATAACTGAAATCTGACCAGCACAGCAAAGTTGTGTGCTAACATCAGCTGAGGGTTTGCTGTTTTTCAGCTCATCAATACATTCCAAGGCATCTCTTCCTCACCTGGTACATCCAATAAAAATGGTCAAAACAAGATCTGTTGTTTTCTGCTGTTGGACCACAAATCCTGCAGCACAATATTAAGCAGAAATTAATTACTCAAACTCCTGTGCACAATTTATTAAATGCTGCATATTAAGATTCCATCCTCCTGCCTGGGTGTGCAAGCCTCCTTGGTCTTTGAAAAGAATGAACAGATAAAGACCTGATTCCAATTACATCTATTACAACTAGAGTTACAATTTTGTACTGACCTGGCTGCAAACTTGCTGACAAGTTCTGACAGAATGCTCAGGCTTTTTTTCCTAAGCTCTCCAAGATCTGAAAAAGAAAACGGTAGGAAGATGGAGAAAAGTTGACAACCCAGTGCTCAGCAGCTCACCTCATTACAAACTGGTTACTATCAAGAATAAATACAAGACACAAATATAAGGTGCCAGAAAAAGTTTGAAACTGCACAATGCAGTGGAGTGCAACTACACATTACTACATTGCAAGCTCCAATAGTTCCTAGGACTTGTTTATGACAATAGATATGAAATGTTTGTACTTATTTCAAAATGAGGAAATTAAAGATGTTCTCTAGCTGGGATTGCACTGCTAATTAGCGCTGAGTTAATGATTAAAGGACAGACACACACTAAAAAAAAAGAATTATAGTAATGGGTGTGTTTAACCCAAGCCAAAGTGTATTCTCACCAACTTCCAGCTCCACATCCCCTCTGATTGCAGGATCAGAACATGTAATGTGGGTTTCCACAATGCGGGTGGCGGGTGAAATAGTTACCCACCCAGTCCTGCACATCCTAAATGCTACAAAACTTCAAATGACAGCAGTCTGCAAACCAGAATT
The DNA here is from genome assembly GCA_013397155.1 of Irena cyanogastra. NCBI lineage: Eukaryota > Metazoa > Chordata > Aves > Passeriformes > Irenidae > Irena > Irena cyanogastra. The sequence continues at coordinate 1,610,570 of VWZV01010134.1, forward strand.
TATTCCACACAGCTTCAGCAGCTGAATTCACTGTGAAGAACCATGTTTCACATAATGTCAGAACCTGCTGGGCAGCAGGGGGAGTATTTGGCTCAGAACTACACTCAAAATGAAGGAAACCGTGAGTTTTAAATGCTTCACATCCCAGAGAAATCAGCCAACAGACACATGAAGCAGAAGACAAAATCTAGCAATACTATCTATGAGCTAGAGCTCAGTGTCAAATGACTGCCTACTATCAACTTCAGTGCTGTGATACACACCACAAGATGCAGAGAGTTGCGTATCAGCAATAAAATCTGTAAACATTTTACAGTGGTGCATTTTCATTCTAAGCTGCAGAAAAGTGAAAGTTGCACACAATGAAAAAAGAGCAGCAGTAAGATAAACAGCAATAGAAGGAACAGTTTATTACCCCCAAACAAGGCATTCTGATGGATTTTTTTCATAAATGTTTCAAATTTGATGCGATAAAGACTGAGTTAGGCACCTAAGCTTACATTGCCTTGTGAAAGATGACAGGTAAAAAAACCAGCTTCAGACAGGAAGCCAACTTTCTTCCTGTTGTTTAATCAACAATTACTAAAATTAGAAGGTTTCTTCTTCACTAAAGTAATGATTAAATTATACACCTTTAGGACAACATTTTGTATGGCAGGACTATATTCTGTGGCCTATTCTATGGGGGAGTAGGACAGTGAGGGAAAAAGTGTTTCATGCAGGAAGCACAAAGAGAGGCTGCCAGAAGTTGAGTGTGGGCTTCGATTTTCTCTTAGGTAAAATCCCTCCAGCTTGATAAAAATTCCAAAGTGTCATCAGGGGAGGAAAAACAAAAGTATTGATTCTTACCATACAGGTAGAGCATATGAAAAAATGTGTAATAAAACCTTTACATTTACGCCCCCATCTTTTTCCCCCCCCGAAAGAAGAGTATAAATACACTAAACAGCTTAATGACAACTGATCAGCTCTCACCATCCATCCCAACTCTAATATTGGCATCCAGTTGATACTGACATGATGTGCAAAGTCCTCATCTTTGGCTGTATTGCAGCAGTCATTCTCATGACTACTGCTTATGGAGCACCTCTTAAGACTATGCTACCACCTGATCAAAAACTGGCACGTCTTCAAGCTTCAATAAGTGATTTAGAACTCCTGAAAGGCATCGATAATGTAAGTGGCGATTTTCTTCCCTCTGAAGATTCATTTGTATTTGGTTTTTTCTGTGCAATTTTTTCAGAAAAATTAACTTTCCTCCCTCCTTCTCTACAGGATTTTCTTGACTTTTACACACCGGATGACAAACAGGTGAGTTTGAATTTTCTGTTCCCTTTTAATTCAATTTAGGGAGTGCAATTTCTTAAAGAAGCTTCTGCTTTTGCTTCTTATTCTCAAGCATTAAAAGGCTGGCATGCCATATTATCTCATTGCATCTGTGCAGTAAGAGAAAATGAATACTTCATATTCATCTTGCTTAAAACATGCTTGATTTCACAGGAAAAAAAGTGGTTCATGAACAACTTAAAGATGATATAGGATTTGCAGGAGGCAATACTGTTAACTCTAACACAGGAACAATTCTAAGAATGAAACCAGACTTAGATTAAAGCAGTATCCACATGAAATTACCCACATTTTAGCTAAACTAGAGGCAGAGCCACTGGTTGGTGCTGTTTAACACATTATAAGTTTTCTGCATCCCATCAGTGATGAAACTCAGTTATGCTCTACTTAATTCTCTACATGAATACAACTTAACCAAGCCCTTCTGGATACAGAAGCTGTAAATCATGTTGTATGGCACTGAGTTAATACCTGAGACTTATTCCCACAAGAATACCATCATTGTGGTCATCTCTCTCTAAAACTCAGCACATCAGCATGCAGAGAGTATTCCAAATACTGCTATACTGCAGACAGGCTGCTGATTTGTACTACATTTCATTCAGCATGCAAACAGCCCAATAAACAAGAGCCTGAATTATTTAGGATGAGGAAGTAGTTAAAAGCTTTACATAAGTTATCTGTTAGCTGCTTTGAACCTCTGTTAAGTTTCTAATTCAGAAGACTTCTCACTTAACAACACTTTTGTTTCAGTACAGATTTAAAGTCAGATTCTGCAACCACTTCCTTATCTGTGTCCCTTTGCTGTGCTGGCAGCATTAAGACCTGGCGATCTCAGAGCTCCAAGTCTTAAATGCAAATGTTTGGGGCTGATCAGTAAGGTACTGTCAGTGAGTGCCTGAAATAGCTTGCAAAAGTGGTGCGTAAAGTTATTTAACCTGTTCAAAAGCCAGCTTTGATGCAGACATTAGATAGAGCAACCAAAGCGCATCAACTGAAGATGCCTCTAGGAGAGGCCACGTGTTTGCTAACCCGTGATTTTCAGATAGCAACCAGGAGTAAGGCTCACTTCTGGAATAAATATTGCAGCTTTGTGTCCCCAAGAGATATTGCAACACTTCAAGCGTCTTGTAAAGGTTACTCACTTTCCAAAAGCTACAGAATTAAGGCCACATCTAATGTCCCCCAATACAACTTTGTGGGCAACAAATGATCTGTAATAAACTGCAGAAAAAAAACCAGCTCAGTGCTTGAGATGAGGGTGAAAAAATCAGGGAACTGAGATTTTGAAAACTGGAACAAGGAAAACAAGTCACACATATAACAATTTTGCTGACTGTTCTAGGAGTGTAACAACACAACTCTAGCATGTTTCCTGAAAGAACTGAAGGTCTTGGAACGAGATGTGGAAAAAGAGGACAAGCAACATGTTATAAACATCAAGAAGAATCTCGAGGATTTAGTGGTATGTAATCTTTTGCAAGTGCTACCAAAAAAAAAGGAAATAAAAAGAAAAAAGGGTCTCACCATTAGTGAAAATCCATGCCAGAATCAGCGTGTCCATGCATCAAGACCTGTGTTACCAACTCATTAAATAGAGGGCTTTATACAAAGATATGCTAAGATTAACTACGTGAAAACATCTATTTGCATGGTAATCTAATACAGTAAAATAGATTTGAGCCCTACTGGTTATACAAGCTAACATTTAACAAAAATATGACATTTTCTTTGATGAATCATGCAAAGCATCTTATGCTGACAAAAGCTTTCAGGAGCATGACAAATATTTACACAGCAACGGCTTTGAAAACCATGCCAGTTTTCAGAGAAGTTTACAACTGGAGAGCCCAGGGTTGCATGTAGTACACCCTGGAATACCACCAGACTTAAACCCATGGCCTAGAGATCCTTGTAGCATTTCAGGAGTACTCCTCAGGCTACAATTATTAAGGGCTGTTTTTAGTTAAACGCAAATCTTTACACAAGTTGATGTATCATTGTTAAAACCAGATAGCAAGAAAGTTACCATCAACCAGTAAAATTCTCTGTATTGCAGGACCCTAATTTCTCAAACCCGACATGCAAGAAGTGCGAAGCCCATGAGAAGAAAAAGTTTCCTGAATTTCATGAAGAAATGACCAGATTCCTGCAATCTATGAGGAAAGAGATTGAATAACCATTTTTATTTTTTTCTGCTACATTATTTATTGAAATATTTAATTCTGAATATTTATATATTTTGCTCTGTGGCATACTACTACCTTGTTGTCCATTTTGGGACCACTAAATGTTCTTAACACGGGTGGTAAGAGAATCTGTTCTAAGATCACACTTGATCCTTTTTGTAAGCCCTAGGGGCTCAACGTTCTTTGGAAAACTCATTCATTGTCACTTTGTCAACCTGAGACAACTATTTATTGAAAAAGCTACTAAAAGTAACTTGCGGATTATATTTAATAAACACTGCAGACATATAAAAATTACGTCTAGAGTCTTCTTTGTTATGATACTGTTCTTTTTACGGGTGATTTAACACTCTATTTTTAAAAAAAACACACAAGAAACCCCAATGAAGCATTCAGCAGCATGCAAGTGTGCAGGTGCCAGACTCAAAGCAAGATACCTGCAGATAACCCTTTTTAAGCAATATACAATGCCAGTTTATGCGGGCACAGAGCACAAGGTATAGAGCACCAAATTGCTTCCCCTCCAAAAAGAAAGCTTCCTTTTTTCCTGAGCTGTACTACTTAGCTACACAAGCTTCCTGCAGGACACATTTTTCTCATTGATGTAAGCACAACATGTAGTTCTCAAAATTCTTCAGAGACGGGGAAGCATTATGAAAACAGTAACACACCTGAATTAACAACTGTGCAGGTAACTGAGGTCCCAGAACAACAACACTGACATGAAATTGAGGATTAACATATAAATCCATGTAAATACAGTGCATTGTCAGAAATCTTTCTGTGGAACCTCAGAAATGTCCTTACTGCCAACGCAGATGGACTCAGTTATGTTGAGGGCCCAGGGACAAATGCAGAACACCCTGGCATACTACTAGACTGAAATCCACAGTCTAGAGATCCTTGTACCATTTCAGGAGTTATAAGAAAAAATGTTAAGAGCATTTTTTTATGACACAAAAGCCCCAAGTCAATACTAACAAGGCAGGTTTTAATTGATGAGCCTACTACAACAGCTATCAGCTATCATTTAGACTTTAATGTGCTTTCCTGGTGGGTGTGATATGGAGTACTTCACCTTACACTTAAAACCAAACTAAGAATGGAAAAACCAGCAGTTTCCTTGCATGCTGCAAAGACAAAAATGGGTGTTAATGACAGGTTTCTGCCAAAACTGGGAAAATACTCACAGCATTGCCGTCTGTTTCTCTACTCATCTTCTCTTCCCACGGTGAAGGAGTGCTCTGTCCCCACCCTCAAGTACTCAGGAAAGTAAATACTGTCAGTTACCTCAGCCTCAAACAGATAAGCTCCACCCTCTCCTCAAATCAGATGACAGCAATAACAAAAATACTTGAACACAGTAGTTCTTATCTCAACAGAAAGCAGGCAAGAAACTTCTGCATAAGAATTCCTTCTACCTTGGCAATCTTTGTAGAAAAATCCTTCTCTTTACATAGATTCCTTCTTACTCCAAAAATTCTCGAATGCAGCATGTAGAAAGAAACAGCATCACACACGACCTTACAAACAAACCTCTTCCAGTATCAGCTCAGACATTTGTCTGCAGTGCAGGCCCAGCTCTCAGCAACCAGAGAGAGGACAAAGGAGTTTCCATTAAACAGAATTCTCTCAATAAATAAGGCTTCCTTTATTATTTCCTTAAGCACAAGAGCCCTCAACTTCAGCAGTTGGGTAAGACCTACCCTGGAGTCAGTCTGTGCAGCTGGGTCACCACATCACTTTTGCACAGTAGCCACGACCTGCTGTGGATGTTCAAAAGATGTTCAGGCTGCCTTGCTCCCCATGCAGCACCTCCAGCCAGAAATTCAAGACACTTTTTCAAAGAAATACTTGTATAGACTGCTGACACAGAGCTAGCTGAAGTGTGAGGAAGGTGCTTGTGCTACACAGTTATGTCTGTCAAATCGATGTCTAATTATAGGTAGGTCCACATTCTTAAACAGCATCTGCAGGATCAACTTCTGTATTTGCCCAAGCTTTTAAATAAGTCTTTAGAGAACAAGGATGTTGTTAAAACCAGGTGAACTTTACTAGACATACCTTCCCCCTCTAAGTTGTAAAAAAACCACAGAACCTCTTAAAAGTTACCAAGATTTCCTGAGCTGCCTTCTCCTGCTTGATTGCACAGCTCTAGAATCAAATTAAGATGCTTTACATGTGCCATGACATGCATTTGACATGATAGGGGTGCATACATATGTGGCATGTGACATTTATGTGACATGCATCTGAACGTATGAAGTCTGAGACATGGTGTGACATGGTATGATGCACGACATTACACAGGGGCTAGTCCTGCTTCAAGCAGAAGCAAAACCATCTGTGGGATTGTTTTTGCCCCAAAACCCAGGGGCACATGGCAGGTAATGCAGAGAGATACAGAACCACAATTTATACCTGAAGGGGATTTGATTTCGGGGTGAGAACAGCCTGTAATGTTGAATTGAGTTATATAGTATGTATTGTGCGTACATCCAGGATGGATAGAACCCACAGTGATGGACTAATTTCCACTGACTGTGGAAATTAGACCTGTGTTCCTATGTAAGAAGGATGAACAATGTTCTGGTCCCAGCCAAGACAGGGTTAAGTACCCAGGAGAGAGCACAGCCAAGACACAGAGGTCACTCTGTATCACCTCACATCATCACCAGAGATGGAGGAAAGACATCCTCTTCCAGGAAGGATTTCCTTCTGGTTCAGAAGATGGTGGAGGGAGCTGTCCACTATTGTCTATTATTGGGGTTTTTTTCCCCCATGTGAACCATTGCTGTTTCCAGTAAACTGTTCTTATCTCAACTCCATGGCCTTTGCCTTTCTGCCTCCAATTCTCCACTCCATCTCACTGCAGAAGGGAGGTGAAGGGAGAAACAGTGAAGTAGAGAGAGCAGCAGGTTGTTTGGAGAGTCTCAGTGGGGGAACAGAATCGGGAAGTACCACTCGTAGAAGTCACTGTGCGTCACACCAGCCGTGTGCATCAGGTAGAGCTCCAGGAAGTGGAAAGAACACCCCCACACACCACCCCACCCCATATCCATGTGTATATCCCTTCTTCCCCCTGGATCTCTGTTCTTCTCAAGCATGGAGGGGAGAGGCTGAGCTCAGCCACAGGCTGCTGCTGCTTACCGGCCTCTGCTCTGTGCCACATCTATGTGACGCACACCTGCTCCGTGTGCATGGACCTGTTGGGAATACAGCTTCAGCCTCACCACTGGAACTGCAGCACTCTTGCCTCTCTCAAGCTTGTAGAATCACACATGCTGGAATTACTGAAGTAGCTGAGGAAAAACCGAGATGCAAATCTCCATGTTTCCATTTACTTAGCTTAGCACATGCTGCACATACTGCTACTTAATCAAAGAACAACCCAGATAAAAGAACTGGACCTACACTGGTGCCATCAAGTCATTGCTCAAGGACACAGTGATCACATCCAGCCAAACACATCGTTCTCCCTAACAAACCTCTCTCTTCCTAAGGCAGCACTTAAGTTCCATGGAAATTTCAGTTTGCTGTTCAATTAATAAAAGGCTGACGCACACAAAAAAAGATCAGGACTTGCACATACTTAAGGCTTCTGGGTCAACTACAGGAAACATCTTGGTGCTGATAGCTCAGCAGAAGACTAAGTCCACACAAAAAACAACGCAGAAGCATAGTGAATGCAAACACACGTGTGGTATGCTACGTGTATGTCAGATTTAACATGTGTATCACTTCCCAGCATCTGTATGTATGAAGGTACAGCTAACGCATTGTCAAGGACATTTATTGAACTTTTAACACTCCTACAAAAAGGCAACACTGTGCTCTACCCCAGAATGTGATGGCCATTCCGAAGCATTCTTAGGAAACAGGACATTGAACAAGCAGTCTGTGGAACATGTGCCACAATAAACCAAAAACCACCACACAACCCCCCAGAGTTAAGGGACAGTAACAGAAAACAAGAGAGCACATTAGCTGAAAAAAGGTCAAGGACCTAGTAGTAACAAATCAGCGCGTTTCAGCAACTTGTGCATCAGTGTAAGATCATCCCCACAGAAGACTCTACATATTAGCTGGAAGAACAGATTAAGGAGAAAAAACAAACACCAGGAGGAGGAACTTCTTTGAGAATCCTCTAACACTAAGAAGGTGAAACGTGACTACAGCACTATGCTCGCTATTCCTGATGTATGAGAACATTGTGTAACTCCCCTCTCACATGATTTACAGAAATCACAAACATAATATCCAAGTGTACTGCCTAGCTTGAACACATCAGTGCTCACAACACCACACCAACTCCAAACATGGTACTTCACATCACCTCCCCAATGCTACCATGTTCTTACCAGGACTTAAAAGGAAGTAAATTCCCTTGTGACAGGCACCATTTTCCAGGTTACTGTGTACACAAACCATTTCACCAGGACTTGTCAGTGCAGTGATGAATTCATCTTCAGCGCAGGAGTCCAACTCATCCATAAGAATTAACATTGACGGGGTTTGAGGCAAATCACAAAAGCTGAAAAAACCTTGTTTCTGGTGACTTCTGTACTACCCTGCATTATTTTCTTACTTACAGCTTTGACACCTGCATAATGGTTTAAATCCACTACCAGAACCAGTAATTGTCACAAAACAGTTTAGTAGCAGCTGGTCATTCCAGGTTTCACATGTGGAAATACAAATACTATTTTTTAACTCTTCAGCACAAAAAACAAACTATAAGCCACTTGGCAGATTCACATTAAATTAAACTCCCAGCCAAGGATGAATGCCTACATATAAAGCACAGATTGCCGGTTTCTTTTTTTTCCGAAAGACTCTCATGTTAGTATGCCTTTTTTTTTTTTTTTAGAAATCCAGCTTTTACTGATTTTTTTTTTCTTTTTTAAAGTTAGGAGAAAGGGAGGAAAAAGAAGAAATCAATATACAGAAATCCTGAAACTATCAGAGGAAAACATGTTAATTCCACAGTATGGGGATTTATAGGAATCAGGGTCTGTGAGCTGACTGAAATGAGGTGGCACTGGGGAGCAAAGCAGAACAAAGATTTACAAAGCTGTTGTATACTCCCACCTATGAGAAATCAATTTTAGGAAAAGACTGAACTACTCTAGGTGGTTTAATAACTGTATTTAAACTGACAAGAAGCAGTTCTGGAATTGTTTTCTTCCTGTAACTACAAACTTAAAGCTGAACATTTTACTACTCAGAACTATATCTACTGAAACAGATCATTCAAACCAACTTAACACTCAATCCACCTCCATCAATCACTAAACTGTTCAATATGTGGAGACTTCACAATCCATGATCCATAACTGTGTTGCTCCAAGTAGCTCTGCAGCAAGCTTTTAGCTTCTTGGTACAACTGAGATTCAATCTAAAAGAAGAAAAAAGAAAAACCTTGAAAAATCTCAAGAATTACTGTTACAGAGATCTGTGTTCTTTACCACCAACATGTAATAAGCACGAGCACAAACACTGTAAAAATGATACCTCTCCCTGTGTCAGCTCACCTTTGCCTCATGGTACGTTGCAAACTGGAGCAGATCAGCCCTTCCTGCTTCCCTGGCGAGCATCCTGAAGCGGCTGAACATGGCAGCCTTGCACAGGCGGCTGGCCAAGCAGGTGCCGCTGCGGAACGGGGAGCTGCGGGCAGAGCAGGGAAACAGGGATGGAACTCAGTAACAAATTCACTACGGGGAGATGCTCTGATCCTTACAGGGATTTCTCCCTCCCCCCGAACACTTTGTGTACCACACCATGCTGGAATCCATCTCAATTAGAATCTTAATCAGTTTTACACATTGTGAAAGCTAAAACATTTTTGCTGCTACAGGCAATAGACTACAGATATTTCTGCTGAGAGAACTGTTTTGTTTGGTATCTTGGTATCTCATTGTGAGCTTACAAGATCTCTAAAACTTCACCTCATCATAGGATTCTTTCAGCTAACACAGGAAAGAATTTCTCTCAGCTTAAAAACTGAATACTCCAATAAACCAGCACAAACCCATTATTTCCAACGCACTGAAGATAAATGCTGACCTCTCAGTGGTTTTCCCACTTAATCCATCCACAACCTCCAGAGATGCATCTGACAACGTCCAATTCAAACTAAGCGACCACTGGTTCAAATCTGTTTGGATTGGCAGTGCAGCTTTCACCAAGTAAATATGAGATCTGTTGACCAGGTAATGCAGGGGAAGCTTTGAAATAAGTTCATCATCAAGACGCTGCTTGATGGTTATGTCCAGTCCTTTTGTATCCTTGCAACTTCCATTTCCTAGTGAACAGGACAAGACAAGTCACATACAAGTTAAAAATGGAGACATCTCTGCATTTTTAATTATAGTCGTTTTCTCACATAAAATTCATGTTTGTAAAGATCCAATATATGTCCCAATATTCAATGCACAGAACAAAAATGAATATCCACTTTCTTCTCCAGAGACACCATTATTTTCATTGGCTGCTTTCTTTTCTTGAAACAGTTTTTCACTAAGTCTTTATATCTTCCCTGCAGAAGACACCACTTAAAGAGAATTTGAACTTTTCACACTAGAAAATATACTGAGGAGTTTGCTCACGTTACCTCACATCCAACAGCATTTCTGACTGCCTACTAAATAAATACACTTTGGTCCACTGCATCTCAGGGGACAATTCTGTAATTCTTCAAAGAATTTGTGGTTTAGTTCATGCTTTATAAAACGCAATCAAATTGGAATAAGAAAACACACAAACCCCCCCACCTGGAATTTGCATTGAACATACCCACAAGAATGTTGCTGATGTACACGGGTTCAATGAAGTGGCTCAGCAAGGCTCCCTGAAGACCAACCACCTCCCACTTGGTCAGTTTGTCACCAGCTGACATGCTGCTCACTCTGACAGTCTTGGGGGGACAGCAAACAGCCAGGTAAATCCTGCCTTCTAGAGCAACGTGCAGACTCAGTTCTTCACTGGCTTCATAAGCAGATATAGACTGGGGACCAAGATGCCTAGGGTAAGACAAAAGAATGGATTTCAGTGAGAGAGCACTTTGATCAGAGATTACAGTATGTGGTATCTAATGCTGTTTCTCAGAAAAAAAAATATCAGTAGATCTAGGCCTCGCATTATCTGCAATGTCTGTAATTCTTAGAAACACCAGAATGAGCTGCTCAAGTGCCTAGAATACTGAAATCAGTTTTTAAATAGGAAATAGCCACTCAATCTAATCTTAGCCACTAGTCTAATTTTAATGCACATGTTAAAAAAAAATCAGCTGCAACAAGCTGTCACCTTTTATATACTCACACTCTAACAGAAGTTACTTGTGAAGAAACAGCTGTAAGGTTCTTAAAATCTCCTTTAAAACATAACTCACACTGTGATTCAAAATACTTAAATAAGAAGATATAACGCCTAAGGGAGGCAAACCAGTGGTTGTTCTGAAGCAAAACAGTTTTTTCCCTTAGTTACAAAAGGGTAAGACATCAAAGCAGAGCCTTGTGCTCCAATTCAAGGCTTTTTGTACTCAGATCTTGTAGTGCATACGATGGCATTAACTCATTACATCCACATGCTCAATGGTTAAATTCATGATTCTAACAGTATTTTAATTGTATCTTGGGAAGGGGCTTAACAGGTTATTGTCTGTAATAAACAAAAGCTCATCCCATAACCCACACAGAAGGTTTTCGTATATCATCATACTGAGCTGTATCTAGTATTTGTCATTACTACCCTGTACATTAATGCTCCCAAAACAAGATAAAAATTAGTCTTCCACTGTATCTCAGGAAATGCCATGGTACTTACACCTCTGATTTTAACTGAGCAGTTCCTTTTGGAAGCTGGTTCATGTAGAGAGAGAGTGTTATATTTTGCTTTAAGGTAAGCAGCTTCGAGCCTGGTGCTGTACAAAATATGGATCTCTCTGCCTTGGCTGGATTTTTGTTATAGAACAGCAAAAGATGCCTGTACAAATATCTAAAAGAAAAAGAAATTAAACATTTTACACAATACATAATCTAGATGTATGTTTGTATTATTATATATTACTTGCTTACATAAGTGTAGAATTCAAGTGCAGAAGTGAAAGTGACACAAACTGGCTGCAAGGGAAGGATTTGCAGAGACATTCTCACCTGAGCAGGGAACGCCTGGCAGTGACAATGGCATGGCTGTCATGCAAGAGCCTCCCACAGGACTCGAAGCGACGGCTGTAGTTGCATTCTCCTGTCCCCAGAGCTACCACTTCATGCTGCCCACCTAAAACCAGAGATGGTGGTGGGCTCACCTGGCCTGGCTGCCCACCAAGCTGCTCCCACGCTCTCAGTGCTCTGTGGGAACAGGTTTCCCACTCCCCAAAGCTCACAATCAAACCAGACTTGCCCTTTTCAATGATGAAGGCAGCCAGGGAACTGCCACAGCTTTGGTACTCAGGGTGTTGGCTAGTCAGGCGGCTAAACACTTCCTCAAGTGTTTGTGAGAGTTTTTGATAGACATGTTCTCCTCCTAAATGAAACAACGGAATCCATCAAGACACAAACTTGCAGGAAGCAGAAAAAGCAGACACTAGCAACTTGCCAAATTATAACCCTGAACACATGGTATAAGCATGACCACACATGCTTTTGGGATTCTGAAGATCCTTAGGATTACAAAAAGCTCAAAAAGACCCAAAAACCTGATGCTTTTATCATCCATTATAGCAACAACAGATACAGCCCAAGTTCGATCATCTACTGCACGCTAGCTCAAGTAAGAAATAGAAACTGTATTCTCTGTCCTATCACCTGGACTGGTGACAGAAATCCAAGCAGTTTACTGAATTCAAGCAATTTACTGAAGTTGTGTCCTTCTGTGGAACAGACCTAGTAATACTAGTTCTTACAGCCTTCAAACATGTTTAAAACAATGCTAACAACACAGAGATCACTAAATGTATTAAGAGATGAAAAATTTTTAAAAAGAAACTATTTGGTGAACAATTTGAATCAACAGAGGAAAAACAAAACTATTCCTTACCAGTCCTTGGAACACAAGCAGAGTTTGCTGGAGGTCGGGACTCAGCAGGAACAGAGGGAAAATCTAAGAATTTAACAACATTTTTAAGTGGGATAGAAATCCCTAATTTCTCAACATGAATCTCACACTATCTGCAGCAAGTCAAACTTCCTAATTCTCTATGAACTTTCTTTTCTGATTCTGAGGTCCTTGTAAGCTTAGAACTATTCAGACAGCAAAACTCAAAGGAAGAGAAACTATTATGACAACTGAACTCTGTTGAAAGCAGTATCTCAGTGGGGAACCCTTTTAATCATAAAAATTCAAACCCACTTGAGATGTAGTTCATGCTGTTGCACCTAGTGAGTAGCAAATCAAGTGCAACAGCAACAAATTAATTCCTTCAATATTCCTGGCATCAGTTGATTAAACTCTTAATACACAAATGACAAAAATAACAGTTTCAGAACCAAACTACAGATTTGTCCCAAGGATTCAAAAAACCTGACAGCGGCCAATACTACAGATATTTAATAAAAACACAGATATTTTCCACAGGACACTGTTAAGATAAGCATTTCAAGTTCTAATTAGGTGTTGATACAATATTTACCTGAATCTCCAGAAGACTTTGCCCCTGTATTCTCCAAATTAAGTAGCTCAGCAAGAGCCAGTTTAGCTGCATTGAGTTTAGATTCCTTCTTGTTCTTTCCCAGCCCAGTCTTGTAGTAAACACCATTTATCACAGCACAAAAGGCAAAATAAGGCCTTATAACATCACCTTTAAGGGAGAAGAAAAAAAGCAGACGCAATCAGTAAAATTATTTTAATGAGTTTCATCCATAGCTTTATGTCCTTATACTAATTCCTACAACAAATACAAGACAAAAAGAAAATTCTGGTAAAGTATCACTCCCATCCCTAACCTCCCCAAAAATTTTGGTGGCTTTCGTTTCACGAACTCTTCACAAAGTTCTGCTAACAGCCATAACTAAACACAATTCATCTGATCGATTTCTGTAGCACCTCATCATGAGAAACAGCTGTGGAGGCAAAAAAGGGCAGACAAAACCCAATGTATGTGGGGGTATTGCAATCAACAGTAAAAAGGGTCAGCTGTAGCAGCACCAGCCAATCAACTCAGCTACTCTCAAGGACAAGCAAATACTACTTAATTTGGTAGCAGAAGTGTTTACCTGCCACACTCGTTTCTTTCAATTCAAGCTGCAGGTGGTGCATTTTGGCAAACAGATGCAAGGCAGATACTGAGTTTATTATTCCTTGTTTGTACCTTTCAACCAAATCCAGGTCTTTCGGTGAGGGAAGGGCTGAAAACGTGGTGGTATCTGCTCCTTGAAAAAGAAAAGGTCTTTAAACAAAATTAAGGAGAGAAGTGAACACACTCTCTGAAAATTTGCTTGCAATAAATGCTTTTCAGACGCTTCTTAAAAAAGCAAACCAACATTTACCATAAAGCATTACTGCTTGGTACTGAACCCTACACTGGCAACAACAGCAATTCCAAAAGGGTGTGTGCACCCTTCTTTAAAAGCATCAGAGCTTCTACCTGTACTAAATCCAGTAATCTCTGAATATAGACAGAGATATATTACAAAAAAATACAACATATATCCCCTCTCCCCACTCCTGTAAATCAACAATCAAATCCAAGTTGCTGGTGGCAGATACCAAAGAGTGGAACCTGTGTTTTTTTCCACAAAAAGCTGCAGCAGCAGTGGGACTCCCTGTCGTAAGATACTATAAAAGTTGCAGCAACCTCTGGATGGATGAAATCATCAGCTTGATGGGTGTGATACACCCAAGCACAAGCACTTCCCAGCCAAGAGGTAAAAGAAATCCTCGCTTTTAAGTGTCTTCACAGATGCCTTTGCCTCAAAACAACTACTAAAAATGACTCAATTCAAAATACATCCTGGGACTCTGAAACTGCAGTTAAAATCCTTTACAATGTTATTTAAGAAAATTCATGCAGCACAACATATTCTGTATTTTGCCAATCCACAGTACTTTTTAACTTGAATTTTATAATTAGGTAATGCTGCAGACTACACAGACTACCCTACAACAAATGGCTAACAAACTTCCAGCACAAAAAGACTTTAGAAGAGGAGGGACAAGTTTAAGCAGATGCTAAAAAAAAGTCATGTAAGAAAACACAGCGATAAGAAAAAGCAAAGTTACTTTCAATAGCATTATCAGCCAATCCTGGTGCATAAACTGCAAACTATACCTGGATTTTTCATCACCCCTGGTTCACTGCATGTCATACAAGGTGGAGGATTCAGCCTTGGAGTGAGAGGCTCGGAGAGATCCGTTGAAATTGACTGTCTGAGAAGCTCGGGTAGCAAAATCTCCTCAGGTGCGAGGTCGAAGGCGAGCATTGCCGCACCCTCAAAGCAGCCATTGCTGCTCGCCATCTCCGACCGACCTAAGGAAACTTAACTCACTAACGCTGCCAGTAGTAAAAACACCCTGCAAAAAACCCAGCAGTTTTCCTGGTCAAAGCTGTTTCACAGGAATACCAGGAACAACTCGCCCAGGGCTGGGGTAGAACCCAGACCCGGTGCCCTTCCCCGCACGGTGGCCACTTCGCCCTTTGTTAGGCCACCTTCCCTCACGAGTAACGCGGCTCTGCCCCTCGAAGGACACACCAACTCCTCAAGCCGCTCTTGAGGGAGCGGGGCCAACTAAAGCAGCAAAGCTGAGCCCTCTCAAGTTTCCATGACGAGCTGGCGCTGGATTGAAGGGTTTGCTACCTGCACCTGCTGCCCTCGTCCTGCTGTGGAGGGTTCCTCAGCGCTCACACCCCGCGGGCAGATGGAGCACGCCTGAGGGCACACGAGGCTGGAAGAACCGGGGAGGTGCCAGCGGCCCTGAGGCGATGGCCTCCGAGAGCCGAGCAGCCCTCACGCCTCAGCCCGCCGGACCTTCAGAGCCAGGGGCGGTGCCACACAGCCCTTCCCGCCCTTTCGTGAGGGGCGCGGCCAAGGCGCGAGGCCGCACCTGTGGCTGAGGGAGGAGCTGAGGGAGCAGCCAGAGGAGTGAGGCCGTCTCCAGGTTTTGCCCCTGTGCTGCCGACTCGGCTTTAATAGCGCTTCCCAGCCACATGCTCGCCTTCCCGGCCCCCTGCTCGCCTTCTCGGGCCGCTCCCACCGGGTAAGGGCGGCACCCGAAGCCGCCACGGCCGTCAGGGACCGGGAGCAGCGCCTTCCCCTATCCCAGAGAGCGCCGCGTCCCCGCTTCTTGCTCGGGGCGGGGCTTCCCGCCTTCCGGCTGCTTCCCGAGCTCCCGGCGCCCGGCCTCTGAGCTTTACCTCATTTAAATCACGGTCGGCAAAGTTGCACTTAAAACACTCTTCTTGATGTTCAGCTTCCTTGATCAATACAAAAAAAGGTCCTGTACAGAAGTTAAATTTTATTACAAGTGTAATAAACTTCATGATTTTTAGCACTAAGGCAATCACAGTTTCATAAGTTATATATATATATATAATTTACACCAGTCTACATTGACAAATCAATTACTGGTCACATCAACGAGGGGTTTGTGTTATGGCAAGTAAAATCTTAAGAAAATTCACAGTTAATCTGCAAGTATTGTAAAGATGCAGGATCATATTGCACATCATAAAATGGACGCTGAGGAGCAGATTTACAGTGTTCCAGCTATTCCTTCACAGAATATACATTGGTCATCATCATCATCATGCAATAACTTCAAATACAGAATGGTAGCAAGTACCACAGTAAACAGTTACTCACAATGTAAGTTTTAAATAGAGTAGCAAAAAGCTGTTAGGTTTCTCTTTAAACCATATTTAAGTTCTTAAAATATAATAAAACACTTTGATAAAATCAAATGGAGTTAGGGTTGTCACATTGTACTTTTAATATTCTTCTTTATCTTTTCCTTTCTTTTCCTTTTCATCCTGTAGTGCAGTACCAAGTTTCTTTATAAGGACTGACAAAACTTTGTCCAAAGGATCCATGACACCACGCTGCAGCCACTTAGGGATAGTAGTCCTTGCATGGTGAAAGCCCAGCTTTTGGAGGATGTAGTCAACACCAACAGGATCAATTTTTCTCCCAGTCCAGGATATTAATCTAGAAAAGCAATAAATACATGACTCTATTTTGCTATAAATATAGCAAACAGGCATTTGTATATACAAAAAAAACCCAACATTTTCCCCAGTGTTACTTGTGACCAACTTAAATCTAACAGGCATTGTTTCCAACTTGATTTAGACAGATAAGCTCAAGATGATCAATGGAACATCCTCTCAAAGGAAAAGGATGTTTAAGGAGGTGAAAAACCTGACTGAAATTAACGAGTTTAAGTTTCCTGTATCCTAATTCAGAAGAGCCTCCAACAATGCCTTTAATCTGCATAAATTCTAAGCCAAAAGTTAATGCACAGCCAAAGAGACTGCAGCTAAAGGTGCTTCTTACCTGAGCGTGGGTTCCAAATGCCAAGTATTGCACATAAACTCCCTCCAGTCAACTGTAGTGTAGGTAATACTCTCCTCTGCCTCTTTGTCAGTGGAGCTGTCCTCAAGGACACCAACAGAGTTCTTCTGTCCTGGACGAGCAGCCAGGATGCGAGGAGGAAAAATTGCTGCCAAGCGGAGAGAGGAAAAACACCAGTCAGTCATGAACAGCTCACCTGGATTCCTTTTGTATAGAGCTCAAATAAAACAAAAGCACAAGTCTCAACAAGAAGAGAACCACCTCACATTTCCAGATTTTCTGCAGAAGACCACATACTGCATAAGAATGAACATGCCAAATTTGAATGCTGCAACTGAACATACTGAGGTGGAAAAGTAAATCATTCTGAAGTCAGAAAAATGCATGTCTTGAAAGGACTCCACTGATGAAGGGATTGCAATAACAAGAAGAAAGCTTTCTAAAAGTTTTCATCTGCCTATATTGTCCTATGAAGAGAAAGGTGCCAAAATAGGAGCATGATTATGACTTAAGAGTATTTACTGTCAAATAATCTGACAACTGCAGATTGTCAGACAGGTGTTACTTGATGAACAATAACTCACCTTTTTCTTTTTCTTTTAGGTAAGCAGACACCAAGTCATGCAGAAACATGATCAGTTCAGCATCCATAGTCACACAGATGTGGTCTGTAAATTCAGTTACCACACTGCATTCCACCTTTGGTTTAACACTTGTATCTACAGCAAGATAAAAATAATATCAATACACTTACAGGTACATACAGTAAATCTAAAAGTAAGTAGAATTTGAATGCAAATCATTTGAAGATAGTATTTTTCATTGAACCAGCAACTCTTGAGAGGAAGGACCACAGTTAACAATTTAATAAATATAAGGAAACAAATCTTAAGAAAACAGACAGTGTAGCTGAAATTTTCCTATTAATTTCTCTTAGTAAGTTTTTTCTAGAACAACCAGTCTGTGCACTAGATCTTCACTCTCTCAAAATAATTCCCTCTACATTTTACTACAAAATGTTATCTTTCCTTGCAGATCTGCAGCAATTCTCATATTAAATCCTCTTATCAGCACACTACCTTTGCCTTTAACTCCTACTTTGCAATAAATAGTTTTTGACCAAGAAAAAACAAATTATGTTTTACTGCACCTTGTAATGACGGCTCTTGGGGCTCTTGAACATGAATAGATTTAAAATCCAGCTGCATCCTTGGCAATGCAAAGATGGTTTCAGTTTCATGGTTGTAACTGGAGCCACCCCTGAAGCCACTTAACAAGCTTGAGCTTTTCACTGTTGTGCTGCTCTCTGGGTTGTTGGCATCAACATTCCGAAGCAGGTTCAACTCTACAGGAACAATGGGAGATGTTAAATAATGACAAGGCAAAAAAACTAAGAAAAGTCACTTGTGAAACTGCTGCTGTATGATTATTGAGACGATTTTATCTTTTATTTTGCTCCCAAAAGCGTGGCTAGAAAAGCTCAATCAAATTTGTTGTTTATACACTTGAGATTTAGCAGCTTTTCAACAGGTCCATCTGCAAGCAGATCAATCCCCAGACTGAATGAACCTGACTCTGACCTTCATTCCTGGTGGCTGTCACGTAATTGAACCACTCCTTCACACTGGCAACTCCGTGGGGGGGATTTTCGTGGCGGCGCCGCGTTATCTTTGTGATGGTGGCCATGGGGCTCTCCAGGGCCCCACAGGGCTTGGTGACCATGGTGTTATGGCCCAAATGAAAATCCAGGGTTTGAACAATGTATGTGGAGTGTTCACTGGTACCTGCATTGAAGGTGTGGGCAGCGTGGGGCGGGAGAGGGAAAAAAAAGTAAAAGCAGCTTAGTGAAGGTAGTGGAATTTTCTCTCATTCTCCTACAGGTATTTAATATGAATAATTAATGTGCCAGTGGAATAAAACCTGGTATAAAGCTTGAAAACAACAAGAGAAATTAAAACCTCAGTAGCTACAGACAATAAAACTTCACAATATTAAGAGACATATAAGCAATAAGATCATCAAAATTCATCATACAGCTAGAAAAGACTACACAAATACATACACACACAACTAAAAAGGCAGGCAATCCACTCAGTAGGCTCATTATCAGGGACATATCCAGTACATTTGAAAATCTGCTTTATTCCACAGATAAAGCAAATTGTGGTAAAGATGTGGAGGGAACAGTTTATGTTTAGATAAATATATATTTATATAAGTATATTTTTGGGGAATATTCTTGATTCAGACAAAATAAATTTCTTTGATTTCTTCTTATGCAATAATACATTATTAAAAACTCATCTAAAGAAATTCAGAGAATTGAGTAAACAGTTTAAATTACCATCTTCCAGAACTTTCTGGGCTTCTGTCCAAAATGCAATATTGGGTTCTTCCAGGTGAAATAAGGCCCATGATTTTGAGCGGAAATTAGGTCCATGAAAACAAGCCAGGGTCATATGGTTCCCATGCAGGCTCATGGATCCTCCAAACTGCATCCCATCTTCTGGTAGTGGCATCTGGAACAGGGATATGTGGCACCCAGATACCACCTTCAGAACTCCTGGCCAGTGGCGATGATGGGCTGCATCCAACACTGCAGAACAAACATGAACAACAAACTTCAGGCCAGATACAGAAAAAATTGCTGACATATCTATATTTTTAGTAAAACATGGAATGTTTTATGGAACATTGAATTATGAGAGATACTTTATTATCTGTTTCGCTGACACTGTCTCCTAGGTAATTTTTGCAATTAAAACATTTTAATTGGGAATCATATTGTTTTTTAGTAGCACTCACATTGCTCGTGTGAGGTTCTCTCTAAGTTGTTTGCCATTGTCTTGGGAGGGAGATAAGGAACAGGACCCCATGTGGACAGAGCTCGCTTGCTTGTATCAAACTGCTGAGTGAAGAACTCCTGGAGTTTCATTCCTATTTTTATCAGGTCTGGCGTAGTCGACCTTGAAATCATCACTTGGAAGATATCCCATTTCAAGTCCCCATGGACAAATATCTCACTAGATAGTAAAAATAGCAAGAAAATAGCAGTTAATTAATTCCCTACTGACAATTAAAAAAAAAAAAGAAAACAACCAAAACCTAACAATGAACCCCTTGCCTTCTAGCAGACGATTACTTTTCTGGTTAGCAGTATTGGACAGAAGACATTTGACATTATCAAACATCATACATTTTAACCACAGGAAATATTATTACCTTTTATCAGTCATGCTTGAATCCAGATTATTATACAGATTTATTTTCCATTCATCCTGCAGTTTAAGATCAGCATTACTGAAGATTCCCATGAGGATACTGGATCCCATGTAGTCAACACGTGCTTCAGTAGAACCCATAGTAATTTCAATTTTATGATTGGGCTGTTGGTTTGGGTGTTCAGAAATATGAGCTGAAATAGAAGCAAAGCAATACACAAATACAGAATTAAAGAGATGGAAATCAGCTTTTCCAGTGATAGCACCTTTATTGACTGGAGCATATGCTAACAGCAGGAGGCTTTCCAACTTACCCACCATCTCCAGGGTGTTAACATCTATGGTACCTCCAACAACTCCCCCTCTGGAGTCCAGCTGGGATCTTCCCAAGCCCACAGACATGCTGATTTCCCGATCTCTGCTACTTCCCACAGACAGACGGCCCTGACTTTTCAAACCACTGGTGGTCCACCTGGAGCAGAGGTGACAATAGACAACAGCTTTCCAGGTTGCCCAAAAAGAAACTGAGTATCATCTACAGGAAAGCGGTAAATAAGGTGGTTTAGGCATATGTGACTTCAGGATTAAGCAACTACAGTATTCATGAGGGGATTCTCAGTTCAAAACTGAAAAGGGCAGAATTTTAAAGCTAAAAGGCAACAGATTGTTAACAGTCTGTGGGGAAAAAATTGGTTTTTTGCCCCCAAAACACCACCACCTGTTAAAATATGCTTGGTTGCACTTTCTACTTACGTAGTATTGCCCATTACATTGCTCATATTCATTTGAACATTTAATTGTTTTAGGTTCATAGCAAACACAACCAGTGTTTCCCATGGCGTTCCTTGCTGGCTTCCAGCTTTATTTGACTTATTAAATGGAGTTGATGTTTTTGAGAGAGCATCTAAACAGAAAAAAAAAAAGCAGACAAAATTTTAAATTATTCCACATGCCAGGAAAAATTGGCAGAATATTCTCATTTTGAATATTACAAAAGGACTGACAAGCACAATATTTATAAAGAACACAAAACCATGAAAGAAGATAAGTGAGAACTAGAGGATTTGCAATATGCATTGCTTTAGCTGTCACAAAAACTGATCCACAGATAGGGAAATTTTATGGAAAATATGCTAACAACTTCCATTCATGCATTTTAGGCATTTTCCCTTCTCTAAGCCATTGACTCTCCAGTGCCAGGCACTGTGGAGAATATTTTCAAAGTGGTAATGACATACCTCTTTCATACAACTGATGGAAATACTTAAAAAAAAAAAATACAAGTCATTATCTACTTACCTCTCTGGGGCACTGAGGAGTCAGACACGCTTCTGGATCTTGTGACAGCTGGAGACTTGAGGCTGTGAGATGCTGTCCCAGGTGACATACTGCTGCTGGCACTGTGCTCACTGAAAACATTGGGGGACTGTGCCATGTGAGTGAAGGAAGCAGACTGGCTGGGCTGCTCCCATGTCCTGCAGTATGCTTTCCTTGAGGATTCAGGAGAAAGGTGCTGGCTCACTCCTTCAATTGAATCTGGTGTGCCAGGGCCTGATGCTACTGGAGAAAAAGCAGTGCAGGAAATACAGAAAAATTATTTAATTTGCGTCTAACTATGTCCTCACATACACACAGAAGTATTAAGAAATAAATGTATTTCATTTAACATAACTAGAAGTTTTCTACTGTTTTTCTTTATACATATATAGAACTATAGAATGGTTTGGGAAGGGACCTTAAATACCATCTGGCTCTAACCCTGTCATTGGCAGGGATGCCATTTATTAGATTGGGTTGCTCAAGGCCCCATCCAATCTGGCCTTGGAATATGCTCTTTAAATTCTTCAGTGACCTATGTTAGCAATAGGTAACTCTTCTTCAGCATTTCCTGTCAAATGTCTCTGAGTGACTGCATACGGAGTAAATCATAATGCATTTACATCTATTCAATGATATAATATTACGTGGGTAATAAATGCTTATAGAATTCCTACTGTAACCCTTTGTGTAAAAAAAGTTTTTTTGTGCTAAGCAGCAGTCTCCTACCTGGCAGATTAATTGTCTGATCACCCAGGAAAAGCCTTCTGGCAATGCTTCTCCTGTACCAAGCCCTGGGAAAGGCCAGGATCTCACTGAGGCGGCGCATGTCGTATTTGAAAGAAGCAGATCCTATGTCACAGACAGCTGAAAAAGCACATGCATACAGTTGTAAATTGCCAGTAACAGCAGGTTTTTGGTAACCCAAGTCAAATTCTCCTTCACCTAGTAGTATTGTCTCTGCTGCCATGAAAAAACAAGTTTTCCTGAGGTGTTGCCACTTCTCCAAGCCCAAACATTAGATAAAAATGCATTTCATAAAGCCACGGTGGAACCCAAGAACACAGATTATGTTGAGTCCTGCTTGTGTTGGATGTGCCTCAGACTCCTAATGGGAGGATTCCAATGGCAGATCAATCACAACCATCCTGCTGTTTGCCCAGTAAGTCAGAATCTCATGTGCAGAGGTAGAAAATAAGTACATAGATCTTACAAAAAAAAAAAGCTGCCAAGAGTAAAGTACATCATTGGAACAGCAGTTCCCTAATTAGCTGGGATTAAAATGAAAGAAGCATTTACCAGATATGTTGATCAGTGTGGTGTCTATCTTGCTGGTAGCTTTGCTTGCAGACTGACTCTCAAAAAAGGAGGAGCCTCCCGAACGCCTGATCCGTGACAGACTGACTTTCACAAACTCCAGGTTGATGCTCAACGAGTCTTTCCGGCCAGTGACCGAAGTTGGCTCCTCATCCACGTTCCCTAGAAGCAGGAAGGAAACATTTTCATCTTCTGTCATCCTTTCAAACGTGCAGTTCAGAAACCTGTGCCACACCTGAATAATGTTCATAAAGGCAAACAAAACCTTGGTCCGTACCCAAGGCTCCCGATCCAGGGGTTAGCACAGTAACAGCTGATTTTTGTTTTCCAGCTCCGTAGGGATGGAACACGTAAAGGGAGAAGTCAGACATGCAGGCAGTAAAGCTCAGGCCTGAAGAGCTGCTGCTGGAAGTCGTCAGATCCGACTGACTGCTGCTGTGCCTTGTCCTACCCAGAGGACTGCCAAGGCCAGGCGATGAACCTGCAGTCAAAATCAGATTTTGAAAGCATTTTCCAACATAAAAGAATACTTAATGTTAACAGCAGTATTAAACAGACCAAATACACTTCAAATTATGCCCTCTAGCAGTAATATAGCTTAAAGATACTGAATCAGAATCAATATTCACACACATTACCTGGTGCTCCAGATTTACTAGCTGAATTCTTTGAGCCACTCTGTGAAGTACTGCCACCAATGGACACATTTTCTGATGGGTATGTTGTGCCTAAAGTTTCCAGTTCTCCTCGGTTGGAAGAGAAAACAAGATCCAGGGAAGGCAACTTCAGCATACATTCGACTCTGGATACCGGCAAGCAGCTGAACTTGATTTGAGAGGGCTGACAGGCAGAAAGGAAACAAAGCATTCAGAAGGGATTTTTATTCTTTAATTTTTTTTAAGAGTTTTTATTCTTTAAAAATCAAACTTAGAAGCATGGCCTGTCTAAAAGACAGTGACTAAAGCAAGTTACTACCCTGACTGTTGAGTTAAAACCTCACCTGGACTCGTACATAAACCACCACATCTACAGGGAAGGAGGAATACGCTGATGTTGAGGATGACACCAAGGATGTTGTGGACTCTTCTAAGGGATCTTGTATATCAAACTGTCCCATGTCTTCATCCTGGGAACTAACAGCTTTTAACAAGTATGAGAACTCATTAGAAAGTGGAAATTGAAAGGAAAAGCAGATCAATATCAAAAAAGCACAGAGTGCCAGAAAACAACTATGCAACTGACCTGTGTAATTCCTTTCAATGGGTGTGATGGGAATGGTTTCAAGGGCTTTCTCCAGGAAGTCCAGGAGGCAGGGGCTGATCACCATCTCCTCTGGCAGTGACTGGAGCGCAACCCATGCGTAGAGTTTAGCAGTTTTCACTCCACCACTTCCTTTCCCTTTGGCTGCAACATTGAGAATATACATTTGTCTAAGGTAATACCACTGAGCAGAAACTGATAAACACTAGAAGACGCTTAATAATCTGAAGAGATCTAGGTCAGGTCTGCTAGAAGAATTAGGTCAGTAAGTTTTAACTTTGCAAAAATAACTAATAGTCTGTGAGGTTTAATTGTAGTAATTCCATTGCTCATGTTCTTGACCAAGCACTCTGCTGTCATTGTCAACACCTCACTTTTTAGAAAATAGCACTGAAAGCAAACACAGAGAGTTCTTCTCCAAATACCCAGTGCAAAGTAACCCCAGCTGACTGGAAATCAAAGTGTATTAGGAAAAGTAAAATGCACAAGTCTGGAAGCAACATCAGTTTAGACAGAGAAAATAAATCAAAAATTAAAACTGTAAATGGCAAGTCCTACTATATTTATGCGAAGAATGACTAAAGATTTGCGGTTGAATTTTCAGGGCCACAGAGAGGGGGCTGGAGCTAGACTAAACACATGGTCTGACCAGTATGATCGAGACATGTGAAGTCCCCCTGTTATCACGAGATGGCAGGTTATATAGACATTGGAACAGTTTACAGTAACAGGTGTCTTCTGATTGGTATACCAGGTGAAAGGAATGCAAACATTTCTACTGTTAAGGTAGCTACCATACTAATCATGCAATTGTTCTATCTACAGTTAAAACACACCTTAATAAGAATTTCTGGCTATGCCACAGGGCCTAGCCACTTACACAGGCCTGAGTCCAAGGCCTACTTCCCAGATAGCTCAAAATCCCTACAAAGATTCTAAACCATAATTTTTGAAAGCTCGGAACTAGCCAGAGTATAAACTAATAAAAAGGTTACTGTCTTGTAAATTTGTGGAAGAGGAATTTTGAATCTATGCTCATCAAAATACTAATATGCAGAGAAGATATTAGTACCAGCTCACTTACTGTCTCTATGGAATACAGCTATTAGAATAAATATACATCAATGGAGACAGATTTAAAAATTCTCCAAGACAAATATAAAAATTAACTACTAAAACAGAGATTTAAAATCCTTTCATTTGCTCAAAAGAAAAAAAAAAAAAAGCACTGACTTTTCATTCTGTGCAAACTGTTCTGCCTCATGTCTCTGACTATATTGTCCTATCTTATTTTTACTGGAAACTAAAGACAATACAACAAGTTGGTCTCCATTCCAGAAGAATGGTTTCCAGAAGAAAATTATTGTTATAAAAAAGTAGTATAAACACTTGTGTGTAGTATAAACACGATGTGTTTCAAAATCTTTCAGTACTAATGAATACTTACAGAAGTACAATGCATAAGGAAATAAAGCAGTTACAAGCCAATCTCTAGTCTGGGGGTGGGAACATATGTATTATCATACAAGTGCAATCTCCACACCAAAGGCAGAGCTTACAGACATTTAACCAGCAAGACTCAGTACCTGGACATCATGTGGTAAGAATTCAAAGGCAAAGATTAGAAAAAAGATGTAAGAATTCAAAGGCAAAGATTAGAAAGAAGATAGAGTAGAGAACAAAAGTGAAGAGAAGTAGCATAAACCACTACACAACATCTGGTAATCATAAAGAGGATGGCCACCTAAAGGAGTAAGAGCTAATGGTTCAACAGCATGGAGAATTGAGAAAGGTATCCCCATTTCACCGTTCTCTCCCAGCATCTCTGGTGATTTTATAAGGCAAAACCCACAAGCACAACTTCCAGTTATTCTTTTTGCTTGGTGATCAAGTTCTGACAAAACTTTGGCTTTGTGTTTAAAGCAATATTTAAATGCCAAAGGAGAGAAGAGTGAATGTCTCAGAAATTGGAGATGCAATCTACATGCCTCTGGATCTGACATGAGGTAACAACAGCCTCCTACTTGAAAACAGGAATCATTGGAGACAAAACAAAGCTTGTATTAGAACTCATCTTACTCCAAATCATCCCTATTTAAAGGACTTCAATGGGTGAGGTATTTACAGATACTTACACTGCTTTCCAACATTCTTTTGTTAAGTGAAAACTGGGAGAAGGCAGTGACAGCCCAACACTGGACTATAGTGGCTATGACAAAAATATTACTGAGATTAGTTTGGCAAACAATGTCTAAAAATGCAGCTTTATGAACTGCATTCTTGCTTCTGGGGTCAGGTTTCTGCAGCCAAAGTCAAGCCTGGAGAAACACAGGGCTCCAGGTAAGGTGCAGCCAGATCTAAAGGCAGTGGATTACACCAAAGAAAAACATATCCATGAAAGGTTAAGAAAGGTTGTCTATAAGTACCTGATGGGATGGGTGGGGGTTGGGGAGGAAGTAAGGTGTTAGTCTTGCTGTGGCTAGTGCTAGAGAGAGGAGGAGATGTGGCAGTATCTTTCATACCATACAGCTTGGACTCTTTGGAAAGGGTGCGTGGCAAAGAGGATCCTCGAGAAGTGTTTGGCGATTCAGTCTTTAGAGTCTTGGAGTTGTAGTGCAACTGGAAAGCAAAGCAAGGTCAAGTTACTTCACATGAAGAACTCAATTTCTGTAGAGCCATTTGGTGCCGCTCCTCCCCTCCAAAATTTATTTCTTCTCATTATTTACAGAAATACCATTGTAAGATACATTACAATTCACATCCTATACACAAAAAGAACTGAAAACTAAGTACAAAAAATAGATAAATTAATACATTATTTTAAAAATAAACAAAACACAGAGAAACAGAGGAAATTCATTATTTAGGAACAGTGTCTAAAGCTTGTTTCTCTCTCTGTTACATCGCATGCATCCTGTGCCACCTATGCACACAACGTCCTTTCTGTCTTAATGAGTGGCGGAACTGTTCCACTACTAAACACAGGCATACAGAAACTGGCATAAAAAAATCAAAATACTTCTGAACCCAAGAGTTCACACCTCCTCCATGTGCACAGTAGGCTACTGCTGAGAACACAGAACATCACAGAAGTTGTAGAGAATGTTTAGTTGTTCCTGAATTTGACTAAAAGCAACAGGCAGGACCTGAGGTATAATTGCCATCCCTGAAGACAGCCTGGAATACTGGACATAGACAAACATAGTCCTTCCACACTGAAAGACTGGAAAAGCCAAGCTGTATCAAGTGAGGAGCATTTGATTTATGGCACTGTCTCAACTGAATTGCATGAAGTTTTCCTTCAGCAGTGACAGATTTTTTGCTGTTCTTACTCCATTAGGATTTCAAATCACAAAATACAAGGAAACTTCTGTTGAGACCCATTCATGCTAGGATATAGAAACAATGATTAAAAAACCAAGGGAGTGTACAGTTTGATGGTGTTGGAGAGAAAACACTGTCACTGCCTCCCTGCTGAGTTATCCCTTCATTTTACCTTTACATCCACCCCAGGAATATAAAACACTGTTGTTTCCACATCACTGGATTTTGTCTGTAGAGATGATGGCACTTTCTTGCCAGCAAGTAAATGAGTAGTAGATGCATAATTAGCTTGAAATTTCTTCTTTTTTGAAGGAGACTCTTGATCCAGACTCCTGGAACTCCGATCATAGCTCCTGAAATAAATACACTCATGTTATTAAAGTAATTTCCTCTGCCACACTGGGCCAGAACAATTGAAACTTATGGTGCTGCTCTCTTAAGCAGTGATAATTACTAAAAAAAAGTGCCGGTAATAAACTAACGCACACATTTCTTACCTTCGCAAACTGATGTCGTCGTGCTCTTGCTGGAGCATTGTGGGATGCAGCACACACTTCCCACAATCAATTTCAACCCTGATATCAAGCTCAAAGTCAATGTTTCTCTCCGTGGTGGTGCCAGTGACACTCCTGTTGGTGGGTGTTGTTGGCCAGCGCTCGGTGAACAGCTGGTGCACAGCAGCAAAGCCCGTGGCTTTCTTGCGAGAGGTGCTCCTGCATGGGCACAGGTGCGGGGCAGGTATCAGCAGGACATTTACCTCAGCAGGGGCTACAAGCATTCCCAAACTAGGTCCACACTGTATGATCTTATAAAAACATTCTGGGAAAAGGCCTGACCTGATAACAACAACACAGTGACCCATCTTGTGTTAACAGATCACATTTCTTAATATAGGGTAGTGCAAAAAACAAAGCTTTTCTTAAATCCTCAATCATAAAAGGAACAAAAATACACAATAAATACACAATAAATTTCATATTTGTAAGTATCCACATTTTCACATGCAGTTTGTTGAACTACACCCTGTTCTGTGCCTCAAAAACCTCAGTTTCCAAGTTCTTTTATTCTGTTCCAAGCCCTGAAATTTGTAAGAGTTACCTCCTTTTCCAGTCAGGATCCCTCCTTCCCACACAGTCACCTCTAGTGAACACAACCTCACCTGCCTTCCACACACACACTTGAGGGTATTCAGTACTTCACCAGCAACAGAATTTGTAGCTTTAAGTTCAATATTACAAGTTTGAAACTATTGAAAGTATATTCAGGCATCTTCTTCATTTCTGTCTTGTTCCTCAGGACCGTTACTTACGGTGGTTTCCTATAAAAATACGTCCTCTCCCTTTCATGGTCATCCTCCTTCTCTGAGTCCTCACTGCTGGAGGATAAGCTGTCATCCCGGCGTCCTTCTTCAGGCTGGAAGGGAATGCCGGGTGAGAAGACTACTGGAGTTTTGGGTGAACCAAATACCGAGCATGAGCCTTCACTAGTAGATGAGTAATGGGAGGGACCATCAATAGTTACGGACAAAAGGTCCATTTCTGTCTCCTCTGGAAACTGATTGTGAAAAGACAAAAAGATAGTAAATTTCCACAGATATGATTTCCACCGAGAATGAAGTAGATAGATCTGGAAACAAAGAAGCAGGCCTGCTATGAGAAACTCTCACTTCTGAGTTCCCCATAACACGGAGAGAGCAGGTAAAGGAATTGCAAGAGGGATTATGAAAAATAAGGGAATGAAAGCTTGGTGGGGAGACCTTTGCCATTGCCTAGTGATTAAGCTCAGCCAGATAGACAAGGACTCATCATGCTCTTACCAATTTAGAAGGAAAGGAAACATTTCATTTAAATTTAAGAGCTATTTTGAAAGATAAAGGACAGAAGGCAGCCCAAGTGCCCAGGATTTGCAGGAAGCATTAGTGAGGGCACACAGGGCACTAGACAGAATGTACAGCACTGCCTCAGGCATCCCGGCCCAAGCACAGAACCAAATGTCCTAAAGGAGCCTCCTGCTTCACACAGAAATCATGCCACAAGCCATTTTCCAACACTAAATTCCTAAAAGGCCTGTGAAAAGCATCTACAAGGGTTAAACACCAGCACTTCCTATGCAGTGTCACTGCAGAGCTACACAGATGTTGTCTGCAAATTCAAATTAGAGCTCTGCTGAACAACTGGCATGATGTCAGGAAAATATATTTTTTTAAAAATATCCAATGTTTGATACCTATAAGTGATTCATAGTATTTTGCTTTGCCAACAAAACCTAAGCTAACTGGGCTTTCACATAACAACAACAACAATAGGTAAGGTAGCTTTTAAATGTGAACGTATTTAAATGTGCAAAGCACATTCCCAAGTGCCATTTCCATCATTCTCTCAGAAATAGGAATTTATTTCCCGGGAGCATGAGGAGAGTTGGAAGGGAGAAAAGGTACATTACTGTCTCTTCAGTTCGGTTTTTTTGTTTGCTTGTTTAATTTTGTCTTTGCTGATTTGTTTTGAGTTTTAGGTTTACTTAATTTTTTTTTTTTTTAAAAATGCTCTACTATTTTCCCTAAACATGGTTTTGAAACCAGTTAAAAAACTCCACTTGTTCTCAAGATATTAAGTCTTGGAACGTTCCCTACTTGCTATTATCTGAAAATGTCTTACTCCACATTAAATATAAGAATTTTAACAGAAGTAAGAGTGTGAGACTATGTCCTCCCACCTGGTAATTATTTTGTACCAGTGTTGACTGCCATCACAACGGAACACAATGTAACAGGTGAAGGCACACACTAAAATCATCCTCTAAAGCACATTTCAAGGCTAGGCTTGGGTCACTTTACCTCAGCCTTGCTCAGTCTCTAAGCAAAAAGCCAGTAATTAATTTTACAAGAAGTTTTAAGTCTACATAAGGGTGTAGAAACACTTTGATTGTTATTCATCAACAATAAATCATGTTCCTCTGCTTAGTTTATATACTTAAATATTTTCAAGCTCAATATACATTCTGTTTAGCTGAGTGCAAAAGAGATGAAATATTGAAAAGCAGCTCCCGATGAGATAAATTAGTTCTCTGGCAAAGAATACTTGTTTCTGCTCACAAATACCTGAAAATACCCTTCCCCTGGACAGCTGGATTGTTGTGCAATCCCCAAAGCTGTTTGATTCAACTTAATAGAAATGAAAAAAATATAGAAATTAAAACAATTATACACAAAATAAACATTTTAAAAACGAGAAAACATAGCAAAAATTAAAAAAAAAAGAAGAAAAAAGAAAACAGCCACAAACCAATTCAATTATCCATTTCAAACACTGACAAGGATACACCTGTAGAGCTACAGCAAACTGACTAATACCCATTTCCAAAATTCTAAATATATTCAAACATCAAAAAAACCTACGTGATTTTTTGCACACCTCTGACAAAAATTCCAAGAAAATTACTACTGTGTGAGCCTAAAAAACAAATCTAGCCATTTCAAAATATTTTTCTCTCATGAATCAATTTATGTGCCAAGAAACCAAAATGCATCTATCTTCTGACAAAATAAGTCTGTCTCCCAAAAACACATCTGTAATTTGAGGCAAACACTAACAGAAGCAGACACAATTCACATTTGCCTGGATATAATTATCTCATGAACTGGTGAGCAAATGGCACATGAAATAATATTATATGGCATATAAAGTAATTCTTACAGAATCTTGTATGTTGAAGGTTACTCTTGGCCCAGGGGAAGCAGCATCCACACGGATATCTGGGAGGTCTTCACTCTCTCCCAGTCGAGAGCTGCAAGCAAAACAAAACCAAAACAGCTTCTTGAGTTGTACCACAGGACTTTATGGTCATGCATACACAAAATACAAGGTCATACTTATCATTTTTTTAGGGAAGAATATATAAAATCATAATTGATGGACTTGAGTACATGAAAATGAAGGAGAGGGAGAAGAAAAGAGAAGGAAGCAGCACATGACTTGGCCAGTACTCTATCTCTGCTGACGTCTCTATGCAAGCTTTTCAAGCCTGAGCCAACATGCAGAAATTACAGGAAAATAAGCTATTTGTAATCTGCCACATGGGACAATTATTCACAGAGAAAAAAGCTTCTCCCTTTCGTCTTCTCATTACAACAGCCCTTTCAAAAGGCAGATGACTGTAAATCAGGTGTAGAAAACAAGATTACTACACTATGCCATTTTTCCTTATGTACATTTCTTCAATATGTTTTGAAAACAGGATTCTGTAGAAAACCCCAAGTTGTTGTAGAAATGAAATCTTCTCAGATGTTTCGGAAAAAATGAGAAAAAATGCTTTTTAGAACATGCCTGCCTTGCAAAATTACCTCTTTCTATCCAGTTCCACCACAAAGAGCTGCTGCTTGTGGTAAAAGGACTCTTTAGGCCAAAGTCCAACTTTTCCCCTGTTCCATGTGCTGTTGTGGCTATCACAAATACCAAATTCCCAGAGGCTCACCTTGTTCTGTCCATTCTCTTCAGAGGTGGCCTCCCTGATGCCGAAATGCTCTTGGATCGGCTGTAGCTGGGTTTGTAGCTCAGACCCCACTTGTCTTTCAAGGAGGCAGCCTAAACCAGAAATAATATTGAAATGCAACAACTGAGAACGCAGAGAAAAACTCAGGCAATCTAAAAATGCTACTGTACATGGGAGTGCCAGCAAAGTAAAAGTGGTTTTGGGACACAAGTGCTAGAATAGTCTCACATTAGCCTAATCCTGCTCACCCTCATGCTGGATCTACGGAGCTTTTTGCGGACGTCCCTGCGGATGTCGTTCACAGCCACCGACTCCAGCTGCTGGTACCGTTGAATTTCTTGGTTTATGGTCCCTTCACTTGCACCCAATTTCCTGCAGGTAAAACATGGTTGAGTTACCTTAGAGATATTATTTCCACAATTTCAAAAATCTGTGTTGTAAGAACCCTTTCCCAGGAATTCTTATTTTCTCTTTTGTCCCAATACTTATGACCAGTGCCACAGAAGTACAAAAAGAAACATTTAACCTAAAATCCTAATTTCAGATAAAGTTTGCCTCTGAATGGTGACAGCAATTTCATTTTAAGTACAAACAGTAAAACATCTATCCCTTTTCATTATTTAACACGTAACTACCAACATCTGTATTCCCATCACAGACGGATCCATTTATAGTAAATCTGTCTTGGCAAAAATGGGGAAAAACGCCCAAACAAGCCCAACAAACCATGTTTGCAAATATTACTAATAAAATACACAGAAGGTCAGATGAAATTCGTGAAATCTGAAATAACTTTTTCTTAAGGGTTTTCTCAAGTACAGTATTAGAAAGTTTTCAAGTTTTATCTTGAAAACATCACGTACAAGATGCAAAAAAAAAAGTCAATTTAAATATTTTTCTTCTTCTTCTTAAGCTTATTACAGCTTCGAAGTTATATATTTTGCTGAAGTAATCAGCATGATAATAAACCAAGATGGAACTATGATTTTGAATCAATAGGAAAAGGATTATAAATCAGCCATTAAAATGCAGAGTCAGAAAGATACAGACTAATCTGGCACTTATGGAACAACCAGAGAGATTGGAGAGAGTACTTGCATACAGAACCTTTGCTTTTGGAATCCAGAAGACCAATCTTTTATTTTGAAATAAAGGCAACGATTTGCACTTAACCATAACAGTGCCACAACATGTATGATAGGAACGAAAAGCAAACCTCACTTACTTTAGGTCATCAATGACTTTTGCTTGCTCATTGAGCTCTCTAATATCAACTAAACGCTTCATGAATTTCCTTCCTCGCTGTTCTCCAGTTTGGATACTGGAAGCTCCCTGCCGCCGGTGATCAATGATCTCCTGTTTAAAATGAACATTGCATTAATGTCCTCATGAAAAACTGGACATCAGTACCTTTTGAACAACAGGCAAAGTGAATTTCACACCTTCAAATTTGGACTAGTGCATGCAAAAGAATCAATTCACATGAATAGGCAGCTGATTGGATTTTTTTCCAGTGATCCAAAGCCCATCATTCATTTAGACACACTGAAACTACTACATACATGTCCCCATGAGCAGGATCTGCCTGCTTTCATATGTGCTCTGCTAGGCTGGAGCAAATCCCGCTTCGCTGAGCCCAAGAGAAATTCTACAGGAACAGAGTATCGGTGGGTTGGGGGGCTCAAACCCAGCAGGTGATTTACAATCCGCTGCCTAAATGAGAGCTTGCGTGCATCTCCCCTCAAGGAAACTCCACCTGATTTCTGAACAACAAACAGGAGCATTAGTGTGCTGGGAAAATGTTTCCACTGTCAGCAGGCAAGAGACATTAAGGAACAGCTGTTAAAATGGCTTTGTAGAAAACCAAACAGCAAGGTCAGCAGCATATTGAGTAGAAGTAGGTTTTTTAAAATTTTTTTCACATTAGTAACTTACTCTCCTGTGAAGAAAACCTAGAAGAAAGCCACAGCTTTTACAGTTCAGGTACCTGAGGTTAGGTGCTGTGTCCCCTCCATGTTTTCAAATTCAGATCGTTATTTCCACATAACACCAGTAGAAATATGATCTGCAACTTGTTGCCTTTGACATATGGAGTTAGTAAACACACATACAAACGTTTCTGATTTGCAACAAGACTTGCATGAGCTATAAAGACTTGCATGCTGGACTCAAGACCTTTCCATTTGACAGAAGACTATTTCCAACTAGTAGCACTTATTTTGGTGGATTCACTTACTGCATGTATAGTGGGAGACATGGTGTCAACTTCATCCTCATCTGAAAGATCAGCTATGTTCACAGAGTTGAGGTCAGCAATGTCATCAATATCTTCCTCTCCTGTCAAGGTTGTGAGGGTGTTGCCCAAAGCATTCAGTCTTTTCCCAATGTTTGGATCCATGTGGACATCAATACCACACATCTTCCACAACACATTCAGTGTCCAGGTTCCAGCACTACTACTTTCTGTGTTAAAAAAAAAAATCAGTTTAAACAGTTTTTCCTCTTTTAAAAAATCTCCCATAGTGAATTATGTACCCATTAGCCAACTGCCCATTCTGAGAAATACACACTCCACAACTGAAATCCTTGATGAAAACACTTCACAGTATTTCTTTAACAACTGATATAACACAGGCAGACCTAATGAAAATACATTCCCTTCAGAGCAAGTAAAGAGCACCTCAAGCTTCAGCTCATACAAACGCAGGCAAGTACACGATTCCAAACCAGAATTTCTAACAGCAAGAAACACAAAACATGTCTTTCTGCATGTACAAGTGCTGACCTATTTATGCAAGTCTTGAACAATGCTGCTGGAAGGTGTTACGGTATATGTGTTGTGTGCCTGTCTGCCCAGGATTTTTCTGAGTGCCACTTTTCAGCATCAAAATACAGACCTTGCTCTAAACACAACAACACAAGATACTGGTTTTCTTTCTAGATGGAAGTATGACTAATATAGCATGAGGAAGATTTAGCAATCTCTAGGACAGGAAACAACAGGACAACATTGTTATGGCAACTATTGCTGACTCTGCTCCAACCAATTAAATTAAAACACAGTTAAAGGACTTAAATTTCATATCTTATGAATGATTTTTATGTAGGATTTGATTTATTAAAACAAGCCCATTACCTGCTGCAGCTTGGCCTGTTGTCCTGGAACACACTTCATAGGTACCATCTGGCACAACACCTACATGAAGCATACAAAGGAAGTACACTGATTAGGCAGCCAGTAAAAGCTGCTTTAGAGCTGCCCTTCCCAATCCCACCCTCAGTCTCCTGCCTGCCATAATTAAAGAATGATAGGAGTTCTAGTTTTATTTCCCATTGAAGGGCTTATCTTATTTAGTAAAGTGAACATACTTGGTAACATACAAAATTCTAAACATGTATAATGCATAAATATATATATATGTAGTGAATCAACTTAAAATGCCATAAAAACTTTAAAATTTTCACCATTATATATAAATATATATATAAATATTCTATATCAGACTATTAAAATCTTCCTGGGATCTTATGAAATTATATAAAAGCAATGTATCCAACTCTTTCAACATCTCTCAGGCAAAGCTTAAATTAATATGATATATAAAGCAGCAAAGTTTATTAACAAATGAAAACAACAACAACAAAGGAATATAACCTTTTGGAGCCATATTATTTTGCTTTCAAAAGGCCAGTGTCTTTTCTTTAGGTTTTTTGGGAAAACTCAGCTGTTTTTCAAGTCAATGGGAAGGGCAAAAGTGAATTTATATCTGAAAAACACTTGATCAGTATGAAATCACCCACACTTACATGCATTCATGACTAGATCTCCTCTTATTTCTGGTTTCCAGTCATCCCAACTTGTCTCAAAGCCATCAGCAAAGCGGATGCAGAAGTTTTTAAAATGACCTTTGCTAACTAAAGACTCTGAGGAGCAGGCAGTGATGAGTGTGCTTTCAATAGTCAGGACTAAAGCAGAGCCAGTGTCTAGATCTGCAGAGTGGTTAGACTGGAAAATAAAATCATGGGGATAATTTACTGGTCAGTGCAATGTCAAAGTGATATTGTACCTTTACTAAATGCTATTTATCTTTCCCTATTAATTGACCCCCTGCTCATATCTTCTTGTATTTTTCCTTCTCTGAGGAGAGTTTCAAAAGCATCACCTCTGCCCATGCAATGCCTTGCATTGCTGTTTCCTAAATGCAACACCTACATTATAAATTTATTAGGGCAGCGGGAGTCAAACTCATCTGGAAAAGGAACAAAAATCCATGTTTAATCAAGGGCTATAATCCATATGGCCCCGTGACCACAGAAAATAAGAAAACAAGCCCAGGATCAATTCGTTTCTCCAAGAAAGATGACACATGACTTGACTGAACAATGACAAAAAGTAGCTTTAATTTTTATGTGGGTTTTTTTTGGTGTTTATTTTGATGTGTACAATTATGTACAATTTTAAGTGCACAGATTGATTAATTTCTAGCCCTGCATATGCACATCTATAATTATGTTTTTCTGTAAAAAAGTCCATGTATTTCCTTTTATAAACTAGACCTCTTTTGAAGCTTATATCATCTGGTTTTTGTATATGTACACAAACTTGTGTTTTAACAGACTTCCAATAGTCATGCTTTTGCTTACCTGGGGTGTGTTTGTGATGGGCAGGCAAATTCCTAAGTCATTGACAGTCAGCTGAAGGAACAGGGTCCCAAAAGCCTGTGCAGAGGTTTGCTGGATTCCAGGCAGCATATCCACCACTTCTTTTGTGGCCATATGAATATCTTTATGTAAAGCCATTCTCTGTTCATTCCAGTTGTCATACGCTGCCTTGTAGTTCAGCCAGAATAGCACAGCTTAATGAGGAAACCAAAAATGCTTAATTGAAATCAAAATCTTAAAAAAAAAAGTACATTAATGAAATAAATTCTTTTTGTTTCCCCTTTTTCCAGCTCCTCCATTACTTTAAGTCAGAGGATGTATAACAATGGGCACACACACATTCAGGGTGCAGCAATCAGGGTCATCCTTCCAAGGACAGGATGGACAAACCTGATCATTTACCATCAAAGTTAATACATTAAAATACACAAAGTCCTGCTGTTCTCAGCATTATTCATCTGTGAGGATTTACAACAGCAACTTCCTCCAAACCATCTGAAAACTAATCACCTCAACATGTAGAATTTTTGACATATGATGACAGATTTATCAATCTGTTGGCATGGAGGAGATCTCCCAAATTTCTCGGCTACTTAACATGAAATATATTGAGTCTTGAATAAACAAGCCTTTTGAGAAAAAAAAAAATCTCTTCCTCAGTATGAACACAAACTTATAGCACTTGTCTCTACAATACCTCTGTCAAAGGCCACGGGCTGGGCAAAAACAATGGGTCTGTTCAGAGTAATGAGCACAGCTTCCCTGTCTGATGAGCCACTGATTTCTTCTCTGAGAGCATTTCTTAATCCAATTCTTGTCTTGAAATAAGCAACTTGATGGAAGTCTGAGCCAGCTTCTTCATAAACCTTAAAATGTTCCAAAAAATGGGAAGAGGGAGGGGTTTGCAGCAGGGAAGAGTTCAGGGATAGGGAAGAAAAAAATCCCAAAATTACTGTATTTGACAAAATATAAAATTAAAACAGCAAGTTGTGTCCTTTCCTCTTTTTCTCCTCTAGCCAAAGTCCCTTTGAGAATCTTCAGTATTCTTGCATTAAGGTCTGATCACAGCATTATTTTCTTTGTTTTTCATAAATTGTTAACTAAACACAGCTATTTATATAGCCAGATCCTCTATTGTGACAGTTGATTTATAGGTCCTAAGATTTCTATTTGTCTGTCTGTTTCTAGGCATCACAAAATACTTTCATATCCTGGAACAAGTGATTCCAGGTAACAGCAGATTTAAGAATACAAGAGGTACAGCTGTCAAACCAAGACAAACTAGGTCAAAATGTAGGTCTAGCAAAGTTTGGATCACCTCTGATCTGATTAATATAATTTTTTAGAATATTTGAATGAAATAATATCAACAAAAGTTTTGAGTTTGACTCAGTAGAAAGGCTATTACTGTTCTGAAGGGCTAAGAAGTTCTAAGATATTAATAGTATGGGGAAAAAAAAAAAAACAAACAAAAAACCAGCACTGTGCAACAACCTCTTGGCTTGATTATGTAATTTTCAATCACACATTATTAAGAACATTACACGCAAAGATTTTGAGCACTAACCTGATGTTTAACAATCTGTCCCAGTGCCAGATTCAAATCCACCTGGCATTTTCCAAACAGTTTGAGGTAGCTGCTACTTCCAGGCATTGCTTTAGTTTGCAGTCTGTTGGAGAGCTCAAGTTCTATCAACCCCGTTTCAAACCTCACAGCACGCATTGAGGGAGTTGTAGCTGTCACCTGAATTCCCTAATGGATAAGGAAGGCACAAAGTTATGAGTACCTGGTTCAGAGACATGATGATAAAGGAAAAAGAAAACCACCCACCACTGTTTTGTCATGATAAGATTACCTTAAACTGCAGGCTCAATGAGTAAAGAAGAATTTTTGGTTTATCTCCGTCTGTTGTGCCATCATGTTCGTTCCAAAGAGGTATTGGCTGCTCCCCTCCTGTACACGTTAAATATGCACAGTCACAGTTTTACCAAAGATTTTAAAACCAATACATATAAAAAGGTGACCATGAATTAAGCCTCATTTTAAACAGTGAGCAGTTGAAGGTTTATAAAAGCAAGTGAGTATTGAAGACATCAGAGCAGATTCATCTTCTGACATATAATTAATATCTCTCCACTAAGAATGAAGGAACAGAGGCATGTTCCTCTCTCCTGGGAAATTTTCCATAGGAAGTCTCAAAGCCTGAAAGAAGTAATACCTGTTTTTCAAAAAATATGTTTTTTGTCCCCTTCACCAATGTACCTCCTATTTATCTGATGATACAGATTTAACACTTGACCAAATACTACACAAATTCCATGAAAATGAGGAATTGAAATTATATCAGTATTTTTCCATGACAGGAGGAAAGAGTATTCTGCAATTATTTTATTTTTGGTTTTACTTCCTCATCCTGGCACATTTCATTCCAAGTTATGTACCCTTGAAGAAGCAACCCTGGTTTTAATCCTCCTTGAGATTTATCTACATTCCAACTTAGTTTATTGGAAAGGCTTGCTGCTGGGAAAGGCTAAGCCATTAATTCTCTCCAAATATGCCAATTGATCTAATTACAGTTCTTTGGGGGTAAGGACAAGGAGTTGAATCATGGATTCAAAAAACCCCCAAACAACAGTAAATTTTCATCACTCCATTTTGTATCTGGATAATTTTCTTTTAATCAATAATGCCTTCAACTTCCAGATGCAATTATTATGGACTGCTCTGTTCATTAACTAGCTCTCAATCTGTACAACTTCACCTTCAGTAATTGGTGCTTATGCAGTTTTTATATAAGGATAATATGCAAACAACATTTTAGTGCAACACAAACAGTAATTAGAAAAAATACTGCAGCACATCACACTAATTGGTATTTTCAAGCCATTTAAAAAATTATTCTGCTCCAAGCCAGAGGGACCAAGCCAATTTCTGCCCCCACTGTTCTGCACTGAGCATCCAGACCCACGGATTGCTGACCTGATCACGTCCCTGCTGAATTACCCCAATATGGAAGGCAACAGTCAAATTTCAAAAGCCATCAGGCTGCTATTTGCAATACAAATTTACAGTCTGGAAAAGCAGAGAACCAGCAGTGGTAATAAATTCCTCACATAGAAATGCAGGGGAGATTGAAATGCAGAGTCTAAGAAATGCTGTAAAAACTAATAGAGGTTTCCTGCTTCAGCACTGTATGCTCCTCTACACAAAAAATGTTCTAATAGAATAATGACAGCTGTCAACAGATTTATTCTTTCCCTAAGCATTTTCTTACTACCCAATACTAACATATTTTGGCTGGAACAAATATCAGGGTGTTTCTTGTTAGCCTTCAGGGAATTTGGCATTTTGTATTTTCTCCATTGCATTTTTTAACTGCTTCCAGGGCACATTATGTGGACCTGCACCATCCTTTTATTGCATTTGTATACCTGAATATATATATATATACACACACACAGAGGGACGTGAAAGGACACATGTACACATACACATTCTTTCCACTTAGTTACCACTTTTTATTCTTTCTTTCCTCATGATGTTTCCAGCTATTGATGAATCTTTCCACTAAAAATCAGCTGCATTTCTGTAACAGCCTTTTAGGATACCTCAAAAAATGTTCAAATCAAACAGAGTGAATACAGAAATTAACCCAGCCAAGGTCACACCATGGAGAGACACATAGGCTGATGTCCAGAATGCCAAGCAATGCTGCTTCCCAATAAAAGCCCTGCTTATGACAGACCTAGAATAATTTCCCAAACCTCTGTTATTATTTCAAAGTCCAGTTCTGCTTCCTGCTGCTGCTTGCAGTGCTAGAGGTGAAATAAATGAGCTGATCCTGAGAGCTACATAATGTTGCCATCAAACAAGGTTTGAGGATCTTAATTAAAGGGGTTTTTAAGTGTTCTGCTTACCTGAAACCTTCTGTATGACCTCGTTTACCTCCTTCATGAACACTTTTTGCACAAACACTAAATGGTTTAAAAGGTCAGTTGTGAGATTATGTTCAAAGGAGCCAACCTGTAGAAATAGAACATTTGAGAACAAACCTTAGTTTTAAAAACAGTGGATTTTTAGGTTGATTTTTTTTTAGCTGCAAACATCAGAATTCTCAATTACAAACATGCCAGACTGTGTTTCTGACTAAAGAATTAGTTAGTAGGAATGCCCTGCTTTTCCCCCATACGTTTTTCTTCTAAGCAGCATCCCTTTTCTCTCTGGGAAAATTAACTATGGAAACTGACACACAAGTAGAACTTATGAATAGAACACTCTGTGTCGAGCAGAACATTTTATACCATTAAGGTTCTATGTCATGTCATTATTCCACTTATGGAGCTGTCTAAAAAAAAAAAAAACCCAAGAAACAGCTATAAAACAATAAAACAGTCTTCCAGTTTTTCACTATTTGGATTCAACCTGTAAACCTGAGAGTTCTGGAGGAGGCAGATTGTTAAAAAAATGTGAAGATGTACAGACAGAATCGTAACAGGAGGGAAATAAGTTCTCAAAGATGAGTGCAGCCTTCAAGACCTACCTCAGCCACACAGCGCAGGTAGTTGCCCTGCAGGTAGTAGCCCTGCTTGGCAGGGAGCTCATCGATGCTCCAGATCTGGTCGGAGTAAGTGTCATGCTCTTCCATGACATATTTCCCTGACATGGTGACAGGAGGCAGGTTGAGACTGGCCGAAGGAGGAATGGTTGACATGTCAGTGGCAGAAACTTTTGAAGTGAAGCGCAGTCTGTGGTTTGGAAGCTCAAAATTAAATCTGGTTTGGGCACCTGTAAAATGAAGGCAGGGAAAGAAAAGGTATGAACTGGCAAAAGAATCTCTTATTTATCCTCAAAGAACAGTTTTGGAACAATAAAAAAAAATGAAAGTGTTTGAAATGCTACTGAAGTTCACAGACCCAAAGAACTATAAATATTCACCCGCATTATTCTGGGTGTTCTTAATTTCTAAAGAAAACGAAGACTGCACAGTAGTAAGACTAAGGGGAAAGTCACACAACCACCTTGAGAGTACTGAAGCTCTACCATTCTCAAGTAGCATTACAAATTATCATCTTTAACCAAAGATGATAAACTTATTTTAGCAGTCAGAGGGAAGCTTCCTGGGAGGATGCTATATATTAATGTACATGTCTTCATGTGCTCTTGCATTCTGCCTCTGGGAATTGTGTAACAACCACAGTGAAAATTCTCTATATGGCCTCACCTTGCTGAAGCCCATGTTAAAAAAAACCAAAAAAGCTGATGGCAACAGATTCAAGGCTCTAGCTATAACTCAACAGAAACACCGAGTGCTTTTGGATGCTTATAGAAAGGCCAAATGAAAAGCAGCAATGTTTTTTAAGTTGCAGAGAACTGTTACCTGTCATTCCATGACTCCTCATTCTTCCCATCTTGTATTCTGCCTTCAGGGAGGGCAAGAGCGCTGCTCCAATAGCAATCCCATCTATCATGGCACTGAACTTCAGCACTATGGGCTTCTTTTCCAAGCCTTCCGGCAGCTGTGGGAATTCATTTGTTTCGACCGGCGTTTGATTGATGCTCGTTGGAGTCTTCTCAGAGGGCAGAGGAGTGGCCACATCTTCTTTGGCTGGCTGAGGCCTGCAGACCAAGACAAAGAGCGGGAAACCCTTCCTGTTAATCCGCCTGGCTGTCCCACAGACGCCTGAGGTGGCAAAACCCTGGGAGAGGCAGGGATTTGGGAGCACTCACGCAGTGGAGGGCTGGCGGATGAGGTCGGAGATCTGCTTGGAGAGCTGGTGGGAGCTGCGCACCATCATGCTGTGCAGCGTGGCCGGGTGCTGCGGGATGTTGATGCTGATGGCCCCCACCTTCACCACGGCCGCGTTGTTGGTTTTCAGCCCCCTCTGGGCGCTGTACAGGGCCTGGGATTTGGCAATGCTGCACTTCACCACAGTTCTGACAGCAAAAGGGAACAGCAGTCATTTGCACGCCCTTCCGGTTGTAGGTTCAACTGGGCTTTTAAGTGTTAGCTGAATTTTGAAGTCATATTGTTTGTCAACTACACTCACATTCCTTTTTCTTTCGCTTTACACACAGATGCACTACATGCCACAAACAACTACGCTACACTTGAGGGAACTACACATCATGCATGGCAAAAACATCTGTTCAAAACTGCTATTCTTGCCTAAAGTAAGGTCATTTCAGTGCATACACACCAGGCTGCACATAGACAGACAAATTTGCACACACAAACAAAAAAAGAGCCTTCCATTTCAACTCCTGTTCAGGAATAATCTGGAATTATCCTTTTGGTAAAAAGTCAAATCTGAGTTTTGCATCCAAATAGGCCATTGGAGGAAATATTTAACGGTAAATACATAGCACGTGATAGATGAATTTGTGAATTAATAGTGAAGTTTAATTCAAACATATTGTTCCAAAATACATCATCTAAACTTGATGTTAATGTTGAGGAGGATATGGTTCACAATGGTTACCCAAGATAAAAATATAACTGCACTAAGCTGACAGTTTTTAATGTCATAACAGAATTTTGACATAGCAGAATTCACTGAACTCCTATTAAAAATATATTGGGGTAACACGTTAATGTTTCTATGGTCAATTCCTGGAGGGTTACCCAATGGAAGTATATTATGCAGCCAACACAGAATTACAGCCTCAAAGAGAAGGACATGTAGTTGTCAAGATGCAATACATCTGAAAAACAGACTATAAAATTGCAACATTCAATGCAAGTTTCTCAAATATTATATTTCAAGGGGTATAGCTAAAACACTTTTTGTATCATATTTAAATTGTTTATAGACAGTTTGGTCTCATGGTGGAAGATACAACATTCCGTGAACTCCACTCTCTAAGTAATGTTTCTTCTCATTCTTATGTTAAAATATCAGCAAGTCCAAAGCAACCCAGATGTGGAAATACAAACCAAAAAAAAAAAAGACATCACCCTTCTGCTTATAATCAAGAAATACACAGCACTGTAAGGCAACCACTGGCCTATCAACAGCAAATTAATTGACTGAAGGAACATTCAAGTTCAAGGAACATTCTCAGATTTTCACAGCAATTCAAGAGATGCAAGTGACCTAAAGCAGTTCAGAATTCGTATTTTCAGGCAG
Organism: Irena cyanogastra; assembly: GCA_013397155.1. NCBI lineage: Eukaryota > Metazoa > Chordata > Aves > Passeriformes > Irenidae > Irena > Irena cyanogastra. Next base: position 1,654,328 of record VWZV01010134.1, read on the forward strand.
ACTGGCAAGTAAAATTATTTCAAAATATGCGATGAAGTAGCAAACTATTCACAACAATTTTCAGGAAAACATTATACAAATAAGCATTACTTCAGAAAAGGCCAGAATTGTTTTAATCCACCTCTTTAAAAGAAAATTGTAATTGTTTCTCTTGATGTTTGCTCATTTCCTACTCTCTTCCTGCTACCATTCTGACTCAACTGTTGTGAGGCCAATCAAGAACACATTTCCATCTCCATCTATAACACAAAATACTACAGCATTCAAATAATTTTAAACATTTTCTTAATTAAAAATATATTACACCAGTATAGCTGTTGCAGGAGAAAAAAAACTCGGCAAAATTAACTGTACTTTTCTCCATGTTTCATGCAACAAATTAATTTCACCACTGCTTGCCTACAAAAAAACCTACTTCCATGACAAGAATGAAATGTGGAATAACTCTCTGGCTATCCATTTATTATTAAAGATCTGCAGTTTGCTTACCTACAGTGATATGCCTGTAACACATCTGGTTGTATCTCATTAATATCATTAATCATTATTTAAGTTATATACCAGTAATGCTTCCAGGAAGAATTGTATATTCCCACATCAATACCATAAATGATCACTCTCCAGACCAATTTGTGACAGCAAGTCTTTGTCCCAGTACAGAACTGACTACAAGGCCAGTATTCAACAGATTTTTGGGAATGTTGTAACAAGTGTGGGTGCGGGGGGGAGTCAGCAGAAGGCCTGTAACACACAAGAACTACTGCACTGAGTCAGCTGAAAACTCAGCAGCAGCAGATACCTGAGGTGTAAGTAAAGGGATCCTTCCCTTAATTCAAGCCATAAGGAATTTATTCTCTAAGCCAGAGGCTGTACCATGTTCATGACTCACCACCAGACCTATCCAACAGTGATTTATCCAATCCTTTCAATCATTTACACTTTTGTTGACCACATCACATGGCAGCGAATTCAACAACTCAGTGATGCACTAGTCTACCAGACCAGATGCAATGCTGCTACCAGACAAAAAAGAACACAAATCCCAATATTTTCCCTATATCACTTGCAGCTTTACAGACCATCACCTCTCCTTCCAGAGCTATAAGGACATTTTAAAGTTAATCCTGTATTACCACAACACTGAAGAAACAGACACTGAGAGAGGAGACCTGCACCCACACACACAGATCTTCAGCATGCCTGGGAGCTAAACCAGCACACGGGGAAATAGAGACAAAAAGGAATGGCCCTGTTCATGATGACACCACGACTATCACTCTAAGCACAGCAGTTCTTAAGCAAATCTCACCTCTGTGCTCCCTTACATTTATCAACAATACTTCAGCTCATTAAAATAAGTTCAGAAGCAGATCTAAAGAACCTAAGGGCCACTGAAACCATTCTAACATTACAGTAGTGAGTGTAGTGCAATAGCAACCCCTAAAACTATATTGCTAAGGGCTTTTTTTAGGCAGACATTTAGCAGGATTCATTGGAAAAAAAACTTATCTAGGTAATACTAGATGTTGAACCAAAAGGTATTCAAGCAACATCTGCCTCCACAATCACACACAGTAGGAAAGCAGCCATTATCTACACAACACAGAGTTAATTTCAAGACTATTAAACATAATAATATGACATACAGAAACTCTTGTTTGGCTGTGCTTGTAGGAGATGTAGGAAAATCCTCCAGTCTACAGATGAAGATTGAAGAGAAAGCAAGAAAAACAAAAACAAAGCAAATAAAGAATAAACAGTCATGCAAAATTAGTCAGTTAATTACTTGTAACCCACAATATGACATTTATTTTCAAAATAACCAAGGTGAAGGTTTTGGTTTTGCTCATGTTTGTTCTTTGCTCTTGTTGTTTTTAAGATTGATCATTATTTCCCCCCTTTCCTCCCTATGTAAAACAAACAATGAAGAGCTTCAGTCACCTTCAGAAGCCCTTCATGACTGTCAGATAGGAACTTTTATTTATCCTTCTGAAACAAACTTATTGGAAGCAATTTATCTGAGGAAATTATAAAATTCTGCATGTTTTAATTTCTGTGTAACTACCCAGGAATTAAAAGGAGAAAGAAATTCAAGTGACATTGTTTAGCCCCTTTCTATAAGAGTCATGTTCTAGGACCAGTACACATACTGAGGGTTACCCAGCTAACACCCCAATCATGGGTGATCTGTGCTACAAAGAATTGTGGTTCAGCTCATTCTGCAACTCAAACAGAAAGAGATGCAGCTGGGAACAAATTAAAATAATGCATGGCCTTTTTGAGTCTGTGAACCTGGTAGAAATAAAAAGCCAGAATGTGGATGCTGAGCAAGTGATTCACAATGTTCATGCACAAGAAGTGGTTCTCTTCCCCTCCCCTGCCAGGTTGTGTCAATCATATAAAGGCTGGAGAAGGGATATTAGAACTGTAAAACTAACATGAGAGAACAAAGAATGATGCATCATGAGAGTTGAAAAATATATCTATTGAAGAAACACTATAGCTCTTAAACAGGAATAATTACCATCAGTAGATTAACTACTTCCTACAAATCTCATATGGTTTGGACCTACAAGTTTCAAAAAGCATTCAGAAGCATAAAAGAAAGAACACAACTCATACCACTTCTACAAACTTGAACAATTTTAAATTGTGAGACTTCCTACTTACTGGATATTTGGGGTAATTCCCTCCAGCAGGACGATATTGACACCTCCTATGTGAGCAGTGGCACATGTCTCAGTCATCTTTTGGTGTAGCACATCTTCAGAAAAAAAAATGTATTTAACAGCATTTCAGTCAGTACAATACTTCAGGTATGCCTACTGCTTCTAAAAATATTGCAGCAGAAAAATAACTGAAAAATTACAGCTTTAGCAGTCACAATAACTGATGTCAACTACAAACTGAGACAAGAAGAAAGCTTTTGAAAATGAGTGACTGTCTTCTAAGAGAATTTCCTCCATAGCACTTTCTGAAAAGCTTGCATCCTTTTATAATCCTTCAGCATCCTAGTAATAATATTTTAAAAGAACTTGTTGAATACTGTTATATTACACACACACACTGCACATGCACATGTAAAGCTGACTACGGAGAACTCGTTTAGCTCATCCCACCTTTCATTTTCTCTTTCAGGGTGAAGCTGCCGTGGATTCTCTTCAGCTCGGACTCCATGGTGAGGCCACCAATGTCGGCCTCCAGGTGGGTTCTGTTCACCATCCCTATCCCAAAGACGATGAGGGTGACGTGCTGCGGCTCCGAGGTCACCAGGCTGCGCTTCCGCCCGTTGTCCTGCTCGTTCTCAAACACCACCCTGCAGGCAGGCTCGGTGGGGCTTCGAACACCTGCAGGAACACCAGCAGCTAGTTAAGGCTTTATTTGTAATAAATCCTTGGCATATCCCATTTGTATTTGTATTTCAAACCGAGGATCATGTATCTTTCGTGTCAAGAAAACTCTTTAGAAAAATTATCTGTGCCTCGTTCAGTCCACCCCAACACCATTGCAACTGAACCAAATCCAAGACACAATGAAGACAATAGTGAGTGATGTGGTTTCATTATTATTCATAGATATGTTCTTATGTACCTTATAAAAATACTTGTAATGATCTGATTTTATTGCTATACCAGAAAAATGCCCTGACAGTTTCCAATTGTCCTGTTTATTTTTTGATCATTCCATAGGCAAAGGTTCATATAATTCTGTTTTGGATGAGCAAGTTTTCCTTTTCAACACTCAGGAGGCTAAAAAAAAATGCAAGAAAATTTACATTTTGTGCAGATACTGTAACTGTGGATATGATATTCTGTGCATGAAAGACACTGGTATCTCTTTAATACAAGTTCTCTTCTGACACTTCCTCAGTTTTTTGTTCTTTAGTTAAAAGAAGTCCAAGGAGAATATGGCAATAGAGCAACTATACCATCCCCTGCATATTTACAGCAACCCAAGTTCAGCACCAAAGAGAATGACGCTAAATCAGCTCTCAGATTTACTCTGCTGTGTTGAAATACATTGGAAATAGCAATAACCACACCAGATCTCAAAGTTTTAATTGAAAATATGGCCCAAACACTTGCAATCTTTGTGAGACTTCACCAAAATAACTATTTCACCTTTCCTTCTCTCACAGCAAGGTTCACAGATTTTTTTTTTTACTGTCAGTCATTCTCAAGGCAGAGATTAACTCCCTCAGGATGGCTTATGTACATGCCTGCATATTTTCACAGCATGATAATATACGGCATTTCCAGTACTCCCTTGAACACAAAACAGCACTTCAGAAGGAACAAACTCAATCCACACTACGCAATTTGTGAGAAAAGTTAAGCTTTCCTTTTGTTCATCATCTTGGTGAACTAATCAAAATTTCACCTCCATCCTCACCACTTGCTCCTCTGATCCAAGTTAGATGGGGTGGGCAACTCACACAAAACATCTCACGAGCAAGCTTTAAAAAGCACCATTTAAGCAAAAGCACACACACTCGGTTATTCTGGTTCATGAACCACTTTACCTGTTGGCCCAAAAGTTTCAGAAGACTTTTCTAAGATGCCAGTTGGATCAGAAATGAGTGAATAGAAGTTCAGTAGCTTATACATATTTTGCCAGCACTCCGCAGAGGGCTCACTCTGTTCCGACACGGTAATGGAGTCAGAGTCATCCATATGGATCGTCACGTGGTCAACCACATCTTTGGAGCCTTTCCTGGACACTTTGGAAGTCCTTCTCTCCGACCTCCCCAGGGAATTCTTGTTGCGAGACTCCTTCTTGTTGTTGTCGTTGTTTGTCCTCTTGTTCTTGGTGTTGTTCACCCTGGTGCCTCCGTTGAGGCTCCCCCGGGAGCTGCGGCTGAAATCCGAGGAGCGGAAGTCCTTGTGCTTGCGGGTTTTGAAGGTGGGCGTCGGGGAGGCCGAGCCAGCCGTGTACCTGCTCAGTTTGATGTCTGTCTGCGTGGCCTTGATGTCATCGATCATGGTGCTGAACTGGTGGATGAGGCGCACCAGGGCCATGTCCACGTGCTGGCTGATGGACTGGCAGGAAATGGTGAAGTTGCAGTGGAAGGTGTTGTAGTAGCGCTTGTTCAAGTCGTGGAAGGAAAGGGCGTTGGTGGAGTTGTGAGGGGTGCACATGGACTTCTCCATCACCACTGCACTAATGCTGAAAGTCTCCAGCATCAAAGCTGGTTTGAATTCCAGAGGAGGAAGATTGACAGCTCCTTGCCTAAGGAAAGGAAAGGTACAAGCTACCACTGTGCCGCTTTTTATGAGAGTGAGAGCCAAATATGTTTTTTACACAGCTTACATCTAATTTACTGAACCCAGCCTTTTATTTCCCGTAGGATATCACCTTTTTACCACAGCTTTAAACAGACTAAAATGAACTTTTACAGTTTCATACTGGGTGCTACTAACATAGAAATCACACAGTTCTATGAAACCTAGCTTGGCATGCAATTATTCCATTATATCCTAAAGTTTTGCCCAAAAATTGGTCTGGGGGAAGATTCAGCATTTTCGCAAGATGTCACATCATTATTATTTACAGGATTAATTATTAAACACCATTTCAGAGCCACTCCAATTCCCCCCACTATTATTCCCACCAACTCTCCCTCTTCCTCAATCTCCAATTTTCAAAAGCAGCTGAGATTCAAACAGTTACATTTCCCACACCATTCCACAGGAAGATGAAAAAAAATATTTTAACAGGAAGACAAAATGAAAGATTTGAGGAATAAAGAGCTGCTCCTTATCCTATGAAAGTGCTTTGGAAATCTGTCACCACATGAAAAGGCTAATTTCTGTTCTTTAGCCAACACATGTATTTTTAAATCTCTCATCATACCTTCGGGCTCGCTTGCTTTTCCTCTCCTTTGCTGTGTCTGAATCAACAATATCTGCTCTGAGGCAGTCCAGAGTTCCTGAGAAAGAGAGGTACTCTCCAAAGTACATCCTGTAGCACAAGGGCATCGCATCCTGCGACTGAATTCCCGTGTAACTTAGCAGAGGTTTGAAAACAACCTACAAAACAAAACCCACCCATTTAGTTATTGAAGGCCTTGTTTATTTCCACACTCCTTCTCGTAATTTGGTGATGTGCAAGCCCAGTTACCTGTGCATCTGCCAGCTGGACAGCAGGAAAGCCCTGGTTGCCCTCTTCTACTCCTGCAATGTCATCCTGGCTGGTGCTGTGCTGCGAGTGGGTGCCATCCAGGGTGTTCTGGTCACTGGACAGAACTGTGTTGAAGTCTGAAGCAGAGGGGATAGTAGGAAGATTGGGTGCCACACCTGGAAAATAAATATCCATGGAACACTAACACCACAGCATATCTTTCCACCACTGACTCGATTAATTCAGCGAGAGTATTTATATAGATAAACACACCACAGTGAGGTCTGGAACCTCACAAAAGTGGTATTCAGGATAAAGAAACAGCCTGATATTGCTGGAACAGGCAGAGATTGTCCAATTCAAATTTGGAAAGAGTCTTTCTTTAGAGAAACACATTCCAGTTTACAAATGGGCCACAACAGAGTTTAGCAATTCGTACAGCACGATGATGCTTGTAGGATCAGACTATTGGTTCAATATTAAAAACAAACTAAAACAACTTCTTATTGCCTAAGATTAATATAGCACAGTTGAAGGAGTGTTAACAGAAAAAAGATTCCAGTATAGTGTTAGTGAAAAAGAAAATTAAGACACACCTTGCAAAGTCTGAATGATGACAGGCCAACAAGAAAAATAAATGAGCTGTAATAAATTGTTACACATCTAGTTCTTTAATACACTTCAGACTTTCAGAAATACATTTTTTTCTTTATTCCCTTACACCCATTCCTAAGTTAACCCATTCCTAAGTTATTCTCAAAATACATGTTTGTTTAGTCTCAAAACTGAACTGAGAAAGAGCAAGGATTCCAATGCATAAACTACAAAATAAGCATAGACAAATTCGATCAAAAACAGCCAACAAAACCAAGGAACTCAGCCACAGAAGATGATTTTATGGTTTAATTCCTGGCAGCTACACATGGCTTTGGCAGCTACACTGACAGTTCCAAATGCAAGAAAAAACTAAATTTTTGGAGGCAGGGTGAGGCAAAAGAAAACAACAGTTTTGCTTAAAACCCATCTTTTCATTTTCCAGGTTGCTAGGAAGTCCCACAAGTAATCCTTTGAACCAATTAAATTCTATTGACCATAAATCACTCTCTCGATTACTTTCAGTCAGAATGTGGCAAACACAGGCACAGCCAACCCAGAACCATCTGGAGCTCAGCTGCAAATTAGCAATACCTGTTGGAAGGCTGTTGTGCCCAGACTTGGTGGCTGGACTTTCCTGTACGACACTTCCCCTGTTGCCCACAGCATTGGACATCCAGTTGTAGAAGCTCACAGAGGAGGGCTCAGACAGCAAAGGGTGCTCAGACAACATGTCTGTGGCCACGGTGTTTCCTGTGCAGGTAAAGCAGAAACTTCAGCATTTCTTGCATCCCAGTCAGCAGAAACAAAGAACACGGCACGATTTCACAGCCAACACCTATAAACTATACAACTAAGCCTAATTCTCAAGGTTTATTCCACTAAATTATGTGTCAAACAGCAGTACGGGTGCTACAACAGAAGTTAAGCATGGCACTAATGGATGTTGCACTACACATGGCTTTGCATTTGCTCATCTCCACCATTAATTAGAGGAAAGGAGTCATTAAGAAACCAAAATACCTTTTTTTCTGAACAATATTTCAGTCCCTGACAGCAAAGGAGAGAGGTTTTAGAGAAAATATAGCATCAAATACAGTAAGTAATTTACATATAGAGAAAAACTGATAACAACACAGTGAAAAATAATACAGAGCATAAACACTTCAATGTTTCAAGCTTCTAAAATATTTGCTGAAAAGACCATTACTAAAAATCTGCAATTTATCATATGCAAACTATGTTACTGAAATATTAGTTTCAGCTCTCTTTTTGAGCTACTCACAAGATCAAAAAAAAACAAATACAAAATGGTTATTTCCTTATTCATTCAAAGACTCAAAAGTCATGCTACATCATACCTGTTTATGCAACAGCATACTTTTTTATTCTACATCATACCTGTTCTTGTTAAAGAACTACTTTTAACTGCAGTTGAACTTCTTTGAGGAGTCCCTTCCAAAAGATTGTGCAGGCTAGGAAAGCTCCCAGTGAGATAGCTGAGCAGACTTTCTTTCCTTGGACTTTCCCTGACTCCCATTCCGGCGCGGCCAACGTGCACTGGTGAATCCGTAGCTGTATCTCCACTGGTGTAACTCAGGGAATGATATGGATGGATGCCCTGTGAGCAGAAAACCAAGAAATGAATGAAGTACTGTGGAAACTACAAAAACAAAGCAACATTTGGTCTGAATATAAGGTTGGAACACATTTTTACGACAAGTTACTGGAGAGCTTGGCCAGTCTTTGATTTTGTGTCATGATAGTTAAATCCTTGTTTCTGCTGCCATAAATAAAAGATCAAAGGCTGTAAAGGTTAGGGCACATCTCTAAATGATGTACATTAAGTTAACTGGCAAGGAAAACAACAAAGAACAGATGAAGAATATAGACCAACTGCTGGATCTCTTCTATAAGATCAGAAGCACACCTTCCATGTGCTACAGTTACTTTTCGCATGCATTTATTCATCTGCAGCTACAGAACTGCTCCTGAACAGGCCAGCTACAACCCCCTCTGCCCTGGTGCCCAGCCCTGTGCTCTCACCTTTATTTTCAGCACGGAATCGCTGTGAGTGTGAGTCTTGGACAACTTCCTCATGATCTCAGCACCAGTGACAGGCCCGGAGGAGGCGCTGGCAGGGGGAGGGCGATTGGCTGTTCCTTCCAGGAGCATCGTGTGCTCGCTCACAGTAGCTGCACCCAAGCAAACAGTTGTCCTCATTTAGATATATTTGGAGAACCAAGATTTCTATCATCAGGCACATTTATCTACCAGCAGCCATGAACTTGCAAGTGCTGACACACACCTACACAGTGCTGTCTGATTTACAGACAAATAAGAACACCTCAGACAGGGGTCTGCTGGGTTTTGTTTAATAATCCAAGTGTTTCTGCTTGATCAAAACAGATATTTGAGGGAAGGGGGCAAAAATTTACATTATACTGTATGATTACGTACAAGATTCTCACCCAAACATCTTTGCTCTCTTAAAGCTGCTAAATGCTGCCTAGCTTTTAATTGAAAGGTAGAAAATCATTAAGTTGATTTACTTTGTGCAGGAAAAAAACCAAAACACAAGATGTGAAGAAAAAGAGGTCTCCTGTTCTGTTTTTCCCTGAACAAGCACTAATTATTGTAATACTATAATTACCATTGTTAGCAGCAGCTTCAGAATGAAGGTGATATAAAAAAAGAAGCTTGATAATTCTGAAAAGGAGACTATAATGTGTCAAGCACTAAAACTAAAGAAGATACAAATGTCTGAGAGGAGCTGCTCGTCCCCATGAATTTTTATGGGGATGAGAACACAAAAATACCTGCGTCAAATTCAAACTCTGCTCCATCAGCACTCGTGTCACTCTGAAGGCCCCCTCCATTGTCCAGTCCAAGGCCATCCTCATGCTCGTGGCAGGCATTTGGCTGCAGTTTCATTGGCTGGGTTGGTCTGTGCAAGCTGACTCCTTTAAAGGCTGGGGTGACCACAATGAACTTCATCCACTGCCTTGCTAAGGCAACCAGACCTTTCTTTAAGGTCACTAAGGCAGGAAGGCCATCACTCTTTAAATTAAAAAAAAAAAAAAAAAAAAAATTTATATCACAGCATTTTGAAGTAAACTGGAAGGAGAAAAAAAATCAAAGTTCTCTTAAATCTCTATGCTTAAGAGGCTTATGACAAACATGCTGGCACCACAACACATCAAGCAAGAAGCCAAGGAGCTGAGAGATAAAAAATTACAGCTTCATTGAACACAGTAAATATATTTATCTATGTGACCTGAGGATCTAGCCCAAGGGGCCAAAAATAAACAATAGAAAGCAGCTTTGTTAAATATGAAGCTAAAAGCACTTGAGTAATTATCAGGCTCTGAACTATGGGCTAAGATTCATACCAACTCTGTACAAACAGAACCAAAATTAAAAAGATTGTTTTTTCCATTGTTCATAAGCAGTATTTGAGGAACATAAATTTGAGGCCAAATATAAGGATTGTTTTGACTACATCACTGAATTGTCCTAAAGAAAACAAAATCTTGGTATTTTGACCACAAATCAAACTGTGCTATTTGTGCCACAAACTGTGCTATTCCTGATCACTGGCTCTCAGCTGAACATGCTGAAAATCAAAGTGTTTAAATCTGACAGCTGTGGAATTGGATTACGAAAATGACTCAAAATCAGGAATAAACATGCCTCCCTTATGCCTGATGTTTGTTCAAATAACTATTTCCCACTACAATCTAGACATTTACATCCTAAAGCCATTAAGAAAAAATATTCGATTCTTAAACCCTCAAGTTTGTACCATTCTAGTTCCTTCCTTAAACTGTCTGCGTTACCCCAGTGTTTCTAGAAGACATGAAAACTAGTTCCAAGGAGAGAATTTGGAACAAACTAACCAGCTCATGTACTTGCCTCAATAATTGAGACTTACTCAATTTTAAAACCATGAAAAATGAAATCTTATAAAAAGGCCACTGAAATATGATAGAGAGGGAATGAAATCTGATTTTAAAAGCCATATACAGTTTTAAAGGCATACCTTTTTTGTTTATGATCTCATGTATTTACTAATAAAATAGTTTGATAAACATTATGCATATATACAGGTCATGACAAAAATTGCAGATGTCAAAGAAATTGAAATGAGAGAAACAGTATCTACTTATCACTTTAAAGATGCATATGAGTTTGGGTTATATTTTCTTGTTTGTTAACCTTCCTTAAACTGTTGCCACATTTAAGACATTAGAATTGGCATATTTGAAACCAAAGGACAGGTATTTCCAGTTTTCCTGGGTAACTCACCATAGTGGCATCCTCAATAATGGAGTAATTTGCTTGATGAAGGTAATGGTGCAATATATTACAGAGTAAACAAGAGGGATTTTCTTGCAAGAAACGAGCCACTTTGGTAAGCCTGTTGTACTTGCTTCTCAGAGGGAAGTGCACACTTTTATTCTATATTAAAATAAAAACATTTTCAACGTGAACATACTTGCAAACACAGCATCAATGACAAGATTTCATCTATGAGACAACAAACTTCTAACTCCACTTTGAACTTCTGCAACCAAAATCTACCCACCTTATTTTAAATACTCCATGTGAAAAATCATTCTGGATGCATATTTTTTTAAATGAAGCAATAAAAGAAAATTCAAAATTTTCAATTTCAATGGATTCAAATTACAGGCCTTATCAAGTTATATCTGGACTAACAGACATAAATGCAAAGCCAACTGCAATTTCTGAAGAAACAGTTGATTCCTAGTTAAAGGCAAAATAGACATTTTTTCTAATTTGGTTTAATGCTAGAAAGAGGGTAGGAAGAAGAAACAGGAAGGGAGATAAGAATAAGAGACTGTTGCAAAGGATAAATTTTGAGCAGAGCAGAACACCAGCATCACACTTAGGTCACGCATCTCGCTATGCGAGACAGGTTCTCAGCGTGGGTATCACATCCAAATCTTCTCTCTAGATGGTGCCAATCAAACCAACAGCAAACAAAAATACTTCATAAAATATACCAGGCACTACAGCCATACTTCCTACTCTTATTTTATCTGGAGATGCACTCTTGTAAGAAGAATGAGACTTCACTCTGAAATTCAGACTGTGTACAAAAATCACAGCTTTTTGCGAACTCTTGTGACCAGTTCCGAAAGGCTCACAAGAGATGCTCTAAGTTTGCCAGTGAAAACACCCAGAATTCCAAAAACTACATATTACCTATCACACTGTCCTGTTCTGATACACTCATTGATTTTATAAAGCTCATTTACCTCTAGAGCTTCTGTCATAATGCATCCCATAACAGCACAGATTCGCAGGGTTCCCTCAGTTTCCAGCTTATTTAATGATGATTTCACTTGATCAATGGGAACAAGCCAAGCACCAACTGCAGGCGTTGCAGTGCTCAGGAGGTTCAGCTGCCTGTGCAGACAAATAAAGAGAAAGGTGTGTTCACAGGCAGCAGCAGCAATGAGCAGGATCTTCTAGTGCTGTTATGAATGACAGTGAAATAGGTAGGACATGGATGCAAAGTAGTAGACACAGACTTACTGCCCAGAAAACGAGAACTGGCAAGAAGTACCTGAGGCAATTTTTGTTTTACTCACTCGCACACTCATGATTCTTCCCACTTTTGCTACTGCTATTCCTTCCTTTTCCCATTTGTATTCCCTACTGAAATCGTACAGTTTGAAATTCTCATCACTGACTGAATCCCACATGAAGTGTTACATGTCATGAAGGACTTCTGCTAAAGGGCCAAGGCAAGAGTACCAGCAGAGTATTTTCTACCTTATGGCTCCATACTGACAGACTGAAATATTTAGTTTATTCTACATACACGACATGCAAAACTATCTTAGAAAGACACATCTTGAACTTTATAGTGCCATGGCAGTCAGATCATGCATGATACCAGGTTGAACACCAAAAGCACTGAGCTGTTCCCTTCACTGGCATCTCACCTATCCAAAATAAACACTTCCCCTGCCTCTCTCCCTCATACATATTCATCTCACCAGAAGTTGTTAGTGAGGCCTTTTTGTTTCATTTGGCTTTTTTACTCTTCCTTTTTTCTTCTTTTAATCACATCTAAGTAAGAATTTTCTAGCAGCACTTCAATAGAAATTACAACAGTAAAAAACTGAAGGAAGTCTTACTGTGATATATACAAACTCAAAATTATCATTTCCCAAGAAGTTTCAAATTCCATTCAGAACCTACCAAGTACAAATGAAATTTAACAAAACAGAACTGCCATTTTCTCTGTTTTATACCAGGTAAAATTATACCTTGAATATATATGGGCTGGAGAGCGCACATTGGTGGGAGCTGCAAAACTAAACCAAATTTCTTTGATTGTCAACTTCATGCTGCAGGAGTCAGGGGGAGGAGGCATCAAGGGGATATCTTTTTTCAGATCATCCGATTCAACACCTTCATCCTTCAAAAACAAAGAATCACCAAGTCAGAAGGGAAATTGTCTTCCAAAATTATTACACTGAAAGTCACTAACATAGCATATATGCTCATAATTTTTTTCATAGGCATTTAGGCAAAGAAAAATAAACTAATGCTGTCCACTAATGCTCCCAAGGGACCCTGCAGAAAGCTGGAAGTTTAGCGTCTAAGCAAACAGGATGAGTGACCAATCATTTCTACCCAGTTTGAACATACCTGCTCATCTGAAACTGAATTTCCATTAATATCTGAAGAGGGACTTATTCTGTCACAAGGGAGGTTATCTTCAGACACATCAGTGTTGTAGCCACTACCAGTGGGGGAATCTGAAGAGTTGTTTGATGCAAGCAGTCCACCTCTCTCTGTGTCTCTTGATTTGCCCATGGCTCCAAATGTGTTATACAACACTGCCCCAGACTGTCTTCCCCCTGTAAAAATACCCAGGTTGGCAAGCACATAAAGAGCTCTAAGTTACGGCCCACAGAAAAGATCTGTACTTAAGCAGAGAAATACACATGATTTTGGTTAAACAAGATGCATTACCATTTTATTCAACAACTTCTCACTACAGTTTCACGTTTCTGATGGTTTACCACAAGTAGATGAAGAGCACTCACATAAAGACTTTTAAAATATTATTCTCTGAAGAAAGAATAACTTGAATAATAGAAGACACGCATATACTGTGGGGTTTTTTTTACTTTTTGTAGCTAGCTTCCCCCTTCCAGAGCAGAACTCTATAATGCACTTCCTGTGGATCAGGTGAGGATTTGAGAGATCAGGGAAAGCATCACTTTCAACCTTAAGTTCCGAAACTGATGAAACCAGTTTATACGAAATTATTTTATACATTATTATTAGTCGTACTTACAATTTAAAATGTCTTAATTTTATGACCTATGAAATTTATTTACCACAGACATGTACTGTTCAGTATCACCTAGATTAAACAATTTCTAATCAAAAAATTGCTAAGACCTAACGACACAATTGTCAGTGATCTCATAAAACAAAATAATTTACGGCCTTTAAGAGCTTTACCTTTTATAGTTAAATTCTCAATTCCACACTCAAACATGATCCAACCCCACTTCTCTTGACTAGGACCAATTCGAGCTACATCTGGAACAGCTTGTTGATCTGTTTCATCCACGAACGTGAACTCATCCAGCTCTTCCAAAGTAAAAAGAACTTTTGATTTCCCAAAAGGAATGGCTGTTATTGCACAAGTTCCAATATCTGTGAAAATAAATAAATAAATNACATTTTAAATAATTTTATACCTAAATGTCAAATACCTCAAGAAAAGAACTACACTGACTCACATTATATCCCTTCTACTCCTTACCCTCTGCCTCCAATTTGTAACTGCACCCACTTTTGAAGTAAACATGAGATGCTAAGATCCTTAGAAAGGCTTTTCTCAAACCTTTTGAACAGTAGATGACCTTTCTTGGTTAGAACTCCAAAACCGGCCTCCTGAGTGTCTGACACAGGGCACTACTGCTAAGATTCTAGCCATAACTCCATAAAAAGGGAGGTAACCATTTCAGTGTTCTCTGTTTTTGTTTTCCTCCAACTCCATTTCCTCTCTCACCTTTGCACAGGAGTGGGACTCTCTCTTTATTTATTTATTGTGTATTTTTTAATCATCCTATCTTGACAGAGTACTTGCTCATGTCTGAAGACTCCTGTCCCTCATGGAACAGAGTAAAAACCAGTATAGATTCCATCAAAATTGAAGCAGTTTCACAAAAACTACCTCTACTTTAGGTCAGCTTTTCCTGGTTAGTTTTTCCAGGATCAGGAATTATAGCAAAATTTAACTCATAGCTTGTTGAAGGCATTTCCTTAACACAAACAACAAGGAAGTCATTTGGATAGATCTCATTTTCAGCTTTAGAGTTGTTATAGTTAAAAATCTACAGGTTGTCATGGTGAAATTGCTGGCACAACAGACACATTATCGAAAGTGTTAGAAAGCAGTAAGAAAGCAAATAAGTGTAATTCATTCCCTGCAACAGGTGACAAAAAATGGTAGCTGAAAAGATATCAGCTGGGAGGAAGGGAGTTCAGGCCTCAAATTCCAGCAGTGTAGGTCAATATATACAAGGCAACATATCTGCCACACAAACTGCTTACAAGTTTGTCTTGACAGCTTTTACTTTGCCTAAGTTTAAATCTAGCACTTAGTGGAATAGTAATTCATCCCAAACTTCTTTTTCAAGTATCTGCCAAAGCTATTACTCTGGGTGCAAGTAGCTTTTTATCCATGTTGATAGAAAACCTACAGTCAAACTACATTATCTAGACCAACTAACTACTTGCTTCTATTAAAACAGACATTTCCTCATTTTAATATTTATCAATACCTGTTGTATCAAGACCTCTAAGCTGTCCATGAACACGATGGATGTTCAATTTAGCAGCAATTTCTTTTCCTTTTTCTGCTCCAGAATTGGATCTCAGTGAGCCAGAAGACTGGGGCTGCATTTTGCTGGTTTGGATGTAACGATCGAACGTGACAGAATTCCTTCCAGTTTCTGCGTTGTTTGAATTCTCCTCAACTACACCCCTTTTCAGTATCAGGGAGGAAAAAAAAATTAAGGAAATCTCAAGATAAACAAAAACAATCAAATGAAACATGTCTGAAGTTTATGACAAATAGTGACATGTACTATTCTTACCTATTCATACGAACTTGAGTAGCAATTCTATCAAAACACAAAGCTACTAAGGAAACATGAGTCACAGTTTTGCTGGAAGAAACTCCTGGGGATTCATCCACAGATGCTTGTAGCAAACACAGGTTCACCTGTACATTGAATTTCATCAAAGAGAAAAGACATTTAGAAAAGCATGTTATATTAATCACTAATTTCTGATAGAATCTTGTCATATACCTTCAGTAAAAACAAAATAAAACCATGACACCTGGAACATAATTTAAAGACATAGCAGCCAGTTACCCCTATGGTGGTTGATACTGAACTACTGCACGCCTACCATCATAAAATTAAGCAGATCCAAAATTCAAAACTTTAGTTCTCTAGCACAAATGCACAGTTTCACTTCAGCTTTTGGGGAACAAACAGGGATCCAAAATAAGGGTCATTTTGTGAGGCACTTTTCCACTGATAAGCTAAAAAAAAAGCTGTTACCTTTGGAACTGTAACGTTGGCCTGTAGACCTTTAATTGTCACATTATCTTGCTTAAGTGAGAGATTGGTCTGTGCTGGTCCCTGGTTTGTTGTTCCTGTTGTGGTGGTGTCTATTTTTGTTCCTCTGATGTCTTGTTTCGAAGACAACTTGAAGAGGGGAGAAAAATAATTTCTTAGCACAAACTCAAGAGTTGCTGAGCTCAGGAGTAACAGGATATTTTATTAGCATTGAAGCAGAAAGAGATTTTGACTTTACTTTAGGCAATTTACCACCATTTCCAGAACAAGGGCTGCAGCACTTAGAGGCACAGTAGGTCTAAAACCGTAAGGGCAGCAGTGCCATTCTGCAGTAAACTTTAACAACCAGGGAAGTTTGAATTTTACACATGTAAGTTACATAAAACAACTTACTATGAAGCAAATTATTAGTGTCCACTCCACTGTGGTGTCTAAGAAATCATAAAATATAAATATGGTCATTACCTTGGACAGAAAGGACACCTAATTCTGTAGAACTACCATACAATTCTTCTTAAGTTTAATTAATTTTTTAAGGTCTCAGATGAACTGCAAAAAAACCTACAGGCACTTTCACAGCTTTCCCTAGCTACTATAAAACAATAAGTAACATCTTACTGAGATGAATGTAATATTTAAGAATACCAGCTATAGTAATTTCAAAGAACAGAATGTGTGATTTGATCTGATGTAAATTACTCTAGACCATCCAAAACAGAAAAACGTCAATCCTGTAAAAGATTTCTGAACAGTGAAAGACAATATGTAAGAGTTGATTATGAAAATGTATGTAAGCACACGTTCCAAATATAGCATTTAGCTATTACATCTCAAAACACTAAATTCAGTTAAAACATTTTCTATGTGAGGTACAGAGAAGAGCATTCTCTCAAATGCATGTGGATTTCCCTTGTTCCTTCCTCACATTTTCTGAGAAGCTGGTCTTGCTGTTCTGCACAGCATCCCTCAGGACTTTGCAGTGCAGGTCATCCACGATTGCTGCCGGGTGCCGGGAGCTGGCACAGTGCACCATGGCCTCGATGTACCTGAGAGGGGAAAACAGCCACAAGGGACCATTGAAACTCTCAGTTTCGCATGGTACACCTTCAGCTATTAGTAATTAACACTAGAGGAAAAACAAGCACCGACAGACACAAAGGGCATTTCCCATTCTTCCAGCCACCTCATAGGAAATGCAGAATTACACCCAGTGGGCACCAGGCCCTGCTGTTCCCTCAGCCACGTTATTCAATCCTTTTACCTAAGCCTTTGCTGAACAGAACAGCTGTGATTTTAGACCATTTTTAGTACCATCAAAATAAAATTACCTATCCAGTGCCTCTGCTACAAGAGGAGTCAGAACTACATCTACAGTTCCTTTTACTTCCACGATAGCCGTTGTCCGTGTCTGGAAGACCGGGTGATCCAACGTCCATTCCTCTGTTATTGTTTCATCATCTGTATTCTCTGCAGACTTCTTATCCAAGGGAGTGTAAGGTGTGCTAAACAAGTCAAACACACATCAATGATCAGGCTTTGTGAAAACAAATACAAAAGTGTTCTGGTATCATTTTAATTCTTAGCAAAATCCACATAATGGTTTCTTCTACTGTATATCTTAAAAAGTACAAAAATACAATCCCAGGGTAAGGCCCTCCCTAGATTGAAGTTCAGCTTCTGTCAATGAAATGGACACTTGCCATTAGCACCTCCAAATTCATCTAAATGAAATCATCATTCATGATCTTGAAAACGTACAGGTGAAATAATTTAATGCTTGTACTGTGTGCTTTCTGTTTGACCAAACCCAAATATTTCATAATAGAACATTCTGTTCTGAAATAGATCTGGTACTGAAAACTACTGCTGTAAATCAAATTTTGAAAGGGCTAGTGGGAGTCAAACTATTTCAGAAGAGTATCAGGAAAATCCTACTCTTGAAAAACATGCTAATAATGTCAGACTGTGTTCAACTTACTTAGATGTTGATCCTGTAAGCTGCATGCCTCTGTCCAGTAATGAATTAGCTGTGAGACCCTGTTTAACAATCTAAGACAAAATGCAAAGAAGTTTATTACATTCCTTCCACATATGACAAAAATCACAACCAAGGGATCTTTAAAAATTCTCCTTAAAAGTTTTTTTCTTAAAAGAGCCCTTAGGAACAGATTCTCCAATATTGGATACATATCTCTTAAGTTTGCTTTTAAAATTCCTTGAAAAATCAGATTACACTGCTTTTACATAAACATTGACTTACTGCTTTCAAAAACCCCTTCAAATACTAATCTACATAAGGGTTGCATCAACACAAACCTTTTCTGCAAAACTACAACAAATTCAATTCCAGAGCTGAAACACTTGTTTTATATCAAGTCATTTCCATTATTTTTCATGTATTTCATTTCAGCTCCTTCCTTAAGCATGTATGCTCCGGTCACTTAAAAAAAATTATTTCCTAAACCTGAGTTTCAATTTTATTTTGAAATAAAGCACTGAGAGCCTGAATTATACTTCATCAGTATTAAATGTATTGCTATTACAGTTCTGTATAATGTATTTTAAACAAAACACATAAATGTCCTCCAGCTGCATATCATTCAAGAGGCAGCATTTTTAAGTGCAGCAATGATAACTCAGAACACACATCTACAGAATTCTAACTCCTTTTCTTTTGCCCACAACCTTCCAGCCACTCAGCCCCATGATCTGAAGTCAGAAACTCAAAGTTTAACTACAAGCAAAGAAATTTCAAGTTTATTGTAGCTTATTCCCACAACTGGTACTAAGCCATTTTAAGTTATTTTGAATTCTCACTCCTTTCTCTTCTCCTCCACCTTCCATACCTTAAAAGTTGGGACAGAGAGTTGCTCAAAAGATGAGGAACTTTCTTCACTCGTTGGTGTGTCAAGGTCCAAAGGGCGATGCAATGAGGATTTGGAAGTTCTTTTATTAGTTGGATGCTTTACCGACCAGTTGATCACCTGGAACTGTGTCAAGTAATTTTGGTAACATGCCATTACAGGCTGCTGGGAAGTGATCTGCTCACGTTCCACAGTCTTCTCAGAGTCCAGGACGTACATGTTGTCAACGTGCTCATCATCTCCCCCCAGAGCTGAAACAAATGAAGCCTGGGAAGGATGAGTCTTAATTGGCAACGTTTTCATATCTTGACTGATTTCTCTATGGATTGTGCTTGTTAAGGGTCCTTCCACGCTGTGATAAATAGACCCCCTATTGTATTCAGCTTTCTGAGCTTGCTTTTTTCTCTTCTTCCTCCCTGGATAGGTTCCTGGACCTTCATCACTGCTTATGGGCTCAAACTCTTCTGCAGCTGAAAAATAAGCCTCACTGTCCGCCATGGACATACTGGAATCCATGGAGCGGTACTGGTGGAAGGAGTTTGAATCTGCTGACGGCGTGTAGGGGAAAGAGCCGAAGCTCCTCCTCTGCTTTGGGGAGTCCAGGACGTTCTCGTCGCTGCGGGACACGTCGCTGCTGAACTGCACTCCCACAGGGGCGGGCTGCTTGTCCCCGTAGAACGCTGCCGTCAGGCTCTTGGTGCTGCCCAGCCGCGTGGAGCACACGGATGCTTGTCTCTTCAGGGGGGACCTCATGGGAGACTGACCCACAGGCCTCTCCTGGGGGCCAGGAGACGCAGGCCGGCCCTCTGCATCCTCCACCGAGACACTGGGAACAGAAATCAACACTTCACTTGCTTATTTCCTTACTAATGCTTCTCTTCCTGCACTGTAGCAGCTGCCAAATGCATCAGTGATTCTGTGACTCTACTAGCATAGCCATTATTTTCATAATGCTGGTTACATACTGAACCTTGTCTACATACAGAGGATGTAAAACCAAACATTTAACAATAATGGTAACTTTACGTGCTGGTAACTGGCATCTTTACATGCTGGATTTTCCAACTTGCTCAGGTAAGCATCCCCTACGAGGGATCCAAATCAGCATTCAAACTAGGAAACACATTTCAGCAGCATCATTAACACTTTAAAAATTGCTAAATTAAAGGCTTTTCTTACATCTTAGAGCATTCAAGAGTTGAGTTCGATGCCTACCTAGACAAGAGTACTTACCTTCTGTGAGCATCTTCCCTTTTTGCACTGGGCAGGAACTCCTTCTGTCCCAGGTGATCCTCAGCAGTGGATGAGGGGCTGTCCTTCTCCCCTGCAAGCAAGGGCAGGGCAGCACTGGAGCTGCTTGTTTCCTCTGAGGAAGAGGAGGAGCTGTGGGAGCGCAGTGGCACTTGGAGGCTCAGATGTTGTGCTTTCCTTTCCATTTCTACCCCCACAGATCTGCAGTCCCAATCTTTTCTTTTGACACCATTTGCTTTACCTAGGATCAGGGAAGAAAAAGAAAAACTAAATATCTGATAACACAACTGCAGTGGACTCCTTCCTGCCTACTGAAATAAAAGTCATTATTAAAAAAAAAGCCCTAGTTTTGAAATGCATGCACACACTAGCATGTTGTCCTGACAAAAATTAATAAAATCATGTCGGCAAAACATCAGATTATCTCAGTTGGCTACCTTCCATATAAGCAGAACAAGTCAAAAATCTCCTTTTTACTAGAAAGGAGGTGCATGTTAATATGAAAATCTAGCATATGAAAGCTTGATCAAGCTCTGTCTGCTCTTAGAAGAGGTCAGGCCACAAGAGCACAAGCAGCTGTACTTTTTTAATCAGATTCATAAACACTACAAACAGCAAAAGGTTAAGAAATTATACTTTTGGGCAAAATAGAGTAAAAATACAGTACAGTGCATTCTCACCATCTAAAATTTTAGGAATCTCCTTAGTAATTATCCATTCTCCTGGCTGCAGTAAAGACTGCCCATAAAACATATCAGATTCTGCACTTGTGCTTGAGAAAGCAGAGCTGCTTGAAGGTGTCAGTTCCTCAAGTTTGAAAAAATCCAGTCCCGTTAAGGTGCCACCGAAGAATCGACAACCACCGAGACAGCCACACTTGTTCTTGCTTCTCTTATTTCTCAAATTATCATCAGGCCACAAAAACCACAACCTACAAAAGGAAGAAGAGCAGAAAACAAAACAAAAACATGACCACGCTGAAGCTCAGTGAAAGCAAGATCAACAAATATCCCTCTCAAATGCACCTCCCTCGACCGCATTGCTCACCTCTTGGTTCGGTTATCATGCGTTTCCAAGAAATGCCTCTGCACTTCGTGTTTAGAAGGATGATCTGCAGCTAAAGCAATGTCAGCAGTGATGAGGCCCAGGTTGACAGAGCCAGCTTCCAGCCAGTATGCTCTCCTCAGTATTGGCTGGAGGCCAGTTCTGCAGTTGTTAACCTGCTCGACGTATTGCCTGAGCTGCAGGTCCTGGATGGCAGCGCTGACGCCTTCCCCGACAGACTGGTTGTGGAGGTTGCAGTTTGCAATGCGTATGGCACCCATCTGAAAGCAGGATTTAAACAGGAGCTCTGACTGTTTGTCAGTGAAACAAAGGAAGAGTGGCCTTAAACCAGTGAACACATCCCATACTACAGCCCAACAAGATCGCAGTAAAATTCTCTCTGGGGAAGCAGTTTTATTTGCCAGTCAGCATGCACAAAAAAGAAGGCAAGCTTAGAAATTAATCTCAGCCACTTTTTACATAACAAAAAAAAATTTACTTAGAAGCATCCTTTTGTAAACAGATCAAAACAGAAAACAATTGTCAATAGACTCTGTCATGAAATTTTAAAAAACTTGTATCATTAACTTCTTCACTGTCATCTAAAACCCAAAAAAAATAAAACTTTCAAACTTTAGTCTTCAAACTTCTGATGATATGAAGACATTGGATCACACTTTGTGCATAGCTTGAGTCCTCTCCAACAAGTCACCATGAAGCACCTGAAATTTCAGATGAGCTTTCCCAACCCTAAACCAAGAAAAGCGGAAAGATAACCCAGCCATGGAAGAGCTACCCACTGGGTTAATATGAAATTATTGTTTCTCATCTGTCTCACAGATTATAAAGGACCACTGAAAACCTTCATGATTTTTTTTTTAATTTGAATGAAACACATTCAGGATATAATTTTCTAGAGTGGTTCAGGCTATTAAGCTGCCTTTGAAAATACTGCCATTCATATTTATGCCTGCAGACACTGTTAATATTTATGATGGTGCTTTTTAGTATTGGATTCAAAAGAATTCGGAGGCTCAAACATATTTTTTTACTGCCACAGGGCAACAAGCCATTCAAATGATGAGATATCATGTCATTAAAAAAAGGTTTAAAATAATTACCAGTGCCCTTTAGTTAGATTCTTGCTCATAATGTGAAGCTGTGCCCAAAACTTTTAATTTCAAGTCTTCCATTTAAAACTGCATTTATTAACTAACAGCACAATTACTACTCAGTTATGTCAGCAGGGCAGTTTTCTTCTTTGCTCATTACCATAACTTAACGGTATCTAAACTTATATTTTGGTACATTTGAACAGAGGATTCAGTCAGGCAGTGGCACAAACACTTCTCCTTCTCTACCAAAGACACATCTAGATTCACACAAGAGGATCATGTGTTATCCAGCACTGACTTGTACATGATCCATATCAATCACTTCCATTTGCTGAGTTATTAATTCACAGCACAAGTACTTATCAACTCTCAGGTACAAACACTGAGATTTATATTGCCCAGGATGTTTGAAATTACTTTACACCATACCCACAGCTTCCACTTTTATTTTGGGAGATACATACTCCTCCTTATTATTTGAAAACATAATTAATGGAATTATTAAATAGAAGCCAAAATGATCTACTCCTGGCCCAGTCCATGCTGACCTTTTATCATTTAAATTTTTAGAAATTCTGCTTAATCCATTGCATGCAAGCAAGCCATCTATTCAGGTAAACATTTTACCAAAAACCACAAATATCTCAATTGACAAAGTATTTTAATTGCCATTAAGAGCAATATTTTTACCTTGATATTGGTGGCACAGCCATGTTCTACCACATAGAGATCTGCTCCATCCATGGCTAAGCGTGTCATTGTGTACTTTAAGTCATCCGATGTTGGGCATGGCCCAGGCACAGAGTTCGTCTGAAGGAAAAGAAAGAATAAAGAAAAAAAATATATAAACATCTATTAGGAGTTTAATTTGGGCTGATCCTTTTATTTATGTTCTGGTAACATTAAGGGTAGATTTCTGAAGTGTTCCAGAGAAGCTGTGCAGTGAGCAGTAGGGATGGATGAAAAGGTACCTTTGGGTCACAAAAGCGGCGATCGATGCCGTGCTGGCACAGGATTACAGATTTGGGCCTCTCCAGCTCAAACTCCCGGCACACCACGTGGAACACAAAGGTCTGCCCCCATTCCAGAAGGCAGGCGAGCTGTAAGCAAACAACAGCACATTGTCCATCACCACTCACACAGAATGGACTTGTGATGTTCCACGGAGAACAGAGAAGAACCCCAAGGGCTGGGATGTGGGCAGAAGGCTTCAGCACAACCACCTGACTGCAGCACCTTCCTGCCACTCAAGACTGATTTTTATTCTTGTGTGCACCACAACATGTAAGTCTGTACTTTTTCATGGGAAAGTACATTCGCATTAAACAATTTCCTAAATTACTTCTAAACAAAAGGCAGCAGCTTTTGCTCTTACAGTCAGCTGAGAACGTCATGGTAAAGACAGACCTTCCCCAACTTTATCACAAAGAATTGTTCAAGGTACTTCATTACCATTCATAATTTAAATGTCAGATTTGATGCTATAAAAGCAACAAAGTTACATTTAGATACCACAGGAGGAAACTGGCTCAACAAAACTCTGCTGATTCTTGCTAGACCTAGAGATTAGCCTATTGTTGATTTAACTCTTTTATATAGTTATCTCACTCATAAAGGAAATGATTCATGACTGTCTGTCTCTGTTATGAGAGGGAAATGGGTTTTCTTTGGCTTGCCAAAGGAAAGGGCCCTTAAAATGAGTAGTAATTTGAATGGAATTTAATCTAGCTATGACTGTCCTGCACAAAATCTCTCCTCCTCTGTTCAGTGTAGTCCCTTCACAAATTCTTGCAATACATCACACTATGGAAGGAAAAAAGCCATTGAACCTGAAACAGCAAATTCAAGTGCTGACAACTTAAAAAAAACCAACTATATAATATATACAATTGAGAATGGCTTTGTAAGGGAAGCAAATCCTTCAGTTGCATTAAGCCTTAAGGTATGATCTTTAAGATGGTTTAGACTTTACCAGACTTGGAGTACTTTGAATCAACAAAGTTTAATTTTGAACCACAGAGCAGTAGAGCAAATGCTACAGATAATCTAAATCAGTGGTAGCATTTTGGGAAGTACCACCACAAGTGTCTGTATATGTAGCAACAAAACATCTGTTTTTTAGATTTACTAAACTTGCTTCTATGCTGTATTTTATTTGCTGCAGAAGTCTCCCAATGAAATATGTGCTTAATCCTAGAAAATAATATCAATTTTTAGAGGAACAAGAAGATGTACAAGTGTCTTAAAAATTAAAAATAATTAAAGGAAAGTAACTACTAAATAGAATGTATGTACTTTTCTTGTGCCTCAGAATACACTGGCAAAGCAACCTTCCTTTAAAGATCTGGCAGACCACAGCAGAAATAAATCAAAATTATCTGCCTGTTGTACACTTGGAGCCATTCACCCAGGTGGAAAGACAAAAGTAACATAAATGGCAAAATTAAAAGAGGTTAGTGCTAAGACTGACCTAACAAAGTGCAATACTGGGAAAGCAAACTATGTTCCAGAACTTATGCAGTGAGCAGCTACTCCTGAGTCCTGTCCATACTCCACTCCCACAAATGATCTCATTTGCCTTCTACTTCAAAACATTACGCTGACAATGGTTCATTTGGCATCTCCTGTCCCTTTAGAGAAATTATTAGATTTTAAAGTTATAAAGGTTACTTAAGGCACAGATCAGGCGCTTTCCAGAAATCCATGCTACGCCAGTTCTACAAGGAAGAAGAAGGGTAATACTTAAGTACTTCAGATTGGTTTCTAGATGGTACCTGTGGTGCTGTCACTTTGGCTGTGAGGCTTCCAGCCTGCACATCTATCAGCCAGGCATATTCCAAAGTGTCACTTCCCAGGGGCAGCCCTTCCGCAGAAAACATGGCATGGGCACGGAGCTGCAGGCCCGACAGGCTGATGTGACCCTCCCGGAGCACCTCGTCCACTGCAGGGCGCTGCCAAGGACAAGGAAGTGGGAGGCGATTCTTGGAAAAGATGTAACACTACCCTAATTCAATCCCAGTTATTTTAATGACAAAAAAAATCTGGACAAAAATAAAGATTTTTACAAAATACGCATCAGATTTTTCTTACAATTCACAAGGCTTAATAAAACCTTTGCACAAGAAGAAAATTTCTACCAAAAAATAATTTAATTTTAAAATCAACACAAGTTGCAGAATACAGCCACACAAACGCTGACTGACTACCTGATAATTGTCATTCAGAAACAGATTCACTGGCGACAATACAAGCTGAAGCATTGTTTCTCTAAACCCTTTCTTCATCTCGAAACACAACCTCTCCAAGAAAGCTGTAGGGCACTCTGGACCATCTGGACTGCAATGCTGAAATAAAAAATAAACACATCTGTTTCAAAACTTGGAAGTACGTAACATGGCTGAAACACTACTACCAGCTGCAAACCTGTGAGCAGGAAGTACGTAGATTTTCCTCTCAGTGGATACTCAAAAAGAAGCCTATGCAACTTCAAAAACCTTTTGACAACTGCATAAACAGTAATTCAAAAATATTTGGGTGAACCCAATGTTTTATCTGGATTTCTTATTCCTGGGGTTCCCCCAGAACTCAGGAGCATAGAGCAGACTGCACCGTTATAAGACAAATTTGCTAATCAGCAGAGAAATCATATTGGTAAATCAAAAATATCACACAAATCAAGTTCTGGGAATAACAAACATATTAAAAAATTATCCACTTCTGTCTCTCAGATAAGCAAAATAAGTCCTCTCTCAAAGTTGTTTAGATAGCCACAGTTTCAGCAGAGACTATCTACACATTTTGGTATGTATGCTTACATTTTGGTAAGCACCACAGCAACTAAACATCCGAGGCAGTTAAATGTGGTTCTAGATTATTAAACTAAAAAAAATAAATTACATGAAGCAAATTCTTTTATGATTACAAAGTACTTACCACTGGCAACCTCCCATGCACTTTGTACAAATTAACAAGCACAGTGATATCCCATGGGCGTAAAGTAAGAGGGTGAACGGGCTTGACTGAAATTTCATTTTCTTTTCTGTCATTTTCCACTCCTACAGCCGTCCAGCCAGAGCTTGAGGATGTTGACAGGGACAACACAGGGCTTGAAATAACCTCTTCAAAATCAGTGTACATGTCATCTTCCCCAAAATAATTTTCCTAAGAAAAAGAATTGTTATGATCATACGGAAAACAAATGAAAAACACTCAGGCAATGAATTGAAATACAAATCAAATCTTCCGGTTTTAGTCCTTCCTAAAATAACTGGCATAGCTATAACCTATAGCTAAAGGAACACAGGTACTTGTATTTTATGAAAACTGGATAGCTTAAACATTCAAATTTAGGCATTGTGCTTTGCAGAAAATGAAGGTAGTACTGGTATTTCTCTCAGTACTGGTATTTGAGCCATATGCAACATAAGTAACTGAAATATTACTACTGACACTTTCAAACAGATTTCATGCTTTTAAAGGTACATAACAGAGTAAGACCAAAAGATATCCTGCAGGAAGTCACCCTCATCCAACTTGGTGAACCTTTTTTTCAACAGGCTTGAAAGTCTTAAACATGCTTCTAAAATACTAGGTCATAAACATTGCCTGCTCGGGTCTAAAAGCCACCTTGTGTCTAAGCAAATCCTCTTCAATTATCTAAGGCCAAAGTAACATTGCCAGAAACCTGATGGATTTTCTGTTTCCCAGTAGAATTTGGCAATCTATCACATCTTCTCCCTTAAAAGAAAAGCTAAACTCTCAAGAAGATTTTTCTTACAGTGATTTCTAGTAAGAAATCACCAGACCCCGCAGAGGGTGATAGGTGCTCCAGTAACTCTCTCCTGACAACTCCTGCTGTGAATGGCAGGACCTATAAATCATTCATTTCTAGACAGTAAACCCTCAGCAGGGTGTGCTACACCAAAAAACTACCTCCCAAGACTAGAAGGCTTAACAAAGCTTTATGGACAATGTGTGTCCAGGGATCTCTACACCACGTATTAAAAAAAGATCAATGAAAACAACCAAAAGTCAGGAAAACAAACATAAAAAACCCCTCCCAGAAATCTTTCAAGAGATGATCCCAGCACAGCCGGACAAAAAGTTCTAAACAGAGTCATAAAAATGCTAAAAAGAGCAAGAAGTTCACATATTCATAAACAAGCTATTACCCAAAAATTTCTCTTGAGAATTGGAATAGAAAAGCTAAATTTCACGTGAGAAATCTGCACCTAAAAATGAAATCATTACAGAATCAGGGACGTAATGTAGTACTGTTTGCATTTATTTCCAGAGGCAAAAAGCACTGAAATGGTGCTGCTTCAGCTTGCAAAGCCAGAACTCCCTCATGAATTTATGGGCTTCAAAAAGAGGGTTCAATAAACAATTCCAACATGGGTTCATTTGCTCTCTACCAGCAGAAATAAAGTCTTCAAGATGCAATACTGGCCTAATTTTAATCCTACTTATTTTATCGACAACATGAAAAAATAATGAGCATATTTGCAAGTACTATACTCTACAAAACAGTATTTTCTGCTATTCCTTGCTTACATGCTATACGTTACAGAAATTAACGAAAATTACTCTTTCAGTGAGTCCTGATATTGATAATCTGTCTCAGAAAATTCCTCAACCTCTGCTCCAAAATGCCAGCCTCCAGAAGCACTACCTTAGCCTACACCTGTACAGGTTGAAACTGATGTTCAGAGAAAAACAAACCAGCAAAAACCCACCAAAAAAATAAACAAACCCAAAGCCACACACAAAAAAAAAACCAACCACAAAAATCAACCAAACCCCAAGCATTTTGCTGTTAGTCAAACAGAATTGACACATTCAACTGCCTTGGCTTTTATCACCACAAGGGAGAGTGAGGGAGATGAGAAGGAATTAAACTTAGACACCCTAAAAAATCAGTCATGGAAGAGAAGACAGCAAAAAAAACAAACACGCATTCTAAAGCGTAATAGATTAATGCCAAGAAAAGGATGCACAGTCCTTCCCCAATATTCACTGAAGAAGCTTTTTAAATTAAGCTTATTCTCATGTCCTTCCCCAGTCCCCTACATAATCCTAACTCCAGAAATGTCATGGAATCTAACTAAGAAAAACAACACACTGCAGAACTTAAAATGCATCAAAAGCATGGGTTCTGGTACAACTTAGCATAAAAACTCGAGTTCAGATAAGCTCTAGTCATAATCATGGAATTTTTTTTTTTTATTTTACTAGTGGAAAACTGAAAGAAGACGTTTTCTGCACATGTCCACAACATGGAGTATTTATTGAAAGAAAAATTATGCTGATATGGGTGTATCTATATATATGTATGTAAGAAGTCTTCTCACAAGCCTGTGAAAATAAAATTCATCCCAGCTATATCAGATCATCAAAGCAATTCTAAACTAGAACTAGTGCCTACCAAAAGCTTTCATCCAAATTCACATGTTCTTCAGAATTTGAATCTTCCGTTTCGAAACTAATTCTTTTCCCTTTCCCACAACTGGCCACCCATAAATTTTATGAGCCGTGCTCCTCTGCCTACCTTTACGGAGAGAAAGGCTTTGAGCAAGGGTCCATACAGGGTGATCTGGGAATCTGGAGAGAGCTCCAGCTCCACGTGGAGCTTATCTGGGGGCAGCTCCGAGGGGTCAAGGGGAAGGCGGGTGGAAGCCGTGGGAGATGAAATCACGCTGTCGCTGGTTTTCTGCGATGGCCTTAGCACAGACAACATTGTTTCTTCCATTTCTGACACTTGGGAGCAAAATAAGAGTAGAAAACAGATTTTGATTACAACTTGGGCTTCTGTTGGACAAAGTTCAGCAAACAGGAATGTGTATTGAATATAAAACTTCTGGCACCTAACTTGTATAATTACATTAGCGTGTCTATGCTACAGAACTGGTTTTTCATCTCTAGTAACTATGGGAAGACAAGAAAATATTGAATATTTTAGTCCATGTTAATTATGCAAGAGAAAAACAATCCCTGAAGTTCTGAAAAAAAATATCCAGCATATTTATCTTGCTTTTGAAGTTAAACAGAGACATACTTTCATTTCAGCAGAGCAGATTTCCCACAACCACACAGCTACTGCAGGATAAACAAGAATGAATAAACAGGCAAAGTGCAAAGTTGTTCTAAAAATCTGTTCTGAACTAGGAGCTCTGTAGGCCAAAATTTTGTCTCCAACAACTCAATTACTCTAGTCACAAAACAGTTTGGAAATTCAACTCCTATTTTCTACCCCTTCTTTCTAGTGGGAGTTAGGAACAAGAGAGCCCAAAAACTTTCTTTCTTAAGTGAGGAAAGGCAATGAGAATGTAATGAGTAATACGGGAAGTATTTTGGGGATGTGAATTGATTGCTGGGGAGTAGAGAACTCCATGGGAAAACCATCAAAAATTTATGCTCCAGCTGGAGGAAGATTTCAGGTGCCAGTTTAACAGGAAGAACTGGCACGTACAGAAACACAGACACCTGCAGCCAGAAATCTTCAGGGCATGAACTCCCCATTATTGACTACAGTTCTTGCTCAGTGCTTGCACCATCTTATAAGTTATGCATCAGCCAAATGCTGCAGTGAGATGACCACTTTTTGTGGAAACTACATATTTTGTAATGCAATATATTTCTCAGAATTTTATGGACTGACTCAAAATAAAATACAGATGTTGCTACTGCAACAAGCAGATTCCATCAGCACCACGGAGCAGGAGTGAGGTGGACTGCTGAATTAATCACTGGAGGAAGCTGCAGATGAATTACCTGTGTATGTACAAACTTGCCAATGCAGGTTTCAATTGCTACAAATACAAGGAAATGGTCTCAGAATGTGAGGAATGCACATTTGACACAAGCTGACAGTCTCACAAGAGCGCTTAATGAGCATCTGCAAAATCAATCTCACCTTTTCTGCTTCATCCTCCCAAATTACAGTTCTTTTAGATGTGAATTGTTGGAACTCAAGCCCTAAAAATGCCATGCAGCATGTCTTCTAACACCTGCTGATTGTGGCCCTTTCAAATTAGCCCTCATTATTCTTCTAACATCTCTCCTCCATCAGTTCTGCTTCTAGAATCTCAACCTGAAAGAGTTTTACGTAACCCCATAACTTCCTGCATACCTCCCTCTGCATTTAAATTAACTTACCTTAATCTCTGTGTTTATAACTTTTTTTTGCATACACATACTTACAGGATATTTGTTATCTAGAAATATTTAGACAGTTAAGTTAAAATAAATTCTTAGATATTAGAATTTGACTGACCAGTCCAACACGCATTTCTGATGGTCCACTTTAACACTGAACAATGAAGTTGCAGTTTGATATCCATAAAGGGAAGACAGTATTATTACATCTCATATATAATGTATTTAAACATTAAATCATAAGATGAGATCACAACATCCAAAAGTAAAAAAAAACTAAGAAAAGCTAAGGAACATGATATGACCAAAAATATTGTACTTCCTATTTAATAGACTGATGTTTAATATGCCAAGTGATAGTTTATATTGTGCAATTATCCATTTAAGAGATCCACTTTGTTAAGGACAGGAGAAGTGAACTGCAGACAGTATCCTCTTTTTTACACAAGGAACTGGGACACATCCTGAAATGCAGCAGCATGGAATCCTGTCAGGTTTTAAATCAATCCCAGTGCATTCTAATGATCAAGACAATTCCCCTGAGACATAAAACAGCAATTCAGTTCCAAGTTCATCTCTGCAGATGGAACCAGTGTGACCCAAAGTCCCAGCAGCTTTCCAAATGAACCATGTTAACAAGGAAAAGGTAGTGACACTTACAGGATTGCTTTAACTGCTCATCTGCCTTCTGAGGATAAATTGGGTGCCAGGAGTAGTCAATTGTAAACACAACACTTGGGACTGTCCAGCATTCAACCCATCCAGCCCTTTCAAAAGGAAATAACACCCTTTTATTTCAAGCACAATATTTGCTTTAAATATCTTTAAAGCAACCTTGAAAGCTCAGGAATCACAAACAAAATAAAAAAATAAGAAAAGTCTACATAAATACATAAATATCTCAATAAAACTCACTCTTCTTGAGTAATGTTCCTCCATTTGGGTTTGCCTGTTTTCTGACCACTCTGACATTCTGCAGAAATACAAGACTCAGGACTTATTTTATTGGGCTGACAATCTTTTACCAGCATAAAAAGGGAGTATTTACTAGGATGGCAATCGGGCAGATACAAATGAAGATCAACATCTTCTCCCTAAAAATCAAACATCAGCAACAGGGAAGTTAATTGACATTCACTTTATGCACAACGCTCACACTCTTTTCATATATATGCTCGTATGTGCCATCATCTTTATTTTACAGGTAAAATTAGACAAGAAATCTGTTTTCCAGCAAGTTTTAATGCAATTCCAAGAGCTCTACAGTTCTGAATGCTTACAAGTCCAATAACCTGCATATCACTACAGCAATCTATAAAACACTGGACAGCTTTTAGTGATCCCTGTTCTTCTACTGTCCAAACAATACTGCAGAAATTAAATAACTAAAACAAGCTTACTCCGCATCTCAACTAAATCACACTTTAAAAAGAAAGAAACCTATAAAACATTGATTTCTTTGCTATCAAATTATACCAAATTAGCAACATCACCATCAACTACATTTTATTTTTAGCAGCAGTAGACAGCTTCTATTTTAAGGAAGACAGAATGCACAGTAATTCAAAGCATTATCTGCATCTGTTAAAAACAATTTGTGATCATTATTTATGCTACAGAACCTCTTAAAAATCTGGAAGACAACTTTCCAAAATGGTTTGGGGGTAGCCAATATAGTATTTGATTCTATCTTTTAACACACATTAGATTTTCACATTTCATAACCAAAGGGGAACAGAATTTCAAGTGATAAAACACATATACAGACACACAATTTAAGTGTATATATAATAAATATATATTCTAAATGTGTATCTATATGTATGTGTGAAGCACACGCGTGTTTGTATTTTTCAGAACTGTTTTCATTTTTGTGTATGCATGTATATATAAATTAAAATAGCCTATGATTAAATGTTTCACACAAGCAAACTGAAACCATTTACCTCTGGGTTATTAAGAAAAATTCCATGAACTCAAAGTGAAAAAGACTATTTTTCTTTCAGGAAAGAGTCTCATATTCACAAGACAAAGGTCTTACCTTTAAGGAGAATCTAGTATTGCAAGTGGTTGGAACAAAGTCAGTGAAAGGCAGAGAAAAAACAATGTTCAGGGTTTCTCCACAAGCTGCTAGATAAACTGGGAGGCAAAGGCAAAACAAACAAATTTGTCAAAATTACTTCCTATTTTGTTTTTAGACAAAATATCAAACGTAAGGTAGTAATAATTAAAAGATATTAAAGAACTCATGACACAGAACATTACCATTTAACTACACTGCACTTGGAGTAATAAATTACTGTAATTCATTATTCTGAAAGTATTTACTACCTGCAGCTTGTTCTTTCTAGAAAGACACTGTACTTAGCACAAGGAAATTGCAGGCAAGCAATAAAAATAACTCTTAATACCTTGGTGCTATTCTTTACCCACCAGGTTTTGGGTCTTAATTCTAGTACTTTTTCTCTATATACACTTATATACACTGTATTGTGTTGATCATTTTTGTTGTATATGCTACTTCTTCCAAATAAAAAAAAAGTGATCTCACCATTCTCCTGTTGTTTGGTGGAACAGTCAATCCAGTTGTGTTGATTTGCTGCCCAAATCATTTCAAACTGATGGAACATGACTTTGAAGTTCCACATATACGGAACAAATGAAAAAATATCAGGTGCGCTGTCACTGGACCAGTCTTGGATCAAATCTAGACCCACACCAAGTAATAAAAGGTGAGTTAGTAGCTATCAGATGAGTGATTCCTTAGGATTTTCGTGCTGGATAAGTTGATTTTTGCTCTGACCACAGCAGCAGGTTACAGTGGGCACTGTGGCACTACCCAGACAACGGCTCTGGCCTCGCTCAGGGGATAACTTTATCAGCACAGCACCCTGCCTGCACTAATTAAACCTTCCTCCCAGCAGGGCTAATTAGCCCAGGCAGCACCGCAGCGATGGGGCTGTATTCTTTCCATTACTACAGCTGGAGCTTCCAGCAACAGTTGGGTGGTGCTGTACCACCTTGCATTGCCTTCTTCCTCACAGCCAGAAACCTGAGGAGCAAATTACTTTTCCTCATCATCTGTCAGCCACAGGGACACAATCCAAAGGCCAAGTAGTTGAAAATGAGCCAAGCAAAGAGAGATATCAAGAGAAATCAACATCGAGGGTGACAAATATTAAGCAAATCACTAGCCATGATAAGAGTTCTAGTAAGAAATAAATTTAGGATCACTTAACTGCAAATCAAACTTATTTAAATATTAGAAATTAAATTATTTGTACTTCTACTGGAATGCAAGAATATCATGTAGCTGGACATTCTATAGGCATCAGCAACTTTGTCCTCAGAAACAATCTGTTGTCTTAAATACACAAAATCAGAGAACCTGACCTTGCACAACTCAGCGAAATTTGAAATGAAATCTCAAAGATAGAATATTTGACAGGTAACTTATTCAGCAAAGAGGTTACCTGTAAAGAAGCTCTTCTGAGCAAAGATGAAGTGATAGGTTGCTTTATAAACCTCCAGCTCGCACTGCCATGTCTGTGGCATGTTCCATATCCGGGGATAGCTGGCATTGATATGGAACTGTGGACAAGAAATTAAAGCATCAGGATTACCTGAAAAGATGACAATGCCCGACCCTGTCTCTCAGCAGTTTTCACATATGTGCCCTGCTGAATAATTAAAACTGTTTTCCTGCTGCGATGAACAGAAGTTCCTTCCACTTCCTTAATAATTTAATCTCTGTCTCTCCTTCTGTGTTTGAAGGTCAAGTGTTAGTGTATTCATTTTTTTGCAAAGGTATAGTATGAGTTTCAGACACATCTGCTGCTGTAGATATACAAAGCAATTTAAAAAGCAAAGTTTTCATCAAAAGCATCACTTTTCACAATATACCAAAAAAAATCTCCCAGAATATTTTTTCAACCACTGATATATTGTTCAAATTCAAACATTAAAAACATCACGCAAATAAGATCATTTAAAAACCAGTAAGAAGGGTAATCTACACAATTACAGTACTGCAAAAGCGAAATATTAGGCAAACAAAAGAATAATGCAGTATTAAATCTGTCTCAAGTAGTTCAAGCACACTTGAGTGCTTTTAAGTACTTGTGCACACACATTCTTTAGCAGAGCTAGTGAACCTAATCATTAAGGCAAAGCCTGTATGAACACATGGCTATGTAGTAAATCAGGCAACATTTGTAAACATGCAGTTTATACACCAACTTAGTGCTTTTTAAGTCACTAAAGGTTACACACATGCACAACTATGTCAGGATAAATAAATTCCTTACATATTAAGATCTTGCAAAACACATTAAAAAGGCATTTTCCTGCATTAAGAAACTAAAGACTGCTCCACAGAAAAATAAGTATGTTCTTTATTAAAAGTCCTCTAGAGACTGAAGCTCTGTGCTTATTAATGCACACTTACAGCCAGCATTTCTGCTTCCAAGAGAGTCCTGTACTGCATGCTGCTGGTGGCATCCACGTGGAGGAGCTGCCCTTTAATTGTAGGTGAATAGCCTGGCAAACAAAAGTTTCCAAATGATCATTCAGACACAAGAGTTATATCAATATTTAAACAATTTTTACTAGTAATTTCAGCAGTCCACCACCAAGCACCCTGATGGATATTTGCCTTAATATCTGGCAGTGAACTGTACAAGGAAGTACTTTTATTCCTTTCCTTAGGAATATACATCTCAAGATTACAAAGGAAAAACACTAAAAGACATTGACACACACAGGAATTAAGAGAACTGTTCAGGCAAAACAGCAGGGAAACAAATCAGGCTTAGCCTTAACTCACCATTTTCACCCACTGTCATGGGAATATTTATTTCCAAATAGGATCCTGCACCAACATTTACATGTACAGCATTCGTTTCCTGCATTGCAAGAAAGCAAAACAGTCCAAATGTGATTTCTAGGTTTATTTATGCCTCTGGCTGTCATTATCCACACTGGACTAAAGCACCTGATGGTTAAAGTCTTTCTCGCCTTCAGAAAAATCACAAATGAACTATCAATACATATTGATACAAAATAACACCATTTTTAGGTTTAACAAATGCTGACTGAAGTCCAGTTAGAGAAACAGCATAAAATACTCTGATCCAAGGCCTGGGAGGACAGACTAATAGACATGTCTAACACTACAATTCTAACCCTTTCAGTCCCCCCACAAAAGAACAAAACAGGTGTACAATGAAGTGATGCTGTATCCCACTTAGAAGAGTAGCAACAAGGAGAAGACAAGTCCCAATTCCTACACATACAAGTTTTGTTCCCTGTAGTGTCATCTCCTCATTCAATATCAGAAGAAATTGTTTTTTCATCTATCACCATGGTGAGCTCCATTAGAATTTAAGAGTGCACAGGATGTGCCCAGATCATGAAGCCACAAGACTGTAGGAATTGGCATGGCTTAAGACGTACCTTTAAAGCTTGAAAGAAACTTAAAGTAATGCCTCTAGGAACACATTTTTCTTTGAAAGCTTTGCTCATAATTATAAAAAACTAAGATGAAAATCACCCAGCTTTTAAAACCATAGTTCTGTAATAAACACCTGAGACAAGCAAAACTGTGCACAACCAAAAAGCACAGTGCAATCACAGTAGACAAAGTTAATTTCTTAGTAAGGTTTCATCATTTACCCTGTTCTTGGTAAAAAGCAAATCAATGGTGGCATCTGCAATGATATTCATCCGCAGTTCAAAAGCAAGGATCTGCCTTGGTTTCCCCGGCTGAGCAATTTCTGAGACTTTCATAACTTGGTAGTCTGGTGGGAAGAAAAACTTCCACAAGCAATCCCTAGTGGAGAAGAAAAAAAAAAAAGAGTTTTTTGTTTTCAGAAGCAATATATATGTATATTTGTGCATCTACTTGGTTCATTTAACTATCTTCCTCTTAGCTGAGACTTTAGACAACCAGTGAATGTGATAAGGAAGAATGTTTGTTGAAAATCTTCATGATAGGAGCCTTCCAACTCATTACTGAAATCTCCAAAAGTGTCAGTGGCAAGAAGTTTACTTTTGGACAAAAGCTGTAAATTTTAATTCAGAAGGCAATCAAATCATGTTTTTCTTCTTATTTCTAATCCTTGGTTTACAAAATCTGCTACAAAAGCATAGTAACAAGTCATCTATTTATCCTTCAGTTTGTGCATAAATAATTGATATAAGCCCAAAAATAAAGAAAACACAAAACTTTAAGACCTCAGAATGGAAACCACATTTCCACCGATTTATAGCTGAATGTGCCATGAAATATATGACAGGAAATGTAGACTGATGAAGCACAGACAGCAGAGCTTACATAGGTCTCAAGGGGATGGAATTCCTTTCTGCACCTGGCACCTGGCTGTTTTAACAGCTTAAAAGTTTCCAAACTTCCATGATCTATCCACAGCAAGATGCAAAAGTGTTCCTAGTATGTCTCTAGGAACTCTATGCACTAAACTGCTCTCTGCACTAAACTGCTTTCTACTGAGGCAGTTAAGAATATAAAAAGCATTCCATTATAGGGCAAGCTTTCTTCAGAGTATTAAAAGCATCATTAATGATTCACTGACCTCGTGTTTCTAGCAAAGGGTTCTAGAAAGCAACATTTTCTCTTAAATGCACTATCATATCTAATGACTACTCTTTGGGCTGCCATCCTCATGCTCCTGAGAGACAGCAAGTCATAACAGTTTCACAGGAGAATTAGTGAAGGACAAGTATCAGCCTGTAATTAACAGGGGAAAAGAGGGAGAGCACTAATTATGTCGTTTTTGCTTAATAGTCCTTTACTCTCTAAACAATCCTATTGTCCTCACCAGAAATGCTCACATGGAAAACATCCAGGGCCAAGTGAAGAACAGTAGAACTCTCACCTAATATTTTGTATTAAAATAGCTGGATAATAAATACTTTGGAGATAACATCAAGCAGCTGATTATGCTAAGCAAGGATAAATCATTCCTCCCTCATTATTTTCATAGCCAGATTTGCGCTTCCCTAAAGTTTCCTCATCAATATGCAGTTTATTCCCATATTAGCTAACAGAAGCTTGATAAACCTAAAGATCACCAATTAACAAGTTAAACCTATTACTTGATAGACAGTAAAAATAGTTTGCTTACATAAAGGGAACATAAGATATTAATTTAATAATAAGAGTAATCCTAACTTTGGAAGGCCAACAATATAAACCCAGTGAATTTACTAATCTTAAACCATTGTGGCAGGACTCTTCTTTCAGACTTGGTCTACCCTAAAACACACAAATTAGTAGTCTGAGAAATCACACAATGGAAACTTGAGAAAGCTTTCTTAGTAATACTGGATATTAAGATGAAAGCTGTAAATCATGGTCATATACCTCTGCCTATCAGCCCAAGGCCCATAGTTGAAGTCTGTCCCTTTTCCACACACAATGTCTAAACCCCAACATGGTGGCAGGTCCTGTAATTTGCTGTCTTCGTTGCTGGCTTCTCCATCATTACTTTCTTCTGTCTCCTCTGGTACAAGACCTGTATTGCATAAAATAATAAACACATTATTAAAGGAAGCTGCTTCAAATTAGCATGAAAAATGTTTGCTTAAGCACAAGACAAAGCGTCCTGATGTCAGTTTTGAGAGCACTCCAGTATGTAAATATCAAGACACAATTCAATGCAGACTTCCAGTGGAAGCCCACGAAATATGACCAAAAATGATCCAAAATTGCCACCTATCCTACACACACCATTACTAAATGTGCTGTCTTTGTTCAAGATTCAGGTGATACTTCAAGGGCAGTCAGAGCAAAAGCATATTTATGATACTTCTATTGGCTCCAAAACATTGCATCAGGTCTCTTAGTATAAAGATTTTTCATGATTAAAAAAAAAATAACTATCTTCTTATTTAACAGATTGTACCTGGTTCATCCATGTAGTAATAGATATCAACATCATTGGACTGCATTACAACAAAACCTTCACCCATCAGCCTTGGTGGTCTGCAAGGAAAGAGTGAAAAGACGAAGAGTAAAAATCCACACGCTATGATGGATCTTTATCAATTCAAGTAATTTTAAATGCAACATATTAAGCATAATGGATTTGCATAACGATTTGAGGAGTAAAAACCAAACCCTTGATCATAATGTTGCTATTATAATAACTATTACATTAAATAACTTAAAAGTTCAGCTAACTCAAGCAAGAAGATACCAGGTTCTTCTCCACAAAGGTATTTCGCAGATATTCTAAATCACAAGTAACCACTGAAGTTTTACTTTCAGTGTTTCTTTCAGTCTAAAGTTCCTTTCTCCTTGTCCTATATTGTTCTTTCACCTGCTAATTGTTTTCTCACTAAAATAGCCCTCTACACCAAAGGGACAAGACTTTCAGTAATTAGACCATTAGTTAATAAAAAAAAGCTTTTCTGCCTCAATAACACTTCCCGCAATATAAAAAGATCTAAGTGATAAAACTAAGAGATGAAACATTTCTCCTACCACTATTATATTGGTATACTACAATCCCTTTCCCACGTTAATTTACATAACAATAATTCTGGTTTTACTGCAAAGACACTATTGAAGCTTCTCAGCCACTTCCATAAACTGTCATTTCTTGAGAAAAAAAGACAACTCCTATGACTGTTTAAGAATGTGACCTGTGAGAGCACACAGCCCATTTTACCACAGCTCCTTTTCAAAGGCAGGAAACTTTGGAAAACATGGAATACAGCATATGTAGTAATCATGCACTGCCAGAAAACTCTTCAAAAGCCACAGAGCAGGAACCTTGAAACGACGTTTACTTTGTGAATAACAACAGCAGCAAATGATGAAATACTTTGACACAAACAGGCTAATGGCAATAAATGATAATGAGATTATCATCAATTTAAAGTATCCCCTAATATCTATCCTGAACTACCACCCTGAGCCTGCTGCCTCCAAACTTCTTCTGCTTTAACCTGTTTTTCCTAGCACCATTTTTTCTTCTTTCCTTGGATTTTAGAGGACTTATTTGCAAAGAGTGATAAAGATGTTGAGAGGGTGTTTATAATACAACATGACAGTTGTCAGGGTGAAATGTTGATATTTGCATTGATTTGTCAATCTGTTACAAATTTCACCAAGCCACTTGGCTGTTTTTTATATATTTATTGCCTGCAGCAATTTCTCTAAGTTAAAATGCCCAGCTTAAATTTTAAGCCAAAGCAGTGTAAGAGGGCAGGCTCTAAAGAGTCAAACATTCTCAATTTCCAGTGAATTGGGCATTTTTTTTTAGTTTCTCCAGTAAATTAGAGCACATTTTGTGAACAGATGCCATCCTTCAGCCATCAGGAGCTGCAGGGATGGTAAGAGCATAAAAAGCAAATACTTAGAGGAAGCAGGAGGAAAAGCTAATAGTTTGAGTATCTTAATCCTATTTTGTTTTAATCTTGTTTGTTTTCAATATTAGTTGCAGAAATTTCCTTTGTCGTCATGTTGGAAGAATAAGATTCTGTACACAGCCACAGAATGTTCTTTGAAAAACATAAGGGCACATTACAAACAGCAGTATTTGGCTGATAAAAAGCCAGTTAAGGTAAAAATGATGTACAGTTCCTTTTATTACTTCATGTGAGCACTCAGGCTTGTGTTTGACTTCCTTCAGTTTGTTCCAGCTGCCTAACCCCGCTTATGCAGAACACACAGAGGTAAAAGGATCAGCAATCTGTCTTCAAAAGATAACCATTTCCCCTCTTTCCCAACACCTTAGACCTTTCATTTCAGCTAGAAATTCAGTGGTGGCAAAGCCTGGGTACAGCTCTTGTACCTGAGAGAAGGAAAACAGATCTTGGACACAGGATGACACATCCCTGGAAACATTCAAGGCCAGGCTGGATGGGGCTCTGAGCAAACTGATCTAGTTGAAGATGTCCCTGCTCATTGCAGAAGGGTTGAATAGGCAGCCTTCAAATAAAGCTTTCCAACCCAAACTATTCTATAATTCTATGTTTAATAATAGAGCAGAACACACACAAAAAATACAAACCTAGAATAACACAGAAAATCAGTGCTTTTCTCCATAAATGAAATTTATTCAAAGATGCAAAATTAAAAACCTTCAGATTGGTAAAAATGGCAACTGTCTAAATACACTGAGTAAAATAAAGACATTGCAGCACAACAAAGATTCTCTTCTTTGTGTTCTTAAAATAAATAGTAAAATAATATGGATACAAAAATATCCCAAACTTACTCATCGTTTTGAAGACCAACATATCTTGGACTTGGAACCAGCATGACTCGAACATTTTCCAATTTTCCCTTCACAATGTGCATGAACTGATCAAGGTGGCTTGAAGGTGGTTTTGTGGTGTATGTCAAAAAGGCATCATCAAAGTTAATGCAAAGTGTTTGTGGCTGATAATGATTCCCAAACGCCAAGCGACCCTGAATCAAAAAGCAAACCCAGTAACTCACTGGTAATCACTGATGTCTTGTATTTACATATCTACTTACACTGATCTCTTACATTTAAGTATTTATTTACCGATAAAAATGCAGTTGAACCAGCCATGTGCAAATGAAGAATGTAGACAGAAGTCCTGGCCATAACGTGCATGTATCTAAAAATATTACCTTATATATTAAACTCTGAATTTTTTTTTCTGTTAACTCAAAACCATTTTCCTGCTTCTTTTTTGCTGTTGTTCATTTGGGTTTTTTGAAGGGGGGATGTGGTTTTGGGATGCAACCTCAACTTTTAAAGAATGTGTCCAAATATCCCTATTAAAACGTGCAGGGAAAAAAAAAAGAAAACAACCCCAAACACCTGCCAAAAAACCAACACACCCTTTACTGTACAACGTCCACAATTTAACTACTTGCTGATATTCTGGAAATCTTTACTAAGTCTAAGGCACAAGTATTTCCCAAAAGTTAGAACATAACTGCATGTCCACCAGCACGATTTGTGACTGTGTCACAGAAGTGCTGATGATGCAATTTTAACTTTTTTTAAGCATGAAGGCAATGAAAACTTCAAACAGAATGTAAGAAAAATGAATGGCAAGTGCCATTTTTTAAGCAAAAATCCTGATAAAGTTTGCTTCTAAGGGTCTTTTCACTCACCGTGCTCACATTGACTTTAATGACTGGAATAAGTGATCTCCATGAAGAAGAGGGGTCTTGAGATTCTGTTTTTACTTTTACACTAAATTAAAAAAAAAAAAAAAAAAGAGAAAAAGGGGGTTATAATTTTGTGTTTTCTGCAGAAGAACCAACCAAATTTTTTTCTAGATGTTTTTAGGACACAGAACTTGGGGAACACTCCTTCCCCAGCAGGGTGCCTCCTGCAAAGGACCTGCTAGCAGATGACTTGCCAGGCTTCCCAAGCCTGGGAGAACAGCAGGAAGTACATGGAGCTACTTCTTGGTGCTGACACAGGTAGGAAACAAGCATGCCTTGTTTAACTCAGAGCAATAGTTAAATAAATCTTCCTCAGAGGATCTTGGCCTGTTCTAAATACTCCTGCTGAGACATGGGATTTTTCATTTCCCAAGACACATCCTCCTCAAAGGCAGAAATCCTTCCTGCGCCTGTCAATAAGGACTTGAGATAAAAACACAACGAGACTGGCCGGGAGGCAGAGCCCTTACTCAAACTCAGGACTGCCACAGCATCCTGGAGCTGCCCACTCTGTAATTTAGCAACTGGCCAGCAGCAGTGGCAGGACTCAAGTCTCATTAGATCCTCTCTGCTCCTGACAGTAAATCAGTCTGGTGTGGTGCTGCCCAAAGAGAGGCTGATTGTTGAACATCTGACTGCACTGCACATAAGCCATGTAAAACTCCTTAGATTTCTACACCATGTTTTCTAGAGTGCCCCAAAAAGAGGAATTAACAGAAGACAGTTTGTGTAGCTGTACACAGGACCATAGAGATCCTCACATTTTGCCTATTAAATGTCTTGAGCAGCTGTTACTTCTACTGAGCAAAACCATTATTATTCTGCCAGCATAATCCCCTTCAACACATGCTTCCTCTCCGCACTGTATTTCAAATAGATTTTTCAGCCTGTCTCTGATCATTAAACAACACTGCTTGGTTTGTTTGGCTGTGTTTTTTCATTATTACCGGTAGGAAATCTGAGGAAAGGGAAAAGAATCAGACTGTCAGGCTTGTCAGTGCAATTTCTCTCAGCCGCGCTTCCCTCATTTGGCCTCCAGAGCACATATTAACAAAACATTCCCCAATTAGTTCAGCACTTTGCAGAACAAAGCATCAACAAAATAGCAAAATTAATAATTATTTACCTTTCAAGATTGGCATGTGTTCTCTGCCTCCCATTCACTTGTGCTCTCTCATCATCTTTCTTTGCTGGAATTATTGTGGGATCCAAGCCAAACAGTTCTTGAAGCTGTCCATAAAGCTCAGAGCGGTTGTACACATGAAATTCAAAGTCATTCACCATAATATACAGTCGAGTTTCTGCCTTTGGATCTAACCAAATAGTAGGAGATAAGGTTATAATTCCATTTCAACATTCCCTTGGAATATTTACAGTTTCTCAAATATGCACATTTTGCAAAACCAATCCACACAGTACTGAACAGCTGCAGTAGTACATATTAAAAAGCAGTAAAAAACTCCACAAAGTAATTACAGCATTCTAAGCAAATCAGTAAAACTTGGCAAATAAGACAGCTTCATACAAAATATTAAATCTGAAAGGCATTTCACCCCTAGGTCACAGTCCAAAAATAAATCCAGACAGAAACTGCACAAAATGGTAAAAGAAAATTTTCAGTCTCCTGTATGAAAACAAACAAACAAATATCCCTCTTAATGCATAGAACAGAAGTCTCAGCGAAAATTTCTGCTTTTTAGCACAGATATCACTGAGATCAACTTAATCTCAAAACCCAAATGGTTTTCTAGCCAAGCTCCCTGGTACAGCATGCCTGAAGTGGGAAAAAGCTCTCTTTTACACAGAAACAGAAAACATTAATATGGAGAACTAACAGGATCATACTCATTTTGCACA
The DNA here is from genome assembly GCA_013397155.1 of Irena cyanogastra. NCBI lineage: Eukaryota > Metazoa > Chordata > Aves > Passeriformes > Irenidae > Irena > Irena cyanogastra. The sequence continues at coordinate 1,698,156 of VWZV01010134.1, forward strand.
ATCAGTCAACATTTTCACAAATTTAAAATTTCAACTGTTATATCAGCTTGGCTCTCTGATCCTTAAAACCTATTTTAACATCTGCTGATCACAGAGAGAGCTGATTGTGACATACTTTGACATACTTTTGCCTCAGAAAGTGTGACCTAATTATGCAGTTAATGTGAGGGAAAAGCTCGCACCACTTCCCCCTAATTACCCAGTTGAAAGAGTGCCCATTACACATTGACTCAAGAGACCTGAGCTGCTCTAAAAACCTCATCTGGTCTAAGTCAAACAGACTTCAGGCAGCTGAAGAATCAATGGTTATTAAAGCAGTCCCCAAGCTGTAACTCGGGGTACAAACTGAAGGCAGCATTTCCCAAAGACACGAGAAAATAAAACTCAGAGCAAGCATTTGTGGTCAGGGTCAAAAGAAGAAATGCAGAAGCCCAAGATCCAAGGTTGAGAGACATCTGCTTGATTAAATGCATCCAGTTTGATAAAAAACTCATCTGTCCCTCAAAATCACACATCTCTGCAACACTGTCCCAACAACAACCCACTTTTTCCCCATCACCCCTAAAATACCAGAAATTTCCATATACTTATAAAAATATATACATATAGAAAGTAAGCTTCCAGAACCTGCTGACATCACAGGTTCTTTGAACAGAAGACAGAAAAGTTAATGAGCCAGCTTCAGTTCCTTCCTGTTTTCATAAAAGCACCATCAAATCCATTTGTTGCCTACCTTAACTTGCATCAATAAGGGTCAGGCAAAGAATGACATGGACAAAGATTGGGACACACAATTGCTCACCCAGGAGATCTCAGTAGCATCAAGAACACAAATAAATGTAATTTTTCAATTCCTGGATGCAAGCATTAGACTTAATTTACTAAATGAAATCATATGTACTAATTTATTTATTTAAAGGGGATTTAAAGAGACAAGTATCTCTTTTTCCTAACAGCAAAAATAAGGTTTGACCTCCCCACATCAATTTGGTTGGCTAAAACAGTTTTGGAAAAGAAAAAAAAAAGGCAAGGAAAAAGAGACAAGCAAATCTGAATGTTATGATACTAAATGATTCAAAGAAGCATTTATGCAGATTATGTACAAGTAACTACCAGATTGTTTCACAACGTGAAAATTGATAATGGGCTGTGGCACTTAAGCCAAGTCATCGGGGTGTGCCCTATCCACAACACGATCCTCCAGCTTTTGCTCCTAAACCACTTCCATTTCTCAAGCCCCAGCATGACTTAACACTTAGAGAGCATTTTAGTCACACTCCTTTGCTGTCAGACCTGGACATCTCTAACTTCTGTGATCACTTGGATTATTTGTCCACTAATCACGTGGCCTTAAATGCCAGCAGGAAACGTTAAAGCCTTGCAACATTGCCAGGCAAAAAGGCCACCATAGCAGACAGGACACCATCTTCACTGCATTAAATTCAATTTATTTTTTCATTCTCTGAGTCACTAGAGAAATATGTTTATGTAGCAGATGAAGACAATCCTATGAAAACCCATTGAACAGTAACCCGTGGTTGGCAAAATCTAATTAACTCTAAGACTAGGTTCCACTTCTTGAATGGCTTTTTTATCGCATAATGAATTTGAATTGTGCCCTACCACCTCACAGGGTGAGTAGTGCCTCAGTAAACAGAAATGAGCAGCTCTTCCAAACTCATATCCCTGCCCAGAGTGGTGTCTCACATTCACCTGACTGATTTTGCATGCAGTACTGCTGGCACTGCTGAGTTGGTACTGACACAGCAACAGCTTCATGAGCTTGCCAACAAGTCTAAGAGGCTTCACACCGGCAGAAGCCACTTCCAAAGGCAAGGTGGGGAAAAAATCCCTCCAAAGTTCAATGACCCTCCCAATGTAGATAGCTGACATTTCTGGACCTCCTTGAAAGGGCAATGGAGCTGTGATGGCTCCAAAAGTCAAGAGAGGCAGGACCCGAGTCCCATTCAACAAGATTCTGATTCTATAAATGATTAAGCACACAGCCCTGAGCTACTTATGCTTTCTCTCTGTGTTTTCTGCAGATAGAATTAATCTTCTGCACCTGTGTTAACCATCCATCTTCAGCCAGAGATAAGGAAGAAAAATAAATTTTTTAACACTTCCCCACTTCTGTAACCACAGATGTCATCAAGACACAGGCTTGTCAAATACTAAAGGACATCCCTTACTGTAACACATTAGCTAAAATACTGAAAGCACAACACACACTCAGAAACTAAAATCACTTGCAGAACATACGACATCTCTATTCATCATAGTTATCAACTTCAATACAGAGACAATTATGCTTGGACTCCAGCTAATGAAGGCTACTATTAAGACTAATGATTTGTGTCAAGAAGGGTTCATGTCCCTAGTAATGAATCCTGTATTTATTTCATCTACTCCACAACCAGTGAACAAATCCATACCTTCTGAGGATCCAGAGTACTTCAGGTACATATTAACAAAGCAATTGCACGCCTGTGATTGTGCAAAGGAAGTGTGTTTCTGTAGGCTACCTGTAAATTTAAGCTTTGAAACCTTTTTGGAAAACCTACCGTGCTGCTTCTGCTTAGGGTTGTACATCTTCCACCAGCGAAAAATGATAAATCCATCTTGAATTCTAAATCAAATAAATTGGAATGAAACAGAAGTTGAGACAATGACAATCCAACATCCTACATGCAGTTTGTACAGAGATCTGCAGCTGAGGCAGTCTACAAGCAACATGAAAGCACAAAGCATTACAGCACAAGGTGTATTACACAATTCCTGCTTTAGCTGAAACTCATATAAAACCCCATATCCGTTGCCTCCTCAAGGCTTTCCAAATCTGACAGCACAAATCAAAATTACAAATTATTTGCTGGCGTGCAGTTCATGAAACAAATTACTCTCAATCCCAGTAAGTAAATGCCGACTACTTGGCCAACATGAATCTTCCAGATTTAAAAGGAGGAGCATGAAGGAGTCAAAGACATAAATGAAAAAACAGTTCTCCTTCACACTCTAAAGTGGTTTATTTGACAAATATGAAAGACAACTACAACCTTATCCAGCACTCACTTCCAAATGGTAACACTAAAGCAGCAAATGAGCTGACAAGTATGTAGGAGTGTTAAATACTAGCACTGAAAGAGACAGTCTAACACTTATAAATACACTGCTCATTTGGAAAACTACATTTTGATTTGTGATATTGAGACCCAGCAGGGGAACTCCCTTGGAAATCTGTACCTGATTGACATGTCCTCTGTGATGAAATAAATTTCACGCACCATGACTTTTCCAGACAGCACAGAAAATGAAAAGGAACCTAATTATAAAAAAAAAAGCTTATTAGCCTAAAGCTGTTGATTTTGTGAACAGAAAGAATTCAGCATTCAGTTATCTGGAATGGGTTAACTGGGTATCTTGAGTTCCCTTTCTGAAAGGAAGTTACAGACTCAGAACACAGAAGACAAAGTACACAACTAAGGGATGCTGGGTTTGGCACCGCCCAATAATACAACCAAGCCCCTGAGGTACATGAGTCACTCAGAAACGTCCAGGTGCCTTGCAAAGCCCAAAAGAGTTAGAAAAGCTGTTTTGAACATTTAGAGTCTCATGCTGTTGTGTGCAAGACCATAATCAGAGGAACAAAGATTCCTGATGGACTGTTTTTAAAAATTTTAAATGGCTGTAAGGCCCAATTATTATGAAAAATTATGTTTACAGCCAGAAGGATTAATAAGTATGAAAAGACCAGCAGGTAATGCAATAGCCCAGATTTCTCCTAAGGCTTTTCACCTCATTCACAGAAAGTTAAGCACACCATAATTTTAAAAAATAAATAAATAAATAAAAATCAACAACTGAAACCAAGCTGTAAATCATGGGATTTAATTAACATTATGCTCTACTTACTGATGAAGTTTATAAAGAATACCAGATATTTGGCCAGCCATATCAGCTGTCCTTACTTAACAGCAATTTCACTGAGAAATTTTAATAAAAGCCTATAGATCATGTGTAGCAGCCAGCAAGTATTTCATCTATTTTGCTCTTCAAAAAAGCTGGATTTGAACGTGGTTTGGAATACCGTTCTTAGATTCTTGAAGACATAAGCAAACAAATTGCAAGCATGTCTCCGGCAGGCCAAGTGTCAGTGGGATATTTTGGTTTTAAGTTTTCACTACATTTATGATGTATAGTTGCAGAAAAAGTCCAGAACTAAAGTGATTGTTATTCTGTGAAGCAGACAGAGGAAGGCAGGGGAGCAAGTGAAAGAAAATTAAAAGTGTGATCAGTGAGGTTGTGCTCTGTGACTCAGCACCAGATATTTTTGTAAGTGGGTGAGTGCCCAAGTGATTTGTACTGACCTGTTTTATTGAAAAAAGTTTAGAATATTTTAATAAAAAGTTAATGGATTCTGATGCAAAATGTTCTGGCCAGTATCAATTCTACATATCATAGTTCCAGTATGAATCAACCTGCGCTTAGCTGTTCTGACAGCTTATTTAGAAAGCAAGGACAGTGCTGGAACAGGGACTCAAGGTTTGAGTCTCTGCTTTGAATCTACTGAACATTTTCAAATCACTCTAACAAAGCAACATTGAGTTTACTTCAAGTTTTTAGCAAAATGGAGTATGATAAAAAGCAGCAGACAAAGAGTGGCATTACATTAATCAGAACTTACCAATATGGATGTAGCCATGTTTATATAATCTGTTAAGAACCAATGTTAAAATGAGTCCAATGTTCCGGGAATTATAGTAAGTTAGGTAGATAATCCATCCACAGGACAATATTGTTGCTGTTGAAAGATTACAATGAATTAAAGCATTTTTTGAAATACACTGACCCAGATAAAAACCTTACTTATTAGGACTACGAGGCATTGCAGTGTTCTTCCTGCTCACCAAAATTTTCAAACTGATGGGACACTTTAATGGGTATTTTCAGAGAGATGGTGTGAGAAGGGTGTGAAGAGACAGGGGGAAAAGGGGAAATGGGAAGTCCAGAAAAATACAGATTTGTCACTGCTCTTCCATTCCCCAATATAAAAAAACCTGTCCTCCCAGAGGACCTGCAGAAGGCATCACATTACTTCATTACATCACATAACTAAGAAGTTAGATTTTGTAGACTGAATTGTAATATGCATTGTCCCACATGGACATTTATTTCAGAACACCCTAAAAAACCCCAACACCACCAAAGTCATACTACATCCCTTCCCTACTCTTCTCCAAATTGCGAACTGTAACTTAAATTTCTACTCTTTCATATATTATCACAGGAAACATTATCATGTATGAAACCATCTCCTACTATGCTGCATCCTGAGAGAAATGTACCAGGCCTTGGGTTAGCAAAAATACTGCAACAGTTCAAGCACGGAATTTGATAGGGAAAAAAAAGGAAATAGCAATCCAATGAGAAACAAGTTGGTTTTGTTTTTTTTTAAATTAGGTCTGCTAATCCCCAAAGTAATTTTTACTTTAGTTGATTAAGAGCTAGTAACCTATTTCTAATTACAAGGGTTCTCTAAACTTCCAGAAGGACAAACCCAAAAGGAATGCCACTGCCTAGGAACGGACTAGTTCTAATTCACCTTACTGATAATTACCATTCTGTTTCACCAAAAGCAGAGTAGGGAAAAAACCTGAACTTTGTAACAGAACTTTTTATTTACGCTAAAACCAGAAAATTTTTATGGAAAATCTGAAGTCCAGAAACGGACAGGAGCATGACACCTCAACTTCGAAGGGAGTTCAGATAATTTTTCAAAAATATTACAAAAAATTTAGAAAAACCTTCTGTTCCTCCACTGTTCCTTTATTTTTTTCAGTGGGATACTCCACTGCTTCATAACAATACTTCATTGAAAGAGAAAGAGAAGGTGAAAATGACTTGCATGACTTTTGTCATTTCCTTACTAGAAAATGGATCCAGCGTGACCAAAACTCAAGCAGCTCATACCCTCAGACAATAAGCTGCTTGACAAGTTAAACAAACCAAATCTGCGTGTGTGATCATACAGGAAAGAGCAGGGAGGGTGGAATCTACATCCCAGGAAAGAAATTCCAGCTGGCATTGAGGGCAGGCACACTCCAAGGACAGTGTTCACTTCCCTCACTTTCAGGTGAGTAAGCTCCTCCCTGCTGGTCCTCTGTGGGGAGGGAGAAAGGTGGGATGACTCACACTCCGAGGATCCATAAAGTTTAATTTGAGGTTAAAGTTCAACTAGGCACTGCTAGATGCTAGAAGTCAAGAAGGTGCCCTCTTAAGGTGAACCATACTGAGAAAAAATGGCAAACCAGTGCAGTTTTCAGTTCTGATCCATTGCCTTCATCACTAGACTGTAGCCTCTTCCTTAACCAAATTCCATAAACTTAATTAATTTCGTTATTATATTCTTGATTTTTAAAGCCTCTTCACTGAAACCAAGTTTTGGAAATTGCATTTCCAAAGTTTTACTGCATGTGATTTTTAAAAATGGCTCCAGAAGTGAGCAATGGCTTTTAGAGGAGCATGTTAGTTTCTGGAATTCATCACCTTTTACTGAGACCAGTAGTTAGCTGTTTCAGCATTCAGGAGATGACATTACTGACATCTTTTTATGTTCCCTTATAGGGGAATATAAATATGCCATAGGTCAGCAGATAAAAGCAAAGGAGGAAAGGCTGGTTGAAACTGGATCAGTTAATAAACATCCCTCGAATGTGTTTCTATCCAAACCTCATAACAGGAAGCAAGTCAAAGCTTTTGAAGACAAAATTTTCAGATCTATTTGCATCTGTTGCATGTTTTACCACGAGCTAATACCAGTGACTTCCCCTATTTTCATCTTGACTACACTGAGAACTATGCTGAGTACAAACTTTGTATTTCAACACACTAAAAGTGAAACAGATAACAAACAGTAAGCACCCTCAAATAATTTACCTATGTCCTTTCTATTTAATTTGGCCTACTGAAAAATAATTCTAGTACGTCAATAGCCAATAGACCGCTTTAACTTGTCAGAAGTGAAAGTGAAAAATAAAGTTGTTGATCCTGTGTTGCCCTCACTCCAAGTCCAAGAGGCAAGGCTGGAAAGCAGGCACTATCTGCCTTTGGAAAAGTCTGAATTCATTGCACACTTTCAGTATTCTTGCATGGACCTGAGTACAACTTCATATTTATTTTGCTGTCCTTGTTTCTAGATTAAGAAAATAAAAATACCCACACCTATATAAGCAATAGCACTAGTGCTAAAAAAAAAATAAAAAAAAAAAATCAGCATTAGCAAATCAGGCATGTTTACAAATCCAGTTCATTACTGATTAAATGACAGCTTGGCTTAAAGGCTCATTGTGGCACACAATTTAGTCTGGAAGCTGTGCCATGAAACACAAGAGTCCTTAGATCACTTTCCAAACTACTCCAGATTAAATGGCAGGTAGGCACATACTGGCATGAGGAAGTTATTGTAGCTGACTGTCATGCTAATCCTTTGTTATGGTATCATAAAAGAAATTTAACCAAAACAGAAGAGTTAAGCTTACCTACTAACAGCCAAACCACGTTGGAGTCATGTTCTGTCAGGAAATCTTCCAGCTGAGTGATACTTGGGACAAAACTATCATTTTTTCTTTGATCCATTGCTACACTGTTTTTGCACCAGCACCTATAGAACTGAAGGAAAAATAAAACTATTTCAAAACCAAAATGAGTAACAAGCACAGTACAGTCTGGAAAAAATGGACTATGTACCATCTTAAATCATCTCCAGCAGTCTGTTTCACACAAATTCAAATGTACTTGTTTTATTCCTTCAATAACAACTTCATGATTCTTAGCTACCTCTTCTTTTCTTTCTATCCAGAAATACTTTCACTCATATCTGCTGGAACAGTTTCCAGGCACAAGACTGCCCCGAACAAACTACATATCAACAATATACCAAAATATGCTCTCCAAATTTAGTACCCTGAATGCCCTGCACAGCATACACAAGCAAATAAATGTCTAAAACTGTTGTGCTACAGCACGAAGTCAAAAGGCAACTGAACATACAAGTAAAAATGAGGCTGTATTAAGCTTACTAACATGCAAAAATGTAACATGATACTAAACTCCTGCCCTTGCAAAAGCAAAAGTCAAAGGAGACACTTCTAGGAGATATGGAAAATTCCCAAAAACCTCCTGATCCGCTGTGTCCATTAATTCTGCTTAAGGATGGATTTGCATCGTTCTGTAAAAACTGACTACCTGGTTGATCTGTTATAGAGAACAAAAAAACAGTCCTTTTGATCTTACACACTTCTTCCAATCACCCAAAAATCACCTTGTAACTGGGTTATATTAATTAAATGTGATTATCAGGGAGTTGCTCATCTCAGCAACATCTGTAATTACACAGCAGTATTTTTGTTGCATTAGTTTCATTTGAAGCCTTCTCCCCTGGACGTTATCTGTCAAATCTTCTTACAAAAAAAGTAGTATTAATTCTGCTTCTTTTTTTTTATTTTCTAACACCTTCCAGCACCTGGCAGCCTGTCCTCCTGACAGTATTCAACCCTCAAAAAACATGAGGGTTGTTATGAAGTCTCTGTTGGTTTCTCCACCAACAGCTCAAGAACATAAAACTAATATGGATGACTCCTTAGTTTTTCAGCAGCATAACAGCTTTGGAATAGTCAGTATTTGCAAATGTCAGCAATAAATGTAGAAATTCATCTGTTTTTTTCCTTTAATGCTCAAACTATTTTCACTATTTTAACTGGAAGAAGTTGGAAAAAAACTGCCTTTAATGCACTTGTTTCTCCTGTTGTACCCTGAACCAACAGCCTGTGTTTAGAACTACAATAGGAGTATAATCCCAAGAATAAGGGTTAATAATTTCTTCATTACCCCTTCTGCAAGAAGCAATAGAAGGGGGAGGAAAGAACATGAAAGCAGAAAACAGAAAAAAAGACACAACAAAGAAACACAACGAACCAACACCAGTATCCAGCAGGGATGATAAAAAAGCTACCAACTTACTCCCCTACAAGGGGGAGGAATAAGAGGAATAAACATCACACACATGTGCACAGACTGAGAAAGGAGCTGTTGTTTCAGAAGGGACTTTAGAACAGCAAATTAAATCACATAATGGCACTGTGATTTGCTTTAAGACATCCACAGTACCTTAATAAAAAAGCCACATGTCAGTTTGTATGATGAAGCAGATGATGCCTCTGCAGGCAGCCTCTGGGAGCCTTTAACCCCTGAATCACAGGGTAAAGAGAGAAAGCCAAATCAACACTTCCAGCATAAAAGGATGGAAGAACCTTGTCCTTTCCCCTTCTCACCAAAGGACAACAGGGTCACTCCGTTGTGACCAAGACCATCATGGAAATATTGTCAGTAGGTGAAGACTGTCTACTTATTGCCTCAACCACCAATATTTATCTTGTCAAGGAAGCAAACCATGGCTTTTTCCTAAGAAATTATCAGTCAAAATTACATCATACTGAAACATGATTAAAAGTCATTAAACAGGACAGTGGAAAGACAACTCAGACTGAAAGTATTGAATTTTATACTTAGCTACTTAAATAAAGACAGCGTTCATATTTTTTTTGTCATCATTATCCATAACCATAAACTGGACATACTTTCAATTTTTTTTCTGGGATACATTTGTTACCTGAATGCAAATAAATTCAGGAATCCTCCATCACTCATCATGTGTCAGTACAACACATTTGAGCTTGAAAGATGATCCTTTAACACCCTGGCTCACTGATATTTTTTTTTCTTTCATTAGGGTAGTCTTTGCCCTTGACCAAGTTCCTTGAGAGAGGATGCTGGCAATAAAAGTATAACCACCCAAAACCGGGCAGTAGCAACACCTGCACTGGATGGGAGTGCTCAACACACCTCCCAGAGGAATCAAGTGCTTAATCCACTTAGATTATGAATTAGTGTAATAGAAGGGGGATACAAGCAGAGACTTAAGGAGTACATACTGTCCATAATGTCCTTGTGCATTTATAAGGCCCAGAGGATGAAGGGGCAGGATCTGCACCATCAGGATTGCTTAGAGGAAGAGCTGCAGTCTTTTCAGAATAGGTATTTGCCAGCATTTCTTTCTGTCCACAGTCCTGCACCTTCCAGCCCCTATACATTGTAACCATGGTTTTAAACCCTGGACCTTGCAGCCTTCCTCTTCCATGCCCTATACACTGTAACCACAGCTATGAATCCTGCAGGCCTCTTCTGCTACATTTACTCCTGTGAGTAAACTTTACTCTGCCATCAGAGCAAACTGCTGTACTCTCCAGGAACAGTGATCCACAGGCTGCTGAGCCTGGAATGCTCTTTTGTACTGCCTACTGTATTCCTGAAGTAAACTCTACAAGGAACTGCTCTTGGAATTACAAGACCTGAGGGTGTGAAACTGACTCTTGCCAACCATGCAAATACACAAGAAAAGAGGAACAGAAACCCAGAATTTCACATTTGTATCTCTGTATTTATTTATAATCTTTTCTCAAGGTCTCTGCTGTTCTGCGATGAACAGCCCAGTCATCATGCTGAAATATACTCCAAAACTATGTTAAGTGTTTGGATTTATTTGCCTTCCCCCTTGCCTTATTTTTTAAGCACATTTTTGCTATTCATTATGTCACTTGTGGCTCTCGTTTACCACACACCACGTTAATAAACACAAAATGTATTAGCTTTCTCCTGGGAAGAAGACAGGAGAAAAGAAATATTCTGTGGCACCAAGGTGGCGGAACACTGATACTCATATTTTATCTTCACAGCAGCCCTCTAGGGCATCGTGTAGTCGTCTTTCTCCAAATGAATATCTGAAGCAAGGAGAGATAAAGGCTAAATCCTTTATTCATGATGCCTAAACTGAAATACTAGGGGCCTGCTTTTCAGGTTATGCATGTTCGGAGCCCTTAGCAGGCTCAAGGCAGTCACTGGACTGGCTTAAAGATAAGAGGGTTTGGTTTTACTGTGAAGTTGCACCTCGTGGTCAGCCAGGCTGTCTTTTTAGCAAAAACACATATTTAACAGACTTGAAAAAGTTAATTTTAAGTACTTGTGTCACACATAATCCATTATTCACAGTATTAAAAAGATGCAAGGGAAGTTACAATCCTGGGGGGATACACTTCATTTTCAGCCTGCTTCCAGTGTTACAAGCCCGATCCAATTTTCACCACAAATACTCCATCTCTAAAATGCCAAATACTCAAAAGGAGCTGCTCCTCATCTTTTCATTTCAATCACATCAGATAGGTAAACTCGTTTTAACCTCAGCCTGGCAAATTAACTCAACACCAAGAACAAACCTCTGCTTGAGCTAAATCATTAAAAATTTACAGGAGGCATGCATATATGCAAGAGCTGGCAGAAGAGAAACCAGAAACTCGGCAACCAGAGTGCAGCCACTTGGTAGGGACAGCTGCACCCACCTGTAAAAGGTCTGTCCTGCACCTACAGCTGAGCACGAAGGCAACAAACGTTTTACTCAGTGCCTAGGAGCATCAGGGTGATGTGGGTCTTGAGCTGGCAAGAAGAGGAGAAAGAAAAAGAAATGTCTGTTTACCACATCCTTTGTAAAGTAATTTCCCTGGCACGCCCTTGTAGAAACAGCTGAATAAAAGGGGTGACCAAAGGTGGAGGGAAAACTGGCATTTTATATTGAGAACAAATACTTTTATTTGGTCATTAAGTGGGTAGGGAAATAATGGACATGGCCAATTCTCTTATTACTGCTGGAATTCTCAGGGGGAATAAAGCAGGAGTTTAAATTTGCCAGACATATCCCTCAGATCCTCACAGAAATCAAGTGCTTATCGAATATATGTTAATTGGTGCTATTAGAGGTTAACTACCATTCCTAGGATACTCCCAACTTCTACAGCAATTACTAATCAGTGGAGTTACAATTACACCCAAAGTGACACATTAAACGACAGAAGGCAAATCCCCCTGGTCTCAATAAATGCATGTAGATAACACGTGGAGATGCCTCATCTCAAAAAAGAAGCCATTCATAAGGCAGCTCCTTAAAGGAAAGGAAAAGGTATTTTTTGCATTACCCACTCCATCACTGCCTTTCAAAGGGTCTCCAGCACTTCTGCCATGAAATCAGAGGTTTAGATAAGTAAATGATACTATAAAGGAGGCTCACAAACACGGACACAAGTTTGCTCTCAGGATGTTCTTACGCTGTCAGCACCCAGAGGCGCATTAAACACATATCGCAAAACAAAAAGCTGCCAACCTTGGCGCCTGTCCCAAAACTCTCCAGCTAGGTTAAACACTTCAAACCCATCCCAGCACAGCTTAGGAAACTCAGCTAGTCTTCAGTCAACAAGCAAAGGAAAGAGGAAGGAAGACAAAGAAAGTTGTTCTCAAAAAAAAAAAAAAAAAACCAAACAGACAAAAAACCAAGGGAAGTGACAGCACCCAGAGAGCAATTCTGCCACAGGACAAATTGCATCGCCTTCATACCTGGTACCAAATTAAAACTAGTTCTGAGCTTTTTTAAGAAAACAGCAAAGAATCAGGTCTGTTTTCCTCCCCGTCTGCCAGTGCTTGAAGTCCCACTAGCGGCAAACTGTAAACAAAATAAACTAGAGCTTTAATTATACTAGTGAAATCCTGCTACAACCCCCAGCAGAAGCAGTTGCACTGGAAGCAGAGCCCAGCAGAGCCACACCTGGTTGAGCCAGTGTGTGGACAGCCTTAGTCAAACAAAATTTGCACTACAGTAGCTAAGTAAATAGCAGGTCTACTTCAAAATTAATTGAATCAAAATTAAAGCATACTCAAAGGAACGGTAAGATACAAGATAAAAATCATTCTCACAACAGCCTACCCAATGAGGTAGAGTTTCACAGCACAAGTGGTATCTTTTATTTATCTATTTTTAACAGTACATGACATGAGTTTTCCTAGGAAAGAGATCAAAGACAAACTCCTGCTATGGCAACCAACATACAGTACTTCCACTGCTAGCCTAGGAATCCCTGGTTGAATTGGGATGATTTTTCATGTAACTGTTTAAAGGTAAAAATATACTTCTTAACCTTGCCTCCCAGACTTCTTCAGGGGAGCTGGTTCTTATCCTGCTTACATTGCCAGGCTTTGACGCTGCAGAGGGAAAAAAGGACCAAACAAAAAAACAAAAACAAAACAACAACAACAACAAAACAACCAAACAAACAAACAAAACCACACACACAAAAAAAAACCCAAAAACAAACTAACAAACAAAAAACCAAAACCCACAAACAATGGAACCTAAAGGCTCTACAACCTAAAGGTTTCTACAACAGTAGAAATAAATAAGAATTTCCCTCATGCACACTCCTCAGAGAGAGAAAAAAATATTACCTTTGAGGCCTTTGTTGTTGGTCGTAACAACGAGGCAATAACTTTTCTCCTCCCCTTTTTTAATTTGAGTACAGCACTGTACCTCTGAAATACTCTATGAAACTAAGCCATCTACTCCATACCTATGAATTTTTCTCCAGAAGTATACTTCCTCTAAATTTCTCTTTTGACATATCACCCCAATTTGGGGCAAGAGGAAGTCTTTGCCATAAATCAAACTAAGAGTCAGTCTTGTAGCTACATATACCATCATCCTTAAGGGAACTACCTATGGGTTTACCCCAGCCTGAAGTAATCGCCACAAAGATTTTGGTGCAGCAACAAGTGCTAGAGTAAGTTATGTGAGGAGAAAAGAAGTTACTAGGAGAAGCTATTACATGTCACAGTAAACACAGGACAACTCTGCATGCTGCTAACCAAAAGCATTAACCTCTTGCCTATTTCCCAGGGATAAAAACGGTGCAAAAGAGCAATCGCCAAACAGCAGCTGATGCACATTGCACATGCCAAAGCTCTCTAACAGCATTCCCAAAAGGGTGAGTGACTTCAGCAAGCCATGAACAAGGATAAGAGCTCTCCCTAAATGTGTCCACACCTTCACACAATGAGCCCAGGAGATCTACCACGAGCAAAACCTTCTCATGATCACTGTCAGAATGTGCAAATTCAGGCCATGACCCTAAACAAACATCCCTGAACACCCATTCAGAGCCAACTGCCTAACTGGATGCTCAATACTGTTTTTATCAATGGCTGTTTGAATAACCTATTAACATACTTCAACAAACAAGAGGAATACTCCCTCCTCCACTTCAGTTTTTCTTCTCAGTTGCCAAAATTTCTGGCCCCACGGTTTAGCTGGTCACTACACATAAAAAAGCAGGGGAGAGGGAAAAACTCCACACGGCCACAACAAAAAGAACAAGCCAGAAAAGCAGAATTATTGGATTAAGTGACACAACAGAAGACCTCACATGGCAACAACTGTGGCCTTTTCTATACTAAACCTGATAAAGTTACACATTGCAGCAAACTGCCAATTTGGGAAGTTTTCACCAAGCTGAGTGAAGGCTGCTGTGGAGATGTGTCTTAGAATGGCAAACCAGTCCAGACAGAGATTGTGATTGGGATGTTTGCTACATGGCCACCTCCAAAACACACCTCCACTGTATCAGTGTTATGTTACGTATTATATCTGTTGTGTACATGTTACATTGGCAACTATATCGGGTTTTCTATTGATAATGCAAAGTGCAAGCACGTTATCATAACATCATTATGTATCATTACCACTACAGCTTCAAACACGCCAAAAAGCAGGTGCACGTCGTGTTACATCACAGAGTGTGTATTAAACCTTCTCAGGACCAGAGGCGCTGGCAGAGATCGCCTTTCACCGCCCAGGGACCAGCATGGGGAAACTCCCCTCGCAGGCCAAACACAACCGGAGGCGCCTGAGCTCCCGCCCCCTGGCCTCACAGCCTTTCTGCACGGCGTTAACCCACGCCAAAAGGAAAACACTGAATCCCCGACAGCGGAGGGGCTTCTCCTGGCACCGCTCCCCCGTGGAGCGGCCGGGACCACGGAAAGCACAGCAGGACCGGCAGCCGGGGGTCACCACACCGCCTCCGGGGCGGAAGGATTGGCATCAGGCCTCCTCCCCGTCCCGGCCCAGCAGAGCCCCGCGCCGAACCGCGGCTCCTCCCGGCGCGGGGGCGGCTGCGTGTTCCCGGCAGGCCCAGGGCGAGCGGCAGGGCCGACCCCTGCGCGCCGGGCCCATCTCGGTGGGGAGCGGAGCGCGGCCCGGTCCCGGCTCCCCCCCGCACTTACGCCATCGCCCTCCGCGGCTTCTCCCCCGCGGACCCGGAACCGGCGGCGGTGGCGGCGGCCGGGGCCCTCCCGCACCTCACGGTGAAGGCGCGGCCCGGCC
>VWZV01010136.1:0-32865 GCA_013397155.1 Irena cyanogastra
GATGTCATCTGCAAACTTGATGAAAGTGCACTCGACCCCTTTGTCTATGTCATTAATGAAGGTATTAAGTAACACTGGTCCCAATACAGACCCTTGAGGGACACCACCTGTCGCTGATGTCCATTGGGACTCTGACATCTTGACCACTACTCGCTGGATGTGACAGTCCAAACACTTTCTTAAGTGTCTAGCAGTCCACCCATCAAATCCATCTCTCTCCAATTTAAAGAGAAGGATGTTGTGGGGAATCATGTCAAAGGTTTTATAGAAGTCCTGACAAATGTTATCTATAGCCCTTCCCTTGTCAACTGATGGAGTCAATGGAATCACTCTATCATGGAATGCCACTAGGTGTTCAAGACAGCATCGGAAGTTTAAATTAATTTTCCTCCAAATCTTTGGGTTCAAATGTCATGTTTTCCCTACCACTAGCTGAAAGCTAGAATCCCTTATGTACTCCTATGTCCATGAAAGCATGGCTTTTAGGAAAGTATAGAGCACTATAAAACTCCAAGAAATCTGTCAGAGCTCATGGCAGCACAGTCTGCACGTGCTGGCTTCCAGAATGCTGAAGCACATCTTGGTTGGATGCTTAACTGGACCGAGCCCCACTGAGAGTTACTCAGCTCATGAGATGTGTACCAGCAGCACGCAGGGTGACATGCGGGGGAAGGCATGATTTGCAAGTGACCCTGCATGCAGTCAGGCTCCAGGTGTAACCACAAGGTCATCCCTGTTCTTCCTGAGGTGCTTAAACCCGCTGGGGAGGGAGTGGAAATGCCCTGATGATTACCCAGTGCACAAGGTTCACAGGTGTTCAGCAGAAAGGGGCTGACCTGCAACACTGATCTCTTACTGCAAAAGGTGAAAGGGAGTCATGAACTGTCCTTTGATACTTCTTGCTCTGACTTTGGCATATTGCAAGGAAAATTTTGCTGCTGTTTGGATTGGACTTTCCAGATCAACATCAAAAATCCGTAAGGCTTTTTCCTGAAGATTATGTCAGAAAAGAAATCACAGTCAAGAAATATCTTTTATCATGCCTTTTTGCCATAGTTGTCTGATGATAATAACCTGATGATAATTAGATGGACCTTGTGGGTTCTTCAGGACCTGAAGATGACTTCCCAATCCAGGAACATGTCTCTGTCTCTGGGATATGACTTGTGTCTAGCAATAGTATAGGCATGTTCTAAGAAAATACTCCCCATGGGTCTTGAATTAAATTTTTCCTGTATATAGAGAGAAACGTAATGCTTTTCTCCTGACTTTAACTATTCCATAATCACATGGTCTTTATGACTTTTTGTGTCTCAGCCTAATTTCGTTGTTGTGAAAGTGCTCACATTTATGTGCCTGGGGAGATAACTAGGCGGGCAAAACCCTAATTCTATATTTTAGGTTACAACTATTTAGCTCCTGGAGTTAAAGCTCAACTGGCTGTTTTGCCTTGTGGTTACAAAATAGAGAAATGACTGAATTTCCCGGTGCTTGAGATCCTCAGTGTGTATGTACCCACAACAGGCCTTCCAGAAGTGCTGAGCCTCAAAGCCATTGTAAGTAATGGTCCACAATACACTGAAATAAAACATTACTCTGGCAGAAAAAACCATGGAATAGTAAAACTTCTGGGCTCACAAACCAGATTAGCATACTATCCTGAAGACTGTTCAAGGGAAAGTACCATTTCAGCTTGAACTTTGACGTTTACAGAGAGAATGGGTGGGTTTAGGTACTCTAAGGTAATGTTCTGAGGTTTCTTTTAATACATATCCAACGTAACTATCTGTTATTTTATGCATTTCTAACCTTATAGGAGGATTGGGTTATATGAACACCAGAAAGGTACTAACACTTTCCATCAGTGTTAATTCTATTACACAATAAGATGGGCTGGCTACCTGCTATGCTGGACTTGGCAGGAGTGCAGAGCAAATTCTAAGTGCCTTTCTAAGTAATCCTCTCTGTGCTGATAATGTGGTTGATATGTTCTGGACTGGTTTGTTTATGAGACACATATAGTATCAGAAATACAAAAGACTGTCAGAGGGAGTGGTAAAATTACCCTAGAATTACAGTCCTTCAAAATTCTAGCAGTAAATGTGACTGCTCATTGCTTCGGAAATGCTTTGGGTGTGATAAAGCTTTATGTGAACATTTTAAGTGCACATAAAAGAATCTAAATGAGGGGAAAAGGGTGCAGCTCCCTCATTTTTTGGCTTAAGAGTGTCCAGGACATGATAGGGCATGTCCTGCTATTTTTTTGTACTGATAGATGTGAACTTGAAACTTAGGTCTTCAAAAGGAAGGGGAGGGTGGGGCGAGGGGAGGAGGAATGCTTCCAGAGATAAGCAGAAGACATATTTCCAGTGCAACAATTAAACCTGTTGCATGTGATAAATTTAATGTAACCCCAAAAGTTATCACAGTCCACGTGCAGACACCGATCTGCGAGAGGCCAGTAATTGAACAAGTTGTTACATCCCTCCTTGGCCAGGAGAGCTGATGGTGTCCCTGTTAGAGGGAGCTTGCAGAGAGTCATGGTGAGGCAGACCCAGGCAGCTACTGCCTCCCCCCCTTACCCTCCCACTTCTCCCTTTGCATAGCTCAGCACCGTCTCCAGGTACTGCCAGCAGTGCCAACCTCTGCTGCAGTTGCCAAATGCAGGCAACAGGGATGAGTTTGGGGGCCAGAAGAAAGAAACAAGTAAAAGCTTAATCCAGACGTGATACACGGGATGTTGGCTGGTTCCTGGAAGGCAGGGATAAAGCCTATCTGCTTTGCAGCTGAGAGCTGCACGTACAGCTGCAGCTCTCTCCAGACTAAGGAGACATGTTTCTTGTTCCTGAAGGGCTGAGTAGAATGGAGTGGCAGGGATTCTTTTTTTCTTCCTACTGCCCAACAGACTGCCGCCACAGCTTTCAGCTGCTGACACCGGGTTTCATCAGCAGGGCAGTTATCACCTGGAGATGAAGTGTCACAGCCACTCCACATGAGCTCCACCTTAAATCACTCTGAAAGCTGTAGCTGGGGCAGGGTATGGCAGCTCCGTGCTAAGCTGGGTATTTTCTGCGTGCACATGGCATGCTTCTGGTTTCAGGGTGGAGTTCCAAAGGTGGCTTCTGATTAGTAAAGCCTCTGTACCCTGTTGTCACTTATCTACTAAATAAGTATTCAGCTGAGAGGTCTTTTGGTTTAGTAGGTGTAAGCCACTCAAGGTCTGTGCCAATGACCCTCAGCTTGCATCTCTCACACCTCTGCAGCTGAACCAGCAGAACTCAAACCTATGACCCCAAAAGCAGAATTCAAAATTTTTGTACTCCTGAGATGTGGGTTCACTAGGGAGGAAAGCAAGCCAGATAGGCTCGTCCTGATGGCAGGTACAATGTCCCTGCCTCATCTTTTTTACTGAAATGTTCTGCACAGTGATAGCATATACACTCGATTGATCTGGTAGCAAAGCATTTAAAATATGGGCCTGAACATTCCAGAAAGGCACCTCTTTCCATCTCTCCTACACAGAACAGTAAGTAAATGATCCAAACAAATCCAGGTCCTGCCATTCTAAGCAGTGGAAGAAGCAGAGATCAAAAGTTAACTCAGCACTAAAATTACTTTTTTTTTTTTCCTGAGAACAATTGCAGAAAAAGCTTCCCTTTTGCTATCTAATGGGTTTGAAATCTATTGTACCCCATGCAGTCACTGAGCCAATTGTTTCATTTTATTCATCTGTGAGCACTTTTCCAAAAATCTGCTTCTTTTCTCCGCTGCAAAACTGATAGGACAATACTGTGTCTAAGGGATATAACTAAGCAAGTTCTCACAGACAGTGCTTGTTTTTGTTGTTTAGTTTGCAGTGGCGTCATTCTAGATACAATTAGATGTGTTTGTCTTTTTAAAATAGGTGAAATCCACGGCCTTTATCTACTAGCAGAGCTTCCAAGCTATTCAGGTAGATCACACAGTGCTCACAGCTAGTTAAGGAAATAAAGGTGATTGAAGTGAGGAGCGGATAGAAAAAGCCTAGCTGAACGACCCCTTCAGGAGGAAGGTGATGCTGAGTGTTTTCAGGAACTTCTGTAAAGGATTCTTTGAAATACTGATTGAGAGGGTGAGTATTACTTCCTGCTTAGTAAGAAGCAGTATGAACACAATAAAGACTTAAAGACCAAATACAGAGGTAGCATATTTTCTTAACTTTTATTGTGGTGTGAAAACAATTCCAGATCTATTTCCTGTAGAGTAAAAATAAAAATTTTCATATATATCGTTTGGAAAGGGTGTTTATTGGTTCAGATATATTAACAGTGTTCACTAGTTACATGGGCTATTCATGGGTTTGTCAGTTAAATGGTTTTTTCTATACAAACAGGTAAGTTTTTAGGCAAGCATGCAGAGGAACAATGTCTAAGCTTCTCACCTAATACTTCATCATAGCAAAGCAAACTTCGAAATGCACGGAGGTATGGGGTCATCCTGAGAAAGGTGAGTTAGGTAAGTTTTAGCTCTGAAATAGTGAATTGCAAGTGTCCTGGGAGTTTAAGCATGTTACTTTCCATTACCAGAAAGCTTTAGCGGCGGTGCATTTTTCTCTGTGTGTGGGAGCTCCACACCTGCAGTAATCTGAAAGGAAGCATCATCTCCTCCCTGCTGTAGCAAACAGATGCATCAGGCGATGTGGTGCCCGAGGGATTAGCGTCCTGCTATTCATTTGGGCCTTTTTGGAGTGACAGGTAGACTCTGTGCTTTGGCTCTAGAGCTTTGGCAGACATACTCTAGGTATTACTCACCATACAGCATTGTCAGGATGTCAGATTAAAGCACACCCAACCTGCAGATAAAGCCATGTTTCTTTGTTGCCTGTAACTCCTTCCAGTAGCTCACTTTTTATCCCAACATAATAAAAGCATCAATGCTGGTTTTTTCCTAATTAGTGAAACTATGTTTACAGGGCACTGTCAGTCTCTTTCCTTCACGATATCTATTTTATTGTCTGATCAACAATACATGAACTTTCTAACTCTTAGGAGTTTATAAAAGATGGATTTCCCTGCTAGTTTTCTCATATGACAAACCCCTTTTGCTGGTGCAATAGGGTATTCAAATGGCAGGCACAAAACCAACGTGCTGATCCCTAGGCTGGGCCAGCACCAAAGGATCAAACTGACAAAAACAAAGTTTCTGTCTGCACATGATGATGTTTAAGGAAGGGAAATCTTCTGGCAAAAATTATTTTGGAGTTTTTGATCATTAGCTTTTGAAGCTAAACAGACGAAATTATGGTTTTCATAAGTGAAATGTTAAATGAGTGGAAAACTGGATGGGCTGTCAGGTTCAAGAACAGCGTTCCATCAGCAAGAGTAGCTGGCAGACAGCTACAGGTGCCATTTCTCAGGGGTTAATACCAGGCCAATATTTTTAACATCTGTAGCAACAACATAGAAGAGGGGATGTAGGCCACTGGGGATTGTTCCACACTGGGGGAGCAGGTGGAGGGGAACACAGCTCTTCAGGGGGGCCTCAACAGGCTGCAGAAATGGGCTGCCATGGACCTCCTGGAGCACAGCCTGAGCAAAGGAGGTGTCCTGCCCATGGCTGTGAGAAGCTCACCAATGAATGTGGTCCCTGGACAGAAGGGCTGCAATCCTGGTGGACAGCAAGGCATGTCAGCTGTGAACTTGGTGCTGACCAGGGCCTGGGTGGTCCTTGAAAGCCAGTGGAGGGAAGTGCCTCTCCACTGCTTGATGGCTGTGATCAGGCAGCATCCTGAATTAGATTCAATCCAAGAGAGCTTTTGAGAAAGCAGAGATGAAATCATCACACAAGCACGGTGCATTTCTTGGATGTGGTCCAGAGAGATGGTGGGATCTCCATCGTTGACAATAACCTCATCTAGCTTTGTGGTCAGCCATGCTTGGAGGAGATTGTTAGAACAGGGACCTCCGAAGATGGCTTCCAATTTGAATTTTTCTGAGCTCCTTTAATTGTATTTTACAAGACTCTTGAAGCAGACCTAAAGTTGAAATGGAAAATTTGCTTTGACTGAATGCAGCTTCTTGTGCCATGTCCAGGAGGCCTGTGCTGAGATTAGGTGGTGACTTACAAACAAGAGACCATATGCCCTGACACAGGAGGATGGCAGCCAGGGCCCAGAACACACTTCTTTCTTGCCTCTTTCTGATACTTCATGAAACTCAGGCCAAGGAGAAATGATGCTGAAAGAAAGAGTGCTGAGGCAAGACTGTCCCCCTGTAGCAACACCTGTATCCTAGAGAGTACACAAGACCTGTCCAAAAGCCAACTTACCTGCCCAAAAACCAACTTACCAAGCCCCAACAGGGACCAGGAGACTCAATGAAAAACTTCATACCTGGTGTCTCTCACCCACTGTGCTATCCCAAATGATCCTGACCAGACTGCCTGGGCATAGACCTCTCTGTGCCTGTGAACAGATGTGTGAGAGTGGTAAGGGAAAATTTGTGATTGCATATGAGTGAGAAAACTAGCTTGCTTAAAATTAAAGTGGCTTTCCTGGCCTATAAAAGCTGAGGCAGATAAACTAGTTGCAGAGGTGCTGAGAAGACCCACTCCCAAGAAATCACTAAATACCAATAAAGGTGAACTAGGGATTCTTTTGTGTGCATACAAACATTTTGATAATAGAGATCAACAGGGAGTCAATGATGTAACACTTGATTTGTAGCAGTTCTCTAACCTGACATGAAACAAACCTGAAACACACATTGAAAGTAGACCTGACCTTCCTTCTTACCAGGAACACATGAAAAATTCTTCTATGTAGCTACACAATGTTGCAGAAAATGCCATATCAGAGCAGCATCTGAAAGGAATGAATGGAAAGCACACATGCCAATTTGACAGACACTGCTGCAGACTGAGTAATCCCATTGGGCTGCTGATGTATATTTAGCTCTTCAATTAAGAGCAAGTCCTACACTTGGTATTCACATGAGTGAGCCCCAGGGTCACGTAAATAATCCTCAGGATTACTCAGAAATTGTTTTTTAAGGTATGATTAACACATGGCTGAGAGCTGCAGGCTGTGCACATAGAATCATGGAAACATTCAGGTGGGGAGGCACATCTGAAGGTCTTTGTTCCCATTCCCTTTTCCAAGCTCAATTGCTTTCAAAACAAAATCAACTTGGTCAGCACCTTGACCAGCTAAATTTTGAATGTGTCCAGCAGTGGACATCCCATCACCTCTTTTGGCCCTGTCCCAGGGCTGCACCACTGTTTTTTCGCTCCTTATGTACAAACAGAATTTCCCATGCTGCAATGTGCCCCTTTTGTCCCTTATGACAAAGGTCAAAACAAGACTTTTTAAAACAAGACATCCCTGTGAACTTCTGTGAAAAAGTTGGTCACTGTCTGTAAATCAGTGCATATCTGCAATTAGGGCTTCCCGGGGACATCCCTCCTCCATGCTAACAAAACCTGATTCCTTCCATCTCCTCTCTCTCCGTCAGGTGCACCAGACCCACCCACCATCTCCGTGGCCTTGCACTGATCTCTCTTCAGTCTGCCAACAAATGATGTCTGCTTCCACCCCTGATGTGTACACAGGAATTGTGGCCACCCTAAGAACACACAAGTTTTTCTGATGGTATTCTAATGCTTCTATGGCTGTATGCACCTGTCTGTTCATACAGACTAGAACTGGTCCCTGTAATGATGGCTCGTGTCTGCTCTCATGTGAGAGAGGGAACAGCAGGAGCCCACATAGGAAAGAGGTGCTGCTTGCCCTGCAAGCAGGAGTGTGGGCAGTGCAGGACCTTGTGGTCAACAAGTAATGGACATCTGGACTCTGGACAGGTTAGAGAATGATACTTAGAGGTAGGATTTCATCCTGGCACTTTGGCAGTGCCTTCATCTGACCCTCTCCCATGTCAGTACTGAACAAATGTGTAAATAAAGCAAGCTACTTCTCTGTTAAGTGTCCCACTCTATCCTTTATTAGTTTGACTTAATCTCTCTCTACACACCTCCGACCCCCTCCCCATCCTTTATTTTCTTTTTACTGACAAAATGCTCTTGCATACATTTCTTCAATAGACATTGACCATGGATGTCATGATGCTGTGGCTCCAAGTACTGATCAGCTGCACAGAAACCTGTTTGCCTTAGGCAAATGACTGCTTGCAGTATTGCCATTTGCTTTCCAGTATTGGTACAAGCTCCAGATGTTAACTGTTGAGCAATGCTGCAAAATCTGTTGAGCAATGCTGCAAAATCTGTAGGCCAGATCTTTCCCAAGGACTACTCCAGCCAGCCAATAGCATGGTAATCATATCAGGTACGAATTCACATTATCATTTGAGCAGAAGTATACACAGGCTCTCTCTGTGATGCTCTGAAATATGTCAGTACAACTTAATATCTGAGGAATTAAATACACTGAATTGCTGAGAGAGAAAAACAATTGGATTTCAGTTTTTGAATTTCACTGAAACTGTTAACACGCAGCACACTCACTGCTCACAAGTTCACTAGCTGGGGTGTGGATGGTTTTAGCCTATTGCACTGATTTCAGATGCATTCAGTGTTTTAAATATTCTCATCACACTGCAGTCATGTCCTCCACCCAGCACAACACAAAGTGATTTATTCCTGCTGAATGCAGCATCTTTCAGCCTGTTATGCTCAGGGGATGGTGACCAGACTTGTGTGGAACACTGTGGGGTTGTGCTCCTTCCTGTGAAGCTCTGACAGGACCAGTCCAGGCTGCAGCAGAAATGGTTTGCCCTTCATGGCCACCTTTGCAGCTTCCAGCTTAGCCCCATGGCCTCTCAAAGACAGGCAGCTCAAGGTCAAGGCCTAAAATGCCTGCTTCCCTAGGCAGGGCAGTCCACAGTCCAACCTTGGGTAAAAAGTAGTTTTTTGCAGATGTCAGCTGTACTTCATGTGAGAGAACAAGCCTGAAGCAAAGGGTAGGAGTAAGGTCAAGTGCACATAAAAATACACACATACAAGCATTTCTGATATCTCTGTGTGGTGCTGAGGAGCATGCAGGTGTTGCTGGTTAACCTGGAGTTTACAGGAATCATACAGAAATGAGTGTCAGAAACCCGGGGCTAGCCTGGCTGAACCCCCAGGAATGCTCCAGCATTTGTTCCCTGGCTATACTTGTTTAGGCAAACCAGACAAAAAGTACCTGATTTAGTCTGAAGAGGGAAGCTGGAGTACAAGGTAAACATGTATGGGCAGCACTCCGGAGCAGCTTGACTTTCAAGTTTACTGAGAGCAGTCATGCCCACAGAGTCAGTAATGAGAAGGAATTTGTTTGCTGAAAGATCTCTGAGGCTCTGTAACTCTTTTCCAGGTGGGAGCATTCAGACGATGAATGAAGCATTTTCTGTCTGGGACAGTAAATATTTAACTGGAAAGTTTAGAAAGATCCATGTTTCTGAGTTTTCAAGACCTTTTCAAAGAAAGTTTCTTTCTTGCAGTCACAAAATGAAAAAAACATAGAAAAGAGGACAGAGCCTAGAAAACAGAGAAGCCAGAAGAGATTTGTCCCTCTGTAATGCACTGTAGTCCTGCATTAAGTTCTCTGAAGCATGTGCAAGAAACCTGCAGCAACTGCCTCTGGCATCCACAACACACTGCAGAGCATGTCTGCCCCCCTATTCAATTTTATTCAAGCACTCCCCAAATCCCATTTTTCACATTAGATCTACTCACTGAATGTCTAGTGCTTTTCTTTCCTTGGACAATCAAGCAACACAAAATGTGGCCTGCATAAAAAAGTGATGAGAAAGGAAGGATTTTTACTTGAAAATGTCTTTCTAAGGTTTTCCCACTGATTTGTCTGGCAGCTTTTCGACATGAGACTGGCATCAGCAACTACCTGGAATTTTTTGGCATGCACAGTGGCCTGGTACACAGGCTGCTAGGATGCATCAGGATAGTTTGTTATAGCATCTTAGCATGGAGAACCGTGGCCTTTGGAGGCCTGATCCATGTGGCAGCAAGGGTTTCCAATGATTTCAGCAGAAACAAATTGCTCTCAAGCACCAAAACCAGCTAAATCCTCCTATCCACTAACTAAAGTATACTTGGTGGTTCATCCTGGAGAAGTATCTGCAGATAAACAGTGTTAACAGTCCTTCTGTGGTTCAGGAAAGGCTGTGTCTCACATAATATCCTACTGTGTCACAGAAAAAAGCTGTGTGTGATTAAGGCCACAGCACATTTTGTAGTCACGCACAGTGGAAAAGGGAAGCCTCCAAGGTCTGCGTGCTCCCCCACTCCAGACAACTCAAGGGCCTTCAGCTCTCCAGCAGGATGCACCCGGTGTCACCAGTGAAATGCCTGCCTAGCCAGCTATGACAAGGAGGCTTGAATCCACACTTAACCACTCAACAGCTCACGCAAGAGGAGGCTGGAAAGAGGATCTGCTGGAGACAGAGTGTTCTCAGGATGGTAATGCAGCCTGCTGCCCTGAGAGCAGTGTGTCTCTTCAGAGCTAAGCACCAGCAAGAGGAGTTTGAGGAGGACAGAAATAAAAGACCAAAGAGATCTACAGGGAGTTTAAGTGGGCTTTTTCAGGGGATTACCACTTATTTGCAGCACATTTCCATTGATCTTGATGGTGGGCTGTTGGCTGGGTGTCTGGGCTGCTTCTTCAGGGTGGCTCACTTTCTTGTTGAAAGTGGTCAGAAGCAATCCTTTTGTACTTGAGTGACCCATGACAGAAGAGAAGGGTGCTGGACTTCTTCAGCCTGGACAGGAGAAAGTCAAGAGGGTAGTAAGCTGCTGTCATCCAGTCCACTGTCCACAGGGTTACATGGGAGAGAGAGACACGCACTATTGTTAAGGCCCACAGGAAAAGACAAGAGACTATAGACATAGGTTGCAACACGAAAAATTCTCATTGGACATATGGGAAAAACCCCTTTTTTTATGAGAGTACTGCAGGTCTGGGACAGGCACCAGAGAGGTGGTGAGATCTCTGTCCTTGGGAGATTCTCCAGACAAACAGGGGAAGGCCCTGGGCAACATGCCCTAGCTTTCATGAGCACTGCTTTGATTACGCAGTTGGGCTTAAGACCACCAGATGTAAACTTTACTGCAATTCTTCCAAGGAACCCCACAGCAATCCTTCTGAGGCATCCCTCCATCCCACGAGCAGCAACAATATGTGGCACAGGATAGAAGCTGGACCTCAGGGAGGGAGGTATGCACATGCTTCCTGCTGAGAAAGGAAGTGCCACACACTCCTCCTTTGCTGTCCTTCCTGTCATCCCCTCTGATGACTGCTATGAAGGCCTCAGAAAGCAAAGCTAAACCTTTCACCACAGATGCCTCATGGCCATATGTTAAAAAATTATGCCAGGCATGCTAGTGGTGTTTGATTTCTATATAGCAAAGCTCATCACATCACTGATCTTTGGAGGAGCAGCCATGACGCAGCAGCCAAAACAGCCTTAGATCTCAGCTGCTGGTGATTTCTCCATGCTCTGTGCAGGTGAGAAGAGGCATGAAGAAC
The DNA here is from genome assembly GCA_013397155.1 of Irena cyanogastra. Taxonomy (NCBI): domain Eukaryota; kingdom Metazoa; phylum Chordata; class Aves; order Passeriformes; family Irenidae; genus Irena; species Irena cyanogastra. Next base: position 11,513 of record VWZV01010136.1, read on the forward strand.
ACAGAGAAACAAGGGCTTCTGCAGAGCAGGAAAGGCAGCAGTGAAGTTGTTGAGCATGGCTCAGCTGGAAGTTTCCATTGACTTGGAAATGATTTGCTGAGCTTGCAGCCGGATGCTGCACTAAGGGCTGGATATGGAATGAAAATCAGGAAAACTAGACAGGTTTTCTCTGCTGCAGAGAGCACAGGTGGAAGCTAACTGGCTGAATATGAAACCTTGTGCTAGTTGTGTGCTTCTGTTCCTCTAGTATTTAATAAGGTCTTGAGCCCACAGACTGCATCAGAGCAGAAATGGCCTCCTCCTGGGCTTGTGTGGTGTGAGAGGCACTAGCAGAGGGGCCTGGCTTTCCTTGCCTCCTCAAGAAGGAGCTGGGTGCGGTCCTATTTCCTGGAAGAGAAATCCAGATGGGAAAAAGATAAGGCTTTAGCCAGCAATGGCATTGCTGTACACCTCTGGAAGGATGGAGGTAAGCAGAGAAGTGAGAGATCACGCATGGCTGGGATAATCAAGGTAGGCTCTGGAGTCTTACAGATATGGTCTGGAGGTAACGAGGGCTGTCACTGGCAGCATATTTCTCAACTTTGTCTTTCATGCCTGTGAGTCACCAGCAAGCTGGAGGAACAGCTCAGGCAAAGATCCCCCCACGCAGAATTGTGTGTGAGCCATCCCAGTGAAACTGCAGAGCACAGCACCACTGGGATGTCATCTGGCAGTACGTAGTTGCAGCTAGCTCAGTCCACTGGGAAGTGGCTCTCCATAAGTGTGGAAGGCTGAATTTGAGCTTAACTGGAAGACCTCTTTTTTAATTTTGATTAGTCTTTAAACATTTGTTTTCCCTGTAAATGGTTTTTAACAAATTCTGCACAAAATTTCTCAACTATTTTTAACAAAAAAACCCAACACCTGAAGTCTATCACCTTTTAACAAAGGATTTGCCATTTTTGAGAGGAACTTCCCTCTCAACAAAGCGATATATTGCTCCCCCTCTGCCTAAGCCTTTCCTAGACCTCTCTAAACGTCTGTTCCACACCTTTTTCTTGGGAAAGAAGCCAGGCAAAGTTGCAGGATGTTAAGTTGAAACATGTTCTATCTCAGCCCCATGAGACAGAAACTGGAGGGAAGGAGTTTGAGGATCATTTTGTGGTTTCCTGGGGGCAGCAGACATAGGTGATACAACTGGAGGAGAATGGCATCTAAAGAACTTGCCAGGGAGGCTCACAACATGCTCTCTTGCAGCACAGTCTGTCCTAGCCCAGTGCCTTGCTAAGGTGTCTGGAGCACCCAGCAGCTGGCATGTCTTGCTTGCAACAGCACCGACAAAAATAAGATTTTAGGACTGTTGATGTTATGCTGCCTTCAGTCTCAGGGAAATTAAACTCAAAAGTCTTTATGGTGCCATGTCCCACAAGAGACAAAGGAAGTGGACAATGGACAACAGAGAGACAGGACACAATGAGTAACAAGTCCTCTCCTGAAGTGCAGTAACTCCAACCTCTCCTCACCTGTTTCCCCAGAGTCCTCAGGGCTGGATGTTGTCTTATCCCAGGCTGCTGCTCTGGCTGATCACCACAGATTCGCTGCCAGTTTCTTTTTGTCGGCTTTCCCGGCACAGTGGCACACACACACAGAGTAATCCTTGCTGCTACAAAGTGTGTATCAAACAGATGGTTTCACTTCTTTCGTTTTTTTAAATTTAGGGAATTTGCACCCAAGGCATATTTAGGGGTGATGACCCACCTACAGTACATTAGCTGTCTTTCACTTTTGTCTGGTATCATGAGTACAAGCTGCCTTCCGCTTCCCAAGATTTTTTCCCCTCACAACCAAAATGCATCAGAAATTATGATGACAAGCTAAATACACTACATGTGTTTGAGGCCTGCCCACAAGCTCCTTTCTCTTCTCTCCAGCAAATGTCATCTGAGCTTTTGGGCCTCTCCCTTTCTAGAGCCAGAGAGCCATTGCCAACCATCCTTATGTAAATTGAAAATTTATGCACACACCCCCATGCATGTGCAGTCATCCCTTCTGCTTGCTGACTTACTCTCTGTCAGACATTTCAGTTTTTCCAGTCAAAGCCTCTGTTTCCAAATGCAAACTTTTCTGGACAAATTTTGAGGGCTCTTTTGCCTATCTATTAAATCCAGGGCTAACAAAGTGGACCAGTCTTGTGCAGTTCTCCTAAGTGCCATAAGCCCACTGATTTTAGGACCTCCCTCTCAAACTGAACTCCCATTACTGTTCACCCTTAGGACAGCAGCATATGGACTGTGTCCATACACGGCAACACCATCTCCTTTCAAACAAAACTGTCTTAGCATTAAAAAAACTGTAAGCTATAACTAAGTTTCAGTACCACACTTTTCATCTCATCACCTGACATTGTTGTCAAAGTGGGCTAACTCTGTTAAGAAGATTCTGTCTGATATCTCTTCCATCACAATGCATGGCATTTTACTCACATAAACTGAGCCAAGCAACTGCTATCTGAGTTTATCCCCACAGCATACTCCTTAGAGGGGCATGGGTTCCCCATCCTTTGAAAAGAAACTGCAGGAACCACAAATAGTGCAGTGAAGGTGGCCAGGAGATCGCATATGAACACCTACAACAACCCCAACAACATATGGACCGCCCCAAAAGTGCTGAAACATCTTCACTGTGTGAGAGAGCCTGGGCTAGAGGAAGCAGCACTAAGTTTCATCTCCTTTCTGCTTGGCTCCCATCTGAAATCTGTAGAAGCCATGCAGAAATCAGGGAAACATGACTAACACTAACTTACACCCATGAGTGATCCTGGTTTCTCATCAGCCCGAACTTCAGCTAAAGCCGCAATGTAAATAGGAGGATGATAATTATAGCAGCCAAATGGCTTTGCCAGTCCACTTAATCTCATTTTAGGTGCCTAATAAGTATCCCTTGAATATCTGTGATCTACTTGTCACGTGGATTAAAAAGCAAGCAACTGATAAAAAATAACTCTGTGGAAAGTTCTTTTTCTGACTATTCCTGACACAGATCCAGCAGACATCTGTTCTTGGTGCATTGCTCCAAAGTAAAGTAGCCAAAGATCTAGGTAGGAGAAGATGCTGTTTCTTGTGAAGTTTACAGCTGATAGAAGCACAAATGCACTGGTACTTAGGCAAACACACAGTGTTGTGCCACACTTCCCACACATGGAGGATGCACTACTGTCAGCAATTTTTGGAGAGTGGGGCCTCACTGAAATGCATAAGAAAGATTCAGTGAAACCACTTCAGCCCACAGGTGAGCCATGGCAGTGGGTGTTCCTCTCTGAGCAGCTCTAAATTAAGAGAGTATCATGGATGGGCTCTTCATTACAGATAGATCAGCCCACTTGTAACAAGAGTACAATGGTGGTGGGATTATGATCAGATATGCATCCCTCCACACTTAGAAGGAATTGGCAATTAAAGAGTTTTTAAAGAAGAATTTTTACAGCATCTTGTCTGAAGAGGTGGTGCATCCATCTCACCCTGCTTCTCTTGAACTCTCTCCTCCCTGTGAAAAGAACATTTCTTTTCAGGATGCAAATGTCTAGGGAGGGCAAGTTTCTAACTGTGCATGGCAGCAGGTGAGCCAGACTATTTCACTTCAGCTGGACCAAAAGGAAACCTTCCTCTTCCTTTCAGAGGGTTGTGTGACTTTTCAATAATTAAAAACAAACAAACAAACAAAACAGCTCAGGGTCAGTTTCAAACTGAAAGCTTTTCATGAAACAAGATAGCAAAGGAATTCCTTCGGAAAATGTCAAAATATGTTGTTTCCACTTTGATGAACTTTTACTCCCCTCTTTTCAATTAAAGCTGTTTGTCAGTTTGGATCAAATTCAAGAAATAATTTAGTTTGCCACGAAAGCACACCTTTACAGTCTGAAGTGTGTATCTGGAAACTCCAGCAGTGGTGTGGACCTTGCTTGTCTGGCACCATGGTGCTCCTGTGTGCAGCGAGGGGGCTGGTTTTGAGCATTTTATGTGGGGCTAAATGGACCAGTTCTGACTGTGGTGCAGGATTACCAAACCCACCTGCTTCAGCTAGAGCATACCTTTCAGAAACAGGCAGTCTGAGTCTTAAGGCTACATAATTAAATTACTGATGAACTAGTAACCAAGATCCATAGTCTGAGTGCTTGCTGACAGACTTCTGTTTCAAAAATGTAAGAAATCCCTAAGCAAACAGTGCAGAACTGTTATCAGATTTGGAGATGTGTAACTTTGAAATTCAGGAGGAATTGTTTTGCTTGTGTGCAAAGTCTGTAACAAGTCACTTAAGCCTCAAGTGCCAGAGCCAAATCTGAGTAGCACTTAGCAGCAAAGTGAAGGTCCCACCAACACTGGCATTGACATGGTAACTTCCCTCCAAATATTCCAAGCTATGGATCCCCCACCCATCTCACAAGACAGGAATGTGAGGACACCGGAAGTGTGCACCACGCTTGCCCAGTGGCTCCTGGACAGGGACTGCACAGGAGCCCAGCCAGGTCCCAGGGCTGTCTCTGACACCCATTTTTTGTGGTGGCTGGTGTCCAGGGCTTGTACTCACCATGGGCACATGAAATTAAAAACCTCTGTCTCCAGGACCCTTTATGAAGTCTGTTGAGCTGACAGCATGGATTCCAGTAGCTGGGCATCCCCTATGAGCATCATCCCCCTTGTGGTCAAGGACCTGGAGAAATGCTCTGTTCCACTGAAGACTGTTTAACAAGAATACCAGAGTCATTACTAGGATTTTCTCCATGCCCAGACCAAAAAATTTAAAAAAAAAAAAAAAATTTTCTTTTGATGGCAGAATCACAGGCATACTATGAACAGCCTCCAATGAGTACTGCTGGAATTAAAAAAAAAAAGAAGATAAGAAGATAAGTGGAAAGGATATGACATTCAATATCTTTTTGAAATAAAACAGGGAGACGGAACAACCCTGTTTCCCTGCTAAGGCCTTGTTTCACTTTTAATTTGGTATATTCAACTCCTGTATAGATATATTGACAATACTGATGATGCTTGTGATTAATCATTAATACAACCCTTAAGAGGTTGAGCTGTGAGATGAGACACCCTATCCAGGGTACAAACACTGAACATAAATGTAGGACAAGCACAGAGCACAAGGAGCTGGAAAGACAGGAGCAAGATAGCTTTGCTCATTTGGTAAGTCTTAATAATCGTCTGCTGGTTTTCACAGGTCCTTCAGAAAGGAAAGCTTAAAAGAGAAAATTTAGGAGAAATTTAAAGGAGAAAATTGAGAAACACAGTGATAACCTGTGAATAAAGCACTGAGAAAGGGAAATTATGTATAACCAGTGGAATGGACGGAGATATCAAAAATGTTTGTTTCTTCTTATCAAATGCAGCTCCTAACAGGAAACCTTATTTCAGGTTAATGCAGTCAGACATTTTGAATCAGTACAGGAAAACTATGTTCACAGTTGTGGGCATGTCTGTGGGAAGATCCTGCAAGGTTGGCTGGTTGCTTTGAAGGGGTAGGACTTTAATTTTATACCTTGCGAAAATCACGAAGTTGATTGAAGCCAAAATTCACAGATGGGAAGGAAAAAGACAGCAGTCTGCTCTTGAGGGAGGATTATTCTGTCACACAGGACACAATAGAGACCTCTTCTTTACTACTTTAACAAGTTTTGCTTCATGCTGGCATTCCTGCTTCAGAAAGGCACTGTCATGGGAAACGGATTCTGCCTGGAGACCAGACATTGTTCAGGATATCCCTTCCACCTCCGCGTGCTATTCAGCATTAACGCAAAGCCCTGAGACTATTGAAATTTCTTTCTTCATCTCCCCCTTTCTCTTTGACAAATGTGTGACAAGGATGCAATTGTTTGAAAGCCCAGTGATGGAGAAAACAGAGAGCGAAGCCTTCAGACGTGCCTCAGTGATTTAGAAGCCTTCCCCCAAGACTTGTGAAAAAGGTCACGGGAGGTCTTCCATAGGGTTCAGCTTCCCAGCAGGGCCCTAGATGCCAATGTAAAGGCACTTAAATTCCTTTAACAGCTGACCCCTTTGTGGATGTTCCCACCTAGGATTATCCTGGCTCTTGGGCTGAAGAATAGCCCTTAGCCAACTAAGGGATCACAGGCCCTTCCCTTTGAATATCTGCAGTTTGTGTTGGGTAATCGCCCATCCAGCCAGCAGGAAGTTGTTTCTTCATTTAAATGACAAAAGCTTTTGAACGATGAAGATAAGAGTACTTCTGATGAATCACGGGCAGGGCTGGTTTGGGAAATATTGTTTCATGCTACCCAGAAGTTACTCAGCAGCCTGCTGGTAAAGTAGCCTGAGCACAGCAGAGGAAGCTCAGGCGTTATCTGTGCATACATTCCACTGTCAAAGCCCAGCCCAGCCCCAAACCAGGCATTTTCCTCTGCAGCTGCTGGGACACATGGTGCCTGAGGGACTCTTGGTGTGAGCACACATGTGGACCCAGCTTCTGCTGGGCAATGGAGAACTCCAGGACGTCTGCAGTGGAAACTTCCACGGACACCAACTCTCTCCCAAGGGTACTCCTGCTCTGCCTCCCAAAGGGAGAGCACCGTCCCTCCTAAACCCAGCACTCCTAAACCCCATGCACTAGGCCCCCCATGCCAACTCCTTCTCTGCCCATGGACAACCCTTTCCCACTTTCCCCCCCTTTACAGAGTAATTCTTGCTCCTCCAGGCTACACGCTTCCCTCTTAGTGGGAGGGCATAAGGAGATGGTGTCAGACCCCCTTCCATTAAGGCTAAGCTATTTAAAGATCAGTGGGCCAGAAAGAGGGACCAAGGGTCAGCATCACTGCTCACAGGAGTATTTACATATTTCATGCACTGGCGGTTTCATTTACAGAACTCCAGAAGTCCTTTGAGCAAGCCAGACACAATGGATCTCTTCTGGCAGGGGCAGCTGTGGCTGCCAGGTGACCCCCCCACCAGAGCCCTGTGCTATTTTGGCTATGACTGGGGGTCCTGCCAGAAAGAGGCAGGAGCTCCTCCAGGCCCAGAGCAGCACGCAGTGGAGCCCATGGTGGGGTGGTCAGGCTCCTCTGCAGTGGACACTAACCCTGCCTGGTCAGGAGCATGATGCTGGCCAGTCCAGAAGAACCACTGCTGTACTCCTCGGGCCAGGAAGTTGTACCTGCCACCAGTGCCACTGTGATATGTGAGTGCACAGAGCAGTGCTAGCTGCTGTCCCCCAGGCCTGAAAAATGGCAGGAGCTAAACTGTTGCTAGACTCATCCTTATGGAAAGGGTGTGCATTTCATGGTGCTGGGCTAATGTGGTCACCCCCTGTGCCCTGGATCCACGTGGACCCCAGGGGCCACAGGACCTGCCATCAATCCCAGCCACCCACAAGGCCAGAAGCCCTGGTAGCCCAAGTGTCTTTCTGTCCTTGTTCCTGCAGGTGTGGGGGGAGATGCCTGTGGGCTGCAGGTGCCAGGCACACCCAGTGAACTTGCTCTGAGCACTGGGAGCACTGCTTTCTCACCTCAGCTCCAGAACTTCAAATAGTGGTAATGTGCTCTCCATCTGCCCAAGAGCTGCCCTGCACCATAATACAGGTATAGCTGCCTGGGAGAAGTGACGTGCCTGCAAGCTCCACGTGCTTCCATCATCAGACCAAAAGAGTTATTTGAGCAGCAGACATATATTCCAAGTCCTTCCACAAACTTCTGCACCAAACCTCCTACTCTGACTCAGAAAAAAAACCAGAAAGAAATGTCTGTCTTTCTGTGGCCTCTTTCCCTAAGTGACCTCTCCTGAAAGCCCTCTAGGCTTCCAAAACAAACAAAGGGGAAAAAAAGAAATCAAAGAAATGGAATATGATGAAAACCAAAAATATGGAGAAGAACCTCAGGCACCATTTAGGAAAGTACTGTGTCTTCCTCCGGCACTGTGCCATCTATGCTTAATGCCTAGAAGGCTGGGAAAGGTTCTGGGAGAAAAGTCCGCTGTGCAGGAACATTTTAAGGGCCTGAGTGGTAATGAGTCAGTGGTGAGGTTTGGATGCAGATGTTTCCTACCTAGGACCTGCCCCATATGCCAAACCTTCTAGGGGAAAGATGAGGGAAGCCATTATCCCCGGTTCACAGAAAGGAAACAGGAGCTGAGCAGAAGGAATATGTGCTCAGGATAATGCCAGGAAATGGCTGAGGGTCATGGGTGAAAATCTACAGATTTCAGGCTCCTTGGGACATAAGATGCAGGAGATGGAAAACTGTTCATCTCAATCCCACAGCCACTGCTGCTGTGCTGGTTTGCAAGGGAAGGAAGATAGGGTGAAAAGGGAAGGTGATGCCATGCTTTTCATGCAGAACCTTTTCTTAATGGTAAAGGAATGAGGGCAGAGCAAAAGAACAATGATCTGCCCTGGAAGACCTGTCTGAGGCCTCTGGGGGCCATCCCGTTCCATTGCTTCAGCCTCTCCGTGGCTGTGCCCTCAGCTCTACCAGGCTTTGTTCTGCTCATCAGTATGGGTCAGCCTCTGCTTCTCTCTGGCAGTGCTTGGCCTGCCTGGGGCCACAGATGTAAGGAGGCAGCTCAGTCCAGCGGCTCCTGTCACCAGCAGGTCTCAGGGCCACCTGTGCTGGTTGGTACTCCAACTTCATAGAATCACAGATGGGGTCAGGTTGGAAGGGACCACAGTGGGTCACATGGTCCAACCTCACTGCTCAAGGGGCGGGGTCATCCCAGAGCACATGGCCATGCGCGACAAATTCTCTCTCTATTACAAGGAAGGGAGAACCACACTGTTTCTTCGATCTACCCAGGACAGAAATGGCACTTCCTGAGTCTTATGTGGCTTTTCTGTGGTGCCTTCAGAGCGTCCTTCCTTCCCTCCTCCTTTGGCAGGTTTACCTGTCCCCAGGTCTTTGTAGTGCAAAAGGTCTGCAGGTGGGCTCACACAAATCATGAGCCAAATGTGCAACTTTCTATTTCACAGTGTTTCTAAACTATTAGTGGGATTTTGCCTTGGTTTAGCTTCCCAGACAGGAGCTGGGCAGCTGAGAGATCTCATATGGCTACATCAAGCAGGAGTACAAGGAAGCTCTGAGCTTTAGGGCCCCAGCATATTTAATGCTGGACTAGTTCCTAAGTATCTGCTTCATGCAGCAGGCCAAGCTATCTGCTGGGTTAGCTACAAGCAAAGCTGAGTGCTGCCAGGAATGTGCTGAACTGCCCATAAGGGGAGAGGATCCCCAGTCATCGCAGAGGGGTCTGGCAGCCCCTCCAGACAAGGAGAAGGAAAAAAACCCAAAGCAGCAGTTGCCAGAAAAGATATTGCCGTGTAGCTGCATGAGGCCAAATGCCTTCACCTAGTGCACACAGCTCCTGCCCCTACAAGGAGGTTGAGCAATAACCTGGCAGGAATTTGATCAGGAGTTAAGTCCCAGTTACCAAATACAGGTTGCATGGGGCCAGCATGTGGGCGCAAACCCTCTTTACGCTCCGTTTGCCCTCATTCTGGCGCTGACCCTGCCATGAGCTCATTGGAAGAGAGCTTTGTGCACAGCAGCCGCACGAGATATCAGATACGCTTCCCTCCACACCCAGCCCTGGCCCTGCAGTGCTGAAACACCCCTCACTCAGTGGAGGTGAGGCAGCACTATGTGACTGCCGTGCAAGCTGTGTGACACCTGGGGCTAGAGGAAGGCTTGGGACCAGAAAGACAGCTGTTGTCTGTCCCTGAAGCAAGCAATGTGGGGAGAGGCTGACCTCTGGGAAAGAATCAGTTGGGATGAGTATCATATGTAGACTGAGTTTTATTTTGCATTTGCCAGAAGGCCTTAAAACAGCAACATGACATAGCATGGCTTTCCTGGCTGCAGTTACACCCTCTTTGCCAAAGGGGTGTTGTAGGAAAGGGCACACAGCAGCACACACCTCCTGATGCCACACTGATAAGAGCACCAGCGGCTCCAGAGCTAGGTCAGCATCTACACTGACAGCTGTGCCAAGCAGCTGGGTGTAAGAGGGAGGAGAGAGAACCCTCAAGCCCCAGAGTGTTGAAGAAAAAACCCATTTCCCCACAACCACTGCCCAGCTCACTCTTAGGGGCAGAGGACCTTGGTGCCACAGAAACTGGCCGAATGTACTGGGAGATGAGTCTAAGCCTGCCAACAGTGCCCTCACCTGAGGTCTTCTGCTCTTGGGGGATGCTGCTTCCGCCCCAGCCATGCAGCATGCAAGGACACCGCTCCAGTCCGGGTTCTAACACCAGAAAGCATTTCCCATGACCCCCAGCCTCAGGGGCCATGGCGGAGCTGCCACAACCCACCCTGTTTTTCAGGCTGTATCAGACCGAGGGTTTCAGGTTGCGCTGGAGGACATTCCTTTGGCACCACATTCCTTGCAGGGCTAATCCTCAGGAGAATGCGCCGGCATGCACAGCAGCCCAAGCCACACCGGGCCTGGCCAGAGACACAGCTCAGCCTGCGCTGGCCCCAGCAGGCCCTGCGCAGGCCTGCAGCTCCAGCAAGCCTTGTCCCGTTTGCTGCTTCCAGAGACCCTTCTGCAGCTCAGATCTGCCCACAGCGAACTCTAAAGAGCAGCAAGACACAAACTGTCGCTGCCAAAGCCCTGCCAGCATTTCACTGCCTGCCAGGCATAAGCACCCAGAGGTCTGCAGGCCTCAGCTGGTCTGTCCATAAAGGTCAGCTGGTTTTCTCCCACCCTGGTTTGTAGAACAGGATCTCCATCTACTGAAAGGTTGCCACACTTCTGTCAATGTTCCAGGCATTTCAGAAACATCTTCCTTTAAAACTTAGTCTTTACCCTCATCTAAGTACAACTCTCCTGCAAGTGTCACATCTCTACTAAGGAGTGGGAGAGGCTGGGATGGAAAAGTGTCCTCTGTGACTTCCTGATGCTTTAGCTTTTTGTTGTAACAACACCAACATTTTTATTTTACAAGGTGAAATGTTTTAAGTAATAATGGAAAAATTACTTTCTCTAATCCACGCTCTGGAGGTGAGCTCTCTTGAGCTACTGGTCTGCAATCTGGCGGATGTGTCTGCAAAGATACCAGGTGAAGAAAGCAAACTAAAGTTGTTAAAAGACTTGTGAAAGGATGCAGGGGAAAATTATTTCTATGTCTACTATACCTTCTAGAAATCCAGCCTTCCTTTCCTGGGCCCAGATACTTAGGCTTTCACCCCAACTACTCTACTGTCCTTGCTAAAGAAATCTGGTTGAAAAGTACCTTAAACCTTTGTCAAAATTCCAGTGCTTCTCTGTTTGGACTTGGCCAGTATAATCCTGGCTAAAAAATGCAGAAAATATTTCAAAGTCCAACTTGAAAAGGACAGCTATTGCTTTATTTGTGTTTAATTAAAAATAATGATGAAATAATAGTAATTGTTTTCCAGACCCATGGTAATTAGCAATCCAACTTACAGGTCCCATGGGAAAGAGTCTCAGTTTCTGCAACTAGTGTGCTTGAATATTGACTTGCCAAGGTTTTGAGTTCAGCAATTTGTTGGGAGGGGGTTTCCAACTTTGACTTCGTAGCAGTTTAACTGTCATGCTCCAAACCACAGAGTTTTACTACAGCCTCCATTTCCCTTTGTTTTACCTGAACTTCTCATCTTGCTCTGCAAATCCTATGCCAGAATGAGTCATTCCTGCAGGATTAGCTCTGATTTTTCAACTCCTCTCTCAGTGTTGCCCAGACTAGTTCTGAGAAGAAAAAACTGACACGCCCCATTCAGGATGTGTGAGAAGTGAATGAAAGAAATTACCTTCGGTGCTCAGCTATTTGCACTGAACCAGCCAGAACCACCCCATCTCTCCACCACAGCCGAGCCCTCAGCACGGCACAGTGTCGCTGACAGCACTGGGCTGGCAGCTCCAGCCAAGGGGATGCACCAATGCCCCCTCTTTGGGTTATTCCCCCTCACTGCTGTGGTCCAAGCAGGGATGTTGGTTTGCTCCACAACCCAGAGCGGGTGTCCCGAGAATGACTGGCAAGGTCCCCCAGGAAGGAATGGTGGCACCATGTGCTGCCCACAGGGTAGCCCACACTGCTCTGTTTTTTCTCTCTGAGCATCAGGGAGGCTGCACTGAGACCAGCTGTGATCTCCTGCCTTTAGGGTGGAGGTACCTTCTGGAGGCCCCCTCTTTCTGCTGACTGCACATGTCAGTCCTGTACCTCCTGTGTTTAGCACCTTGTCCAGACCAGAGAGTCTTCTGCTCACTCAGTGGAAGCAGATCTTAGCCTGTCCCTGCCCTCAGACCTTTTCTTACGTTCACATCTAAATAACACTTCTGACAGGAAGAACGGTATCTTTAAAAATTATTTTCACACTTAAATTTCCACCTCTCCCTTGTTCTCTGTTTTTTTAAAGTAATAAAGACACTCTCTGTTGTGGCTTAACCCCAGCCAGCAAAGGAGTCCCCCGCAGCTGCTCACTCACTCCCCCCGGTGGGATAGGGGGGAGAACTGGAAGAGCAAAACCAAGAAAACTGAGATAGAGACGGTTTAATAGGTAAAGCAAAAGCCACACACACAAGCAAAGCAAAACAAGGAATTCATTCACCGTTTCCCACGGGCAGGCAGGTGTTCAGCCATCTCCAGGACAGCAGGGCCCCATCACGCCTCATGGTGACTTGGGCAGACAAACGCCATTGCTCCGAACCTCCCTCCCACCTCCTCCTTCTTCCCCCAGCTTTTTACGCTGAGCATGACACCATATGCTGTGGGATATCCCTTGGGTCAGCTGGGATCAGATATCCAGGCTACATCCCTTCCCAGCTCCGTGTGCACCCCCAGCCCCCTCTCTGGTCCGGTGGTTGAGAAACAGCAAAGGCTTGGGGCCTGTGTAAGCCCTGCTCAGCAGCAACAAAAACCTTCCTGTGTTACCAACACTTATTTCAGCACAAATCCGAAACACAGCCCCATACTAGCCACCATTGAAAAAATTAACTCGATCCCAGCCAAAACCAGGCCACTCTCACATAGCAAATATTGCACTGTCTCACAAGAGAGTACAGGGAAGAGAATCTCAAAGTCTCAAAATGATGCCACTCTGCTTCCCTTTCCAGGTCCAAAACGTGAAGTGATCCTGGAAGTGATCACTTGGAAGATCTGTTTTCTGATAATGGTCCAGCACGGCCGGCAAATCTGTGATTTACATATGAATACCCAAAGCAAAAGCATAAGCAAAATTGCCAGAGCCAGCTGGAAGAAAGAAAACCTGAGCACCTGGCATTCTGAGAAGTCCTTTGCTTGTGTTCTCAGATCACTTTCCTGTATCATTGACAGCACTTGAGCTGATTTCATAGAAACTCCTGGAAATCGTGTTTTTACCCCAGGAACAGAGAGAACTGCAGAAACGACAAGCTTTCTTCTCCAACAAAAACTTAAGGCACGGTTATACCCGAAGTTAGATCAGCTTGTTCAGGGCCATGACCAAATAAAATTTTAAAAAGCCCGACAGACAGAGATCCCACCAGCTCTTTGGGAAACCTGTCCCATGCCACAGGTTTCACAAGAGAAATATGGGCTGGTTACAGAACGAGTAAGACCAGACTGTCGAAAATCAGAAAGAGATTTCTGAAACTTTTTGCTGCCCCCGGAAATACATGCAGTGCACTGCCTATTTTTATTAGCGGCACAAAACTTAAAAACACTTCTTTCTCTCCAGATTACCATGACCTACACACTTTTGGTTAGAGGTTTTGCCTCAGGCAAACGCTGGGCAGATGCTTATCTAGTGTAAATCCTCACAGATCTGTTAACTTCAGCAGGCTGCCAGCTATTCACTGCCTTTTCAGTCTTGTTAAAAAAAAAAAAAGAAAGAAGTTTGAATTTGAGAAATAACCCATTTTCTCATCTGGAGAGAGGCATTTTTGTCACAGGCTCAAGCAAAACTCCAGCGGATTTCGGAAGGTACTTGTAAATAGGGCATTACTTGGTAATTACCATGGTGATTGCTAAAGGGTCAGAGAGAGGCAATGAGAACAAAGGGGCCTAGGGAAAAAAACAGGGGCTCTTTGTAAAAGTATTCAGATTTTGTCTGCCAGCGCCAATAAGCTCGAACTATCCCCACTTTACACTTTGTTTTTTAAATAAAGACTATTTACATCCCTCAGGCATGGAATTACAGCCGGGAAGCACAGAGTCCTAGCGATCCCCCATCGGCATCACCCCCCGACAGCTGAATGCATCCGTGGCAGCAGCACTCACAGCTCACTCCACTGCCAGGCGCGGTTTAACATCCAGCGGTGCACTGTGCACGCCTTGGGCACACGCACGCACACAGTGCTGCAGGTTTTTGCCTTTTTAAGTACTATTTTTCTTTCCTCGATCAGTGCTTGACACACACTCCCTAGCCTAGGCATCCCCCTGGCTGCGCCCAAGGCCAGGAAAGAGCCCAGAGAGGCTACTCAGCTTTTACTGGGAGCTGTTTTCAAGCTGGGGGTTTTGCCTCCAGCCCAGGGCCATGCCGTGGCCGTGCCTTTGTCTCTCCCTGCAGGCTCTGACCTGGTGCCTTTGCTCCCCAGCTCTGCCTCTGATCTGCTTTGTCGCGAAGGGCTTCCCCAGAAAACCCCGAAGATGAGTCACAAACTTGGCACACAAAAGGGCTGGGTGTCTGAACCTACCTACTGAAACAGCTTGTTTTTGTTATCAAGTAGAGTCACGCAAAGCGTGCTAAAAGCTGCAGTTTCCAGGGAAGGGCAACAAGTGTTTTGTTTAATGATACTCAGTAATACAGTTTATTCAGTGATTTACCTTGGTTTAAAGGAAAAAAAAAAAAAGGAACAAAAAAACACCTTTTTGTGGCCTGTGTAGATGAGTCCTAGAAAGGACTTTTTGCGGTATTTTGCTTGTATCAAAAGCAGATACTGAGAGTATTTGATTCCAGACCAACACCCAGAGGAGACAAAACATAGGTGAGCTTTTTTCTATCTACCCGTATAAGATTCTCTCCCCAAAACAAAACTCCTAACTAGTGTTCCAGCAAAGGCTCTTCATATTCTTCCAGCTCCACCCCCAAGCCCTCCTCTCCACATTCCTTGCTTTTCCAAGGTACTTCTCTTTCCCCTCCTTCATGTGTTCCCAGCCTTACCCCACTGCTCCCATCTACTAGCACCCAACACCTTTACTCCCCTTCATCTCCCTCCTTGGCTGATGCACTGTCTGTGACCACGAGCCAAGTGCTCTGCAAGGACCACAGTGCAGAGCGTGTCTTGGGACAGGGAATTGGTTAGTAAATTATAGGGCATCGCCACCGCAGTTTGTTAAGAGTTTTAAATATCCATATTTGGGTGAAACATCATGAAGAACACTGCCAACAAAGAACAGCAAGAATTTTCTCTCACCTGCCCTGGGAAATTTACCTCTTAACTCTACAGTTTGGCCAAAATGACCTGTCCCCTCTCCATCTCATGCATAAGTGTGAGTTAGAAAAAGCCAGTGTCCAGGACAATGTGGTTCTGTCTGCAAGAAAGAGAAAAAAAAAAAAAAAGAAATAATCTTTCTTTCCACATAGCTTATTGAAGTAAAGCAGGATATTTGCAAACAGATTTTGTTTGCAATATGGCAATTAATGAAATAATTATACTTAAATAAGTAATTCCCAGCTTCCAAAGCAAGCAATTAATAATTCCCTCTAAACTGCTCAAGTCTATCATTTTCTATCAAGCATCAGGTTTCACTAAGAGGGCTGAATTACTACTCTGGCAAATAGTAATTTGTCTTTAAAAAATGTGTCATCAGGTAACACTTCCTGTCCACAAGCCTCAGGGTCTTTCCGATCCTGTGGGCCCTCAGTAGGAGCTTCTGTTCAGATGCCAGTAACACCTGTTGTGAGCCAGCAGGGCAGACTGGTCCCAGCAGGGTACCTGGGAAATACTGAGTAGGAGATGTTCACCCTGCCAGAGATTCAACTTCTCAAAACTGCTGGATGACTACCCAAACAGAGCATTTGATAGACAAAATAGAAAGAGCTTATTTCCATGCCAACAGTGTCTGACGGCTATTCAAAGATAGCCATCCGGAAGATTTTCATGAGGTGCTGAAATTCACAGGCTTCAGGAGAGCAAGAGCCACGCAAACGTCCTAACACCTGCACACACACAAAAAAAAAAAAAAAAAAAAAAAAAAAAAAAAAAAAAAAAAAAAAAAACAACAACAACAACAACAACAAAAACATAGCAAGTGATTTTCAGCTTATAGAAGAGCCTGACTCTGCTTTGAATGTTTCCAGAAAAAGCCAGCTCCTCCTTTTGGAAGCATCTGACAGAGCTGCACTACTCCCAGTGATCGCTTGGTGGTGCTAAGGCAAGAATGGGCAGCTTATTCTCTTGGAAACCAACTCCAAATTCTCCTTCGGCAGGAGAAAAAATGAATGTGTCATGGCCCATCCAGCTCAGGCTGCATTCATGCTGCTTCCACCAAGAAGGTGCCTGCTCCTTGCTGCCCACATTGCATGTGGTGTTTTCTATCGCTTCATTTTGTGGCTCCATGTCTTAGCTAAAGGAGGCTCTCACTGCCAGTGTGCACACCCAGTTTCCATGTTTAACTGTTTAGGAGTGCTGGCACAGACCTTGGTTTCCCTGACAAGTTGTGCTCCTCAGGAAACTCAGTACAGAGTGTAACTCACTTGCTGCAAGAGTCACTCCTGGCCCGTGTCCAGCCCCATGCATGGTGTTCCCCAGAGCCTCTGCAGCAGGGCCCCAGCTGGGACCGGCACACAGGGCACTGCTGCCCCAGGGCACCACTCTCATCCTTCCTTTGCTGGGATTCCCAAGCTTTCCAGCAGTCCTGTGCTCCCGTTTGTGGTGGCCCATCTAGGCTGGGGCCTCGCCTCTCCCTGTGTCAGCCGCTCCCTCCAGTTTAGTGCTACCATCACCCCAGAGCCCCAACCATGCACATCTCCTATGCTGTATGGCCAATCCTTTTGCCATTATGCTGCTCCCACCGAATTCCCAAGTGGGGCAGTGTCCCAAGGGACTGGTCAGAGGTGGTGTTCTGATCTGAGAGAGCCTGCCCTGCCTACCTGCACCTGCCCCTGTTGCAGCTCACCTGCGGCAGGTTCTGTTTCCCCCTGAGAGCCAAGGGATCTGCTGGGCTGTCAAGCAAGCATGCTTGGTGCCCTGCCCAAGTGGAGCCATGCTGGATGGAGGCTAAGACTGCCCATGCCTCTTGCCCCAATTTCTTGCCTGAGACATGGCCTATTTTAAAGCCACCATGATGTTTTGTTTTTTGCTACAGAAGCTAACTCAAGTCTCCCACACCATCCTGGCTATATCTGTGTGATTCTCTCAGCAAGCAATTCTTCCCCCCCTGAAGCCCCAAGTTCCCATAGAAAATGCAACAAAGAGATGAGAAGCTGCAGTAATTTGGAAAAATAGCACCGATACTAAACAACTAGGCCACTGATGGAGAGTGAAACTGCCCCCACTAGACAGGCAAGTGAACAGCTGGTGAAAATGTGCAGTATCCTTGTAGTATCTTGTTTTCTAGCCTCTCTTCTGCCACATGGTCCTACTCCACGTCCAGCTGCACATCAGCTCTCCCTGAGAGGTTTCACCTTGGTCCCCATACCACAATCTAGCCACAAAGTGTTTCCAAAATCCATGCAATTGCCTCCTTGTTCTTGTCTCCCACCAGCTCCAGTTAGGTGCAAAACATCTTAAGCTCAGTCACTCTGGATAGTTCTTTGTGGAATGTGCTCTGAAAGTGCATGAATGATGTCATGCCATCACCTGTCTTATTCCAAAAGTCTCAGACTTATGGTCCCTTCTCAGATCTTAACCACAAGCTGCAGATAGGGTTAAGGTCCTTGTCACAATGTATCATGAGGTGTCTGGCTGCGATGCTCTCCACACTTCTAACTGCAAGGTCCTGGCACCAAACACGCAGCCAATAAAAACCCCAAACTTGCTGTACCATGACAGGTATAGCTGAGCTTGGTGTGGTGGCTGTGCCATGGGTATGTGCTCTCACTTGATTTGCAATCAGCCAATATGATCTGGGAACTTGATTTTGCCAGACCCTTACCTTGGAGCACATTAAATACAGGCCTGCTGTTTCTGGGACACAGAGGCAAAACTTTGCCTCACCTCAGAGAGGAACTCTGATGTAGAAACATAACTGTCAATATGCTGCACATGAAGGGGCTGTCCACACATTTAGTGTCCACTTCCCTTTGTTTGGTGGAAGTGGAAGAAGCAGCTTGGGTCATAGGACTAATGAAGAGCAGGGTGTCCCTGTAGTCTACCCCTGAGGGAGCTCAGGGAAATTGCTCCTGGAGATCCAAGCAGATAGGATTTTGGTTGGGGTAATTCTCTAGCAGCTAACAGTACCAACAAATTCCATTCTTGAGAGGCCAAGGTACAGTGCCCTTGTGCAGGGTACAACTCTGCAGTGCAGTGGTCTCACAAGCATGACTGCTTTGCCCAGCTGAAGGCTGCAGACCTTAGTGTCGGCAGGATCTGAGCTGAGAAATTTAGACAGAAAAAATGGTAACTCTAAACTTTGTCCCAGAGACCAAAAAAAAGTTTAAGCAATAGATTTTGTATGGGTAATATCATGTAGATGTCATACATTTCTGGTTGTATTATGAACTCCATTATGAACAGGTGTAATCAATGCATGGTGTTTTCCATCTTACTTACTCTTGTCCATCCTGCAGCATGATGGAATCAAAAGAGAAAACAAAGCTTCACAAACATGAACACCAACTGTTCTGCTCCAGCAACAGGCACCACTTGACTTACAGATGGAGGAGATCTGCGGTCTGAGCTTCAAGTGGGTGGGTTGGAGTTTCATGTTCTCCATAGTTCCCTCCCCATGGGAACTGGTACTCAAAAGAGACACCAATGCTTAAAACAGGACATACTTCTGCTCCCAAAGTAGAGACTTAGAAATGTTTTTATATAGGTTTATGATAATGTCAGATTGAGAGTAGTCTCCTGGGCACCATGTTACACAACTAACACTTCACTCACAAATACTGGCACCACAGTTTAAGCTGTCTGATGTGGAAGGGAGAAAGGACAAGAGCCAGCACATGCTGTTTGGGTATCCATTTCAGTCTGCTTTGGGCTCTGCCAAGGAAAGTGCTTACTTGGGAAAGGATATTCATCACCAGCAGGGAGGGCAAAAGCAGCTGTTCAGCACACCATCCCTCCTCAGCGCACACACCTCTTTCATTCCCCATCCTCTACAAGTGCAAAGCGAAGCACGATCTGACTTTGCCCTCTGGAGGCATGGAATTGGCATGGCACAGAGAGACACAGCCCCAGAGGTGACTGTACTACAGCACTGCCTTTTGGAACATCTGATAGGAAAACCCATTCCCAGATGCAGCTTCCCACAAGCCAGAAGGCAGAACATTACTGGGAGCTTCATACTGAAGGAGTTGGGTTTTAGTTTGTACAGGGTAATACTACTCTAATCTGCTGTGCACTTCAAGAATGTGGGTGTTGGTACAGGAGGTTGATTTTTTCTCTTGACACAAACTCTGCAGCACGTGATTTGAAATACTGCCCAGTGTCTGCATGCAGCTACTGGACACACTACACGTACATGTGGGTCCACAGCAAGTGCCACTTCATGGTTTATTCTGCTAGCTCCATAGGACTTTTTGCTATCTCCCAGATTGCTGGGAAGCCGCAGAGATAAGCAGGTGGCCAGTGACTTCTGGGCCCCTTATTTAGCTGGAAAGCAGGACTAGGGTTTGTTTGCTGCATGGAAATGGATCCTCCCTCTCTCTCTCTCTCTCTCTCTCTCACACACACACACACACACACACACACACACACACACACACATGCACACAGACAGACCACACACCAGATTTTTCTCCAAGCAGATAAACAGCTCAACAACTCTGTTGGACACCTCCAAGCAAGCTGTGTTTCACTAGGATAAACTCTTACCTCCCCTTTCTCCCTTAAAAACCATTTGTGTAATGCCCAAGAGGGCTTTGGAAAAGCTTCTCCTAGAAAGACAGACTCAGCAGTTCACTTGTAACTCGAGTTCTGGAAGAACTGAGAGGAGACACCAAGACATGGTCAGGCTAAGGTGTACAGCCATGCACAGCACCTGTGCATATCCACCTCTCTGCACACACATCTGCCTACATCTGTTTCTTGCCTACATGCCCACATGCAAGCCTCGGGTTCAGCCATATACTTGTGTGTGCTGGCATTTTTTTGTACACACACTTGCCTGTCAGTGCATACCCACAAACTCTCACTCACATCCTCAGCCCCACACCAGTGCCTTTGCACACCCGTGTACCCATGCATGCGCACCCTTCCACGCACACACATGCCTGTGCACACCTGCACACACTTTCCATCTCACCTTTAGGACATCCTGCCATCTCCTTTATATT
Organism: Irena cyanogastra; assembly: GCA_013397155.1. NCBI lineage: Eukaryota > Metazoa > Chordata > Aves > Passeriformes > Irenidae > Irena > Irena cyanogastra. The sequence goes on from VWZV01010136.1 coordinate 31,875, forward strand.
CTGGCCTGCAAGGAACATCGTGCCAGCAGGTGAGGAGGCTGTGCTGTCCCCAGGCCTATGGGTATGTGCCACAGGGGTTCAAGTCCTGGGCAGGCATTCTTCAGTAGCTGGCATACTCAGCTGAGGTCTGACCGTCAGCCCCAAGGATCTGAGCAAACATGAGCAAGCTTGCAGGTATGTCCCAGAATTAGCCTGTGGAGAGCCTCGCATCCTTCCTGCTTGGATCATGGACATGTGGGGTCCTATGGCACAAGGATCAGGGACAAGCAGGTCAGCTCAAGTGTAAACCATGGGCACGGACGCCTAACTCTGTGCCAAATCGCCTCAGCCTCAGTGCATTCTACGTAGCAGCTCGGCACGCAAACTGCGAAGCCGAAGCCCGCACTTACTATCTGTCCCCACGCAGATCTGTCACCGGGTGTTTTTTCCAGCCTAATTTGTTTCGACAGCTTGATTTCCGCAAAGAAGCGTGGGGCTCCCTGGGCAACGTTGCTCGGGGCCGACTGTCCCGCGCGGACCGGCAGCATCCCCTCCGACAGCGGCGGCCGCTCATCGCTGCCACCTCTCTCCGCGGCCGCCACCACAACCGGCCTCGACGGCGCAGAGCCCTGCGGGGAGGCGCGTTAAATGCCCGTTCCCGGACACCCGCACCAGGATCCCGAAGACGCCCCCGCTCCGCTCGGGGCTGTTCTCCGGAGCTGTGCGCTCTCGACGGCGGCGGGTCCGACGGCGCCCCGACGGCGCTGGGGACGGGGACCAGCGGAGAGGGGCGGGAAGGGGGGTGCCGGGCAGGGCGCTGCCCCTACCCGGGGCGGCAGCGGCGGCACGCCCGGCCCTGCCCGCGCCTCCCGGCGGCGGGGCGTAGCAGGGGGAGTGCCGGCCGCCCGGGCGCGGATCCGCCGGACACGGCCGCATAAAAGCCGCGGTTGTGCCGCGCTCCGCTTCCTCGGCTCGGCTCGGCTCGGCTCGGCCGGGGCGGAGCCGCTCCGAC